>RYFJ01001180.1:0-192622 GCA_003991445.1 Oryza meyeriana var. granulata | reverse complement strand
GGAGGAGTTTTGCTTGCTGCAGTGAGGAATAGGCCATGTGCCCCAGTTGACTGCCTGTGGCATGCCCAGTTGGCTATGATATTGTTCTTGTGATTGTGGGTGTGCTAGGTGATCCTGGGGCTTAGTACGTGTACACAGAGGGTCCTGTTTTGGGGTCCCACAGACTAGCAAATCTTGCGCTTCCCTCTGCTCCATCCGGTTATGCTTGTCCTCCAAGCGAATGGCATTGTCTTCCAGCTTCTGGAAATCTGAGTAGTCTCCAGATATCAACTTGGAACGGAGAGGTTCATCATTGAGTCCGTCCAAGAACTTCTCCTGTCTTCTGTGTCCATTATGACATCATCGGGTACATAGGGTAGTCGATTAACTCACAAAAAACTCGTCAAAGGACCGGTTTCCTTGCTTCAAAGGCCCAAATCATAGCTTCTTGAGTGCCACCACTCCACAGGAATATGTGTCTTCTTAAAGGCGGCGGGTGATTAGCCCAAGTGATTGATGGCCATCAGTTCTGTTGGCACAGAAATGGTCACCATTCAGACCGGGGCCATGCAGCTTAGTGTGAACAAAGAGACCTTTCTCCGTCCATACACTGTAGTAGGTCCAGTTTCTTCTCAATGGCCATGCAACCAATCTCCGCTTCCCGGGATTAGTTGTACTAGAGAAGAGGTTCTCACTCGCCAAAAACTCTGCAAGCTTGTTCCGGGGTGGAGGAGGAGGTTGCTTTGTTGATGTCCCTAGTTCTGTTGATTCTGCATCTGTTTGAACATCTTGTTCATGAGCTAAGTTTGGTTTGCCAAGACTTGGGCAATGGTGAGGTTGCCATCCAGAGGCGACGGTCCATTGGGGGCACCTCCACGGTTGTTGTTTCCAGTGTTGCCATCCTGGTTACTGCCATTAACGTGTGTTCACCATCTGTAAGGATTTAGAACAAAAGATGAGAAAAGGAAAAAGAGCCCTTAGGATGGATACATATTGCTTCAACTTCCACTTATATTGATCTGAACTGAATAATTAACATTCATGTTGTTTAAAACTCACACCAACAAGAAACTCCTAACTTAAGCAGTTACATTACCACTCTCCGACATAAAATGTTGACTAAACCCTCCACACACAAGCATCTCTAAGCACACAACTGCTAACACAACGCTCTAAGGTAAACTCCTACTAAGGTGCTACTAAGGGGCTTCTCAATGGGGCGAAGGGCTTCTTCTTGCATCAGAGTTGTACTCTGGTTCCTCTCCATCATCTTGGGTATCACCCCACTCTACTTCAGAATGACTGCGAGTTCTACTGTCTCCAGATCTCTCTGAAGGTGTGCTGGCTTTTGACTCCTTCGAGTCTTCTTCTGCATCATCAACATAAGCCACGAGTGGAACTACCCTGAGTCGGACCTGATCATTCAGCAAACGGGTCCTTGGTGCTAGCTAATCCCATGGTGGACGACAAACCCTCTTCCATGCAGTAGTACGGATCTTGGCTCCTCTAGGGGGTGCTTCTCCTTTGGCCAATGCCAGCTCTCTCTTCAAGCGATCCATTTGGTTTTGGCAGCCAGCATATCTTGGTGCGGTTCTCGTTCTCCTGTTCATGAGCTGCGATCACCACATCCGCACGAGCGTTGTCCATAGCACTCAGCATCCTCACAAGATGTTGCGTAGTTGCACTGTTCTCTGCTCCTAGATTCTGCTAGCTGCTATACTCATCATTGTGGGTTCTAGAGGGATGGTAGTGATATGCAGTATTCTTCAAGCGAGTGACGTAGCGGTGACGAAGTTCTCCAATGGCTTCCAACGCCACTTCTTGGCATGCATGCTTGAAGTTCCTTCCTCCAGCTCCAAAGATTATGGATGGGACTCCTTCCTGTTCGCTTGAAATTGTTAGACGAACACAGCACTTCTCTTCACATAGGTTGTGAGTGACTTGTCTGTACTTTGGGTCTGGATTGTACCCTATGGCAAAAGCCATGTCGCATAGTTCCTTGACGAAACCACCAACTCCAAATAGATGTACTAGCTCTCGGTTTTCCATCTCTAGGACATGAAAGGAAGATTAATGGTTTCAACTAAGTTAACACTTGAACCTGGAGCTAACCATGTTCCACCATTCATTAATCAAATTCAAGTAGTGTGGGACTAATCAACAGAAAACATTGCTAAGCCGCCCATTAACCGGGGCAGGTTATTCGAATAGTTTTACTCTGGCCAGAGGTGTACAATTTACCCACAAGACATAACTCCACAACACATCACTGTGCATCTTAATACCACCATGGTATCTCGGAAAGGAATTGTGACAGGATTACCAATGTAACTCGCACAATAGGAGAGCCTTCTGCCAAGCCTTCGGTCTCCGGTAGGGGTGATCAAGTGCCTTCCTGCGAGACGGCTCGACGCCCAAACTCATGGACTTGTTGACAACTACGATGTGTGAACTTATATCAGCCACAAACCAAGCGCTAGTGCATCCTATTGAACTGGGCATACTTCAAATCCTGCTATTACCCATTCTAGCTTGTGGTTAGCATGAGTGTTGCTTCACAACAAGTAGTCCGTGAACTGGTCCTTAAGCATCATGAGCACCGCTAGCAACATTCGTAACCCTGGTGCTCACAACCCACCATTTAGTCATATTTTAGTGGACCATTAAATCACCTTCACACAGCCACCGTCGTGAACTGAGTCATCATTTCATATGAAACTAAATATTGTAATCAGGATTAAAATTATAGGCCATAAGTTATTCTACAGTTTTCTAGGCATGGCTAAGCAGGACCCTAGAATTTATTCTAGCTAACCAATAAATAAGCTAGCTAGTCACATATGTCCATAGGTACAATGGTAGGTAATCAATTCAACAAGGCCATAATCAAGGATAAAGGTTTCTCTTTCAAATGATGTGATAAAAATAAATGCATAGTTGAAGGGAAAGATAGCATAAAACATAGGTACAATATGCTCAAAGGTGTTGAGGAATCTGTGTGACTTGCCTTGCTACTATGCACATGCTTCTGAACTCTCTTCGAGAATTCCTTACTCTTCTGGAATGTCGACCAATTTATGACGTCATTTTAGATTATTTTAATTCGAGAAAAGGGATTTATGGCGGCACTGCTGAGTCAATAGGCGGCTGACGCCTGGGGCCCACTAGGTAGAGAGAGAAAAGGCCCGGGTCTATGGTGGACCAAGTCTACCGAAGTCCATAGAGGTTTCAACAGGTTAGATTTAAAGGGATTTGATTAGACGGCCCAGATTGATCGGGGCTTTTGAGTTAGATTGAAGGGCTAAGATCTAACCAAACAGAAATGGTCTGCTAGGATCTAATCTAAGGATCCAACAGCTGACATCATTCCTGATCGAATCGGCGGGCGGCGCTGAGGTGGCACTAAGCTGGCGTCCTACGCAGCGGCCAAATCGGCGGACACGTCGGCCATGGCCACGGCGGTGGCTTGGGTACCAATGGTCGTCAGCAATTGACGGCACGGCAGAGCGCGGCGAAGCCAGGGATGGGTAGAGGGGAACACAGCAAACCTTACCGAGGGTAGAACGACGGCGAACGGCGATGAGGTTGACCGGCGGCAAGCTTTTGGCGGCAAGAAGGTTTGGGTCCTCAGTGGCGAAGGGGCTCTAGCGGTCTCCGGTGGCTGGGGGATGTTGGCCTTGCTTCCTCGTGCTTCAGTGAAGCTAACCGAGGCGGCGGCGTGCACTACGGAGGGCTAGAGTGGTGGCGAGGCTTGACTGGGGAGCAGCGGTGGCGACGGAGCGAGGTCAGCACAGTGCTAGGGCAATAGGGGCTTGGGTGAGCTCGAATGACCGTGGAAGGGGATAGAGGGAGGCCTGGGGGTGCTATTTATAGCGAGAAGGAGGCGAGATCGGCTCGGATACAACGCAGCGACGGCTAGGGTTCAACCTCGGAATCCAGAAGCTAAACAAGCTCGAATCGACGGCTGTTCCGAGATCTATCCTCCACGATTCTAGGGGGAAAAGGATGAGGGAGTTGAGGGGATAAAAACCCCACATGAAATTTGAGGAACCCCCACTCGGAGAGGCCTAATCGGAGCAGGATTCACGGCGGCGGCGTCGGAGCAGCACAGTGCTCTCCAACTCGAGGTCAGGGATGACAGGTGGGCCCGACGAGTCAGCGGTGCGGAGAGGCGCGGGCAGCCACAGGCTGTGGGCCACGAGCGCGCGCGGGAGAGGGAGGATGAGAGCACAGTGACAGGCCGAATTCGGCCCGTGCACAGGGAGGCTATTTTTAATCCCTTTTCTTTTATTTAAATGCTGTGAAGCTTATTTAATTCACTAAAAATACTTTCCTTGCTCAAATAAATCCCAGAAAAATCCAAGAGATAGATAATTAAGCAAAGTATTTTCTAAAATTACTTCCAGGCCCACTTTTGTTAAGATTTTCCCTATTTTTATTATTTCCACTCCTTGAGGCTTTTAAATTAATTTCTAAAATTCCTTTTTCCACAACTATTCAAAATTGGATAATTTTAGGATGTTACACTGAGTCTGGCTTGTATTTGTCTTTCTGCTTGCCGGATGCTGATGTTTGTTTAGAACCAAACTTCTTTAGCTTGAAGCAATTTTTGGTCACGTGTTTCCCCTTTGGGTGGAAAGGGTATGGCCCATTCATAACCTTTTGGTAGTCATCCATCCTTGGGTGTCACAGACGGTTGTGCTCGATAGTCGCTACGATGTCATCCGACTTGCGTTTGCGATTCCCGGCGTTAGACGGGGCCACGTTGTCAGTGTCCTTCCACTCCTTCTGTCGGGGCTCCTTTTTGTCGTCAAATGCCTCGGTGACAGCATCAGCTGAGTCGGCGTACTTGTTTGCCATGTCAAACAAAGCTTTGACTAAATTGGGAGGCTTTCGAGTGAAGTTAACGATGAACGGGGTATCCTTTACTCTCTTGCGGAAGGCAACAATGATGACCTCATCCTTGATTTTAGGTATTGAGTTCCTCTTCTTGGAAAAACGCTTGATGAAGTCGCAGAGAGACTTGTTCTTTCTTTGATGGCACTAGTGCAGATCATACTCGGATGACAGCCTCTCGTAGGTTCCTTGGAAATTTGTGATAAAACGTTCACAGAGTTCCCCCAAGGAGCCAATTGACCGCCTAGGAAGCCCCGTCAACCATGTTCTTGCCGAGTCAGCCAGGGCAACTGGTAGATAGTTAGCCATGGCCTTGTGATCGCCTCCAGCCACGCGGATTGCCAAGGTGTACACGGTCAACCAGGACTCTGGGTTGGTCTTGCCATCGTACTTCTCTATACCATTCGGCTTGAAACCACACGGCCAATCAACTTGTTGCAGCTCATGGGTGAATGCCGGAACTCTTTTATCTAGGTGAGGGCTCCGACTCCGACTACAGCGATGAAAGCACTCATGGTGTAGACTGAAGCGCTCATTCTCGTCCTCAAGTCAGCAGCATTCATCTTCCTCGCGTTCTCAGCATCGAGTGTTGATGTCGTGGTGATGATCCCGTTGTAGTCGTCCCCGCACATCCTGGTTGTCCCAGCACTCATCGTGATGATACTGCCGTCGGTCGTTGTTTTAGTTGCCGAGAGACGTATGATGGGAGTCTGAGTGGTGCTGACTAGAGCCAGCTGCTCGGTGCTGTGCTAAGGCAGATGAAGTTGCTTCATCTGAAGCCTCTTGTTTGATGGTATGAGTGTGTCTCTAGACTACTATCGCTGTTGACATGCTGTAGCGGTGATTATTGCCTTGATCCTCGCAATAGTTGGGATCGATTGGTGGTCGGGCCTAAACTACAAGGTGTCCAATAGTGTGGCAACAGCCATTCTGCTATGGACTCATGAAGACATCGTGGTTGCCCACTCTAGTTTGGAGAATCTCTTGTTGTCACGGGCGTCGTGCGTCCTACTCTTTTTATTCATGCAGTTAGTGGGTTTCCTCCTCTTGCTGATCACATAATCGGCGTGCATCCTGGCTTGGGATTGATCCCTTTAATGCCATGAATACTTCTCGTGGTGGAGAAAAGCTCTCCGAGCTATTGTTCGACTAGGAGTCGGACTCAGAGTAGTTTAGCAGGGTAATGACAACCCCAATCTCTCTGGACCCAATCCTGAGTGGCTCTGGGCCGTATCCGAGTTGAATCCTAGATAATTGGGTCTGCTACATCAGACTTGAATTCAAGATATCCGCGGCGTTGCCAAGTGAGAACAGGAGATTGACGATCTCTTCTCCCCTTAGCCCAATCTTGTCCGACTCAAGGCAGTGTCCAAGTCAAACATCAGAAAAAAGAGTTGTCCCTAGACTCGTAGATCTTGGAAATCGCCACAGCAAGTCGCCGAAAACTACTGCAGCCTTGAGTAAGCCAACTGGTGCTGGGTCGGCCTGGTTCCTAGCCGATCGGGTCAAAGCCGAGTGTCAATGCTTTGTATCGGCAATAATTATGGGGCTATTCGCAAGACCTAAACTTGATGGATTCCAAAGGAACACGAAATGAGTTTATCCTGGTTTAGGCCCTCAAGGAGAGCTAATACCCTACTTCAAGCTATTGTATATTGCCTTTGAGGTTTCTCTGATGAGATTGGTTGTGTGTATGTCGACTGCCCCAGGGGACTCCTTGCCTCCCCTTATATGTTGAGGAGAAAAGGTTACAAAGTAGGAATACCAGTTGGACTCAACCAAGGGATTTCCCTTCAAGATCACAATGTAACCGGCTAGGACTATATCCCTTTCCTTGTCATGCAACGTAACATATGTCGAGTCCTATTGTATCTCTAATTACATGATCAGGCCCATCCTCTATTCGAGTGGCCACAATGCTTTCCATGAGGTAATCGGGGACCATGGCCTCAACACACGTGTTGCCACGGGCCATGTGGTTTGCTTCCCGGGGTGCCACGTGTCAAAACACCGCTGGCCCAGGCAGGGGTCTCGATGGTTCGCCTTTTGGGGTGCCACGTGTTGGTCAGCCACTAGCCAGGCTTGGTCATCTTGCCTATATATAGCCGCCCGCCGTGAGCGTGGGGAGAGGGGGACCCCACACTTGTTCTGCCACTCACGCTCTCGTTCTTGCTCCCGCCTTCCGCCCCCTCCTGAAGTTGCTCTTCGTTTTCGGCTAGCGCTTGCTTTTCACTTTCGACCTGCGGTTGCTTTGGCCACTTTGGCTCCGATGGCCCCCTGCAAGCGTGACCTGGTGAAAACAGGTGGAGTTCGAAAGCCCGTAGATGTCACCTAGAGGGGGGTGAATAGGCGTTCCTAAAATTTGTCCAAATGCAGCAGTTAAATACTGGCTGGAGCCTTCAGGCTCAGGGGTTTGTCCCTCTGACCAGCTCGCTCAGGCTAACCAAGAAGGATGGTCGGATGGTTCGGCCAACAACACTGGATCCTCCGACCTACTGAAGTGGGCTCTAACAAGCCACTTCCAGCAAAGGTAAATCAATAGGAAACACCCCTATTCTAAGCAGGTAAATAGAAGCAAGATCCAGACAGGAACAAAGACGAAAGAAACACACTAAAAGTGCAAGCAAGAGTGGAGACAAGCGATTTTTATCCAAGTTCAGTTTACAAAGATCCTACATCTTCGTTGAGGAGCTCCGGAGAGCCGGGTCTCGATTAACCCCTTGCCTCACCAAGCAACCACGAAAATCAACTTAGCATCCACTCAAAGGTACCTCTTTTCCTTTTAGAGGCGAGGTCCACTCTCACAAACTTGCCTAGGACAATCCACAGCTTAAGGAAGCTCACGGGCGATGCCTAACCGTCTAGGAGGTCACCCTCCAAGAGTAACAAGCTCCAAACAGCAGCTCTGCGTCCATCCTCAAGTGCACAAAATCTTCCTAGCTCTCTCTCAAGAAATTTCCCTCAAAACCACACTAGATCCTCAGAAGAATTACCAAGGGAGCCGTAGAACTAGGTGGGAGAGGTCAAACAGCCTTAGGAGGAGCTAGGAGACAGAAAAACAAATGTGGAATGGCCAACCAATGGCTAGAAACCAAGATTAGGCTTTATACCCACTGGCATACTTCACATAGTCGTTCTTACAGATTTGAACCCCAGAGGCTCCGACCCTGGGCCAGGAACCTCTAGCTGACACTTAGCGTCAGGCTAGAAAAACTGGGTCAGAGCATTCGATGCCCATGGTCGGAATATCCAACCCTGACAGCAAAAACACACCCAACCCAAGTGCAAGTGTTATGCCAATGAGATACTCTCTTAACTATTTGGATCCTTAAGCACTTGAGTAGCCTTAGAACACTATTCGCAACCCCTCTTGATAGAACGACTTTTCTATGACTCAAAAGAAATTTCAAAAGAAATTAAAATAAACTTCGAGTGTTTTCGCCGCTTTGCGTCATGTTTTTGTAGGGGTTTCCATGCATCACACCAAGTAACCTGGGACTAGTGTCTGCACATTTCTTGATTAGCTCATTAGTCCCTTAACCATTTCGTCATTAATCATCCCAAACCCACTTAGGAGGCTAGATGCACTTTCAATCTCCCCCTTTTTGGTGATTGATGACAACACGGTTAAAGCTTACAACAAAATGAATATAAATTTGATTTTGAATGAACATAGGTGAATTAGGCTCCCCCAAATATATGCATATGTGTGTGAGAGTGAAGTTCATATGCATATTTGTATGGGTAGAACATGGAAAGCCTTATTCATCTCTTCTCATTCATGGTGTGCAAAGTGTGACATGATAAACATGATAAAAGAGATGCATATGACATGGCAAGCACACAAAAAAGAAAAAACATTACACCATATCACAAGGCATCACATAAAGCAAGCTAATGACTGAAATTAAGCTAAGACAGAAGAAAATAGTCATTACATCCCAGCACACAAATATTACATGTCCACAAGGTAGAACACAAGAGGATAGAAATATCTAGGAAGGCCTAACAGAAGAGGGGATCAGATCCTCTGGCTGCCAAGGCCGGAGCCTCCGACTAGACTGACACAACAATCTCAAAACTGAAGAATGTGCTTTTCTCCCCCTTTAGCATCAAGGCACCAAAAAGAGGGGAAAGACAGTGGAAGGAGGAGCTCACTCATCATTGATGGGATGATCTCAGTATCTCCACTGGCATCATCATCATCCTGCTGTGCACATGCTGAATGGCCTGCACTAGAGCCTCTGGAACAACCTCCTTCTCCTCTTCTTCCTCTTCCTCTTCCTCTTCCTCATCCTCACCCTCAACAGTGTTATCCTCTGACTTAGGAGTGGCCTCGAAATCCTCATCAAAGGCCCAAGTGGAAGAAGGACCAGCACCATGAGCAATGTGTTTAGCTGTCTCATAGGCTCCAAAGGGGTCTTCATACACTTCATCATCTGAGTCATCTGAGACTGTCTTCCTTGCATCCCTCACCATCTTCTTCTGCTTGCGCTCCATCTTTTTTATCTTAACTATGTTCTTAGTGCAAATCCCAAAGATTGCCGTGAGAGCCTTCTTGATGGGAGACTCTGAACTGTGAGATATAGAAACAGACCGTGGTGGAGTGGGGAACTTCACTGCAGGAGGTGCTGGAGGGTGATAGGGCTTGTGCTTCACCTCCTTCTCAAAGGTCAGACCAAAAACTGCCTCAATCATCTTGGGGTCAATCACAATGTTGAAGATCTCAAACCAAATGTACTTCATCACACTGATTGGTGGCTGAGTGCTCCTCAATCTGGCGAGCAAAGTGTAGTGGTGAGCTGAGAGAGCAGTGACATCTCCTGCCTTGGGAGAGAGAGTGTCTTTGATCATGTTGAGTACAATCTTGTATGGTGGAAGCAAACCCTTTGTGGTTCCCAAGTAATTCCAAGGTGCTCCATCTGCATATAAGAACATAGTCCTCTCGATTGGAATGAGCTTCTCATTGTGCAAGTTTAGCCTATTGAGATCATCTTCATCTATGCCCAAGATGGCCGCAAACTGCGAGATAGTGGCAGTGTGATGCGAGACTAGGTGCCCAACCTTCCAATAGGTTTGATTTGGCGACGTGTGGACGTTCACGTTTTGAGGCTTCTCATCAGTGGATCGTCACCTCGCATTCGCTACACCCGCATGTCTTGTCATTATCCGCCACGCTCTCACACAGTCGACCTAACCACGAAGGTTTTGCTCCTACAACAATCGAAGAAATTTGCAAGAACAAAGAAAACACAACCTGAATTGCAGATGGATGTTTAGCACACAAAGTTGGGGTTCCACAAACCGATCTAGAAGGCGAAACTGCAATGGTAGAATAATCTAAGCAAAACCCAACCCTAACTTCACAACTTCTACTAAATATATAGGGTCTAGGGTCGGCCAAGGACCCTTGGACACATCCCTAATGGACTCTGACAAGATACAAGACCCAACGGCCCAAAAGACGGTGGCGTAGCACCCTGACAGATTCTAGACGCTGAATTATTCGGACAATTCCTGTTGACTCAAAAGGAATTTTGACATGAGACCAGATCCAATTTAGTGTTGATTGCGAAAGGTGGTCTCGTTAGCTTTTCGTACATATCTTGAACATCGAAAATGGAGTCTGGATGTGATCTAGGCGACAAATTTAGTGCTGACTGCTTCTGGAATCCGAGATGGACTCAAGCTCGATATGAATTGAGCCTCCAACTTGACTTGAACGCCTTTGCTGGCCTTGTGCGCCTCCTAGCCTCTCTCAAAATGCTTCCTGGTCCTCTCCAAGGTTCCTAATCATAATTAAATCATTAGGTAGCAATCTATTCTCAAAGTCACCAAAAGAAGAACTTAGGAACGAGTTCACCTGGAGATTCAATTGTCATGCCCGAGCTCTAGTAATTGGCCATTGCATAACAACTTGAGGATTATTGTAAGTATCCAAAGGAGTGATGTCCTCATCATCCTCCCTCTCTTGAAGTGGAGTCATCCTCGACTCAAGCTCAGCTTCTTCTCCCAAGTATGGTTTCAAATCTAAAATGTTAAAGGTGGGACTAACCCCAAACTCGGGAGGCAACTCAAGTTTATATGTATTATCGTTAATTTTCTCAATTATTTTAAAAGGACCAGCAGCCCTAGACATCAATTTAGATTTTCTAAGCTCTGGAAATCTATCTTTTCTGAAGTGTAACCACACTAAATCACCCGGTTCAAGAGTAACTTCCTTTCTACCTTTACTACCAGCAATTCTATACTTTTCATTCATCTTTTCAATATGTTCTTTAGTTGTTTCATGCATTTTCAAAATAAAATCAGCATGCTGCTTTGCATTATTATGTGTCCGTTCAGTAGTAGGTAAAGGCAAAAAATCAATAGAAACACGGGGACTTACCTTGGTGGTGGAGTGTTCTACCCGATTGTATGCAAATTCAACATGCGGCAAACTCTTCCCACATCTTCAAATTCTTCTTCAAAATAGCTCGCAACATAGTAGACAATGTTCTATTTACGACCTTGGTCTATCCATCAGTTTGTAGGTGACATGTTGCAGAAAATAGCAGCTTTGTACCCAATTTATTCCAAAGTGTACGCCAAAAGTGACTCAAGAATTTAGCGTCACGATCTGAAACAATAGTAGAAGGCATACCATGCAAGCAAGCAATCTATTTGAAAAAGAGGTCAGCAATATGAATGGCATCATCACTTTTATGACAAGGAATAAAGTGTGCCATCTTAGAAAATCGATCCACTACAACAAAAATGCTATCCCTCCCCCTCTTTGTCCTAGGCAATCCCAAAACAAAATCCATAAATATGTTTCCCAAGGAATAGAAGGAACAGGAAGAGGCATATATAAACCATGTGGATTCAAACGAGACTTAGCTTTTTGACATGTGGTGCAGCGAGCCACAAAACGCTCTATATCTTGCCTCATCTTTGGCCAAAGAAGTGTGTGGCCAAAACTTCCTCCGTCTTCTTAGCGCCAAAATGACCCATCAAACCTCCTCCATGGGCCTCCTGCAGCAACAAAAGACGAACGGATCTAACTGGAATGCATAGGCAGTTAGCTCTAAACAAGAATCCATCATTAAGCACAAATTTATTCCATGTACGTCCCTCTTTACAATTCAAGAACACGTCTTTAAAATCAACATCAAGTTCATATTGTCCCTTAATCGATTCAAGCCCAAATATACGACAATTAAGTTGAGACAACATGGTATAGCGTCTAGACAAAACATCAGCAATCACATTATCCTTCCCTTTCTTATGTTTGATAATGTAAGGAAAAGATTCAATAAATTCTACCCATTTAGCATGTCGTTTATTCAATTTTACTTGACTTCTAATGTCTCATGATCAGAATGTATAATAAATTCCTTCGGCCATAAATAATGTTGCCAAGTCTCTAAAGTTCGAACAAAGCATACAATTCTTTATCATAGGTTGAATAGTTCAAACTAAGACCGGACAACTTCTCACTAAAGTATGCAACAGGCTTACCCTCTTGAATAAGAACACCTCCAATCCCAATTCCACTTGCATCACATTCAAGTTCGAAAACTTTACCAAAATCAGGGAGTTGGAGTAGCGGTGCATGAGTCAACTTCTCTTTGAGCAAATTGAAGGCGTCTTCTTGTGCTTGTCCCCATCGAAATGGAACGCCTTTCCTTGCTAGCTCATTCATGGGTGCGGCAATGGTGCTGAAATCTCTCACAAAGCGAGGGTAGAATCCAGCTAGATTGAGAAAAGTCCGCACCTGTGTAACAGATTTAGGAGTCGGCCAACCCTTGATCGCTTTAATCTTGGTCTCATCAACTTCAATTCCCTGTGGAGTCACAACATAACCAAGAAACAAAACTCGTTCCGTGCAAAAAGCGCACTTCTCGAGATTACCAAACAAGCGTGCATCTCTCAAAGCAATAAAAACAGCACATAAATGTTTCTTATGTTCATCTAAAGACTTGCTATAAATCAGTATATCATCAAAATAAACCACCACAAATCTACCAATGAAAGTGCGTAAAACTTCATTCATGTGTCGCATAAAAGTAGAAGGGGCATTTGTTAAACCAAAAGGCATAACTAACCACTCATACAACCCAAATTTTGTTTTAAACACAGTCTTCCATTCATCATCCAATTTCATTCTAATTTGGTGGTATCCACTACGCAAGTCTACTTTAGAGAACACAACAGAGCCACTTAATTCATCTAGCATATCATCTAACCTAGGAATAGAATGACAATATCTAATAGTTATGTTGTTAATGGCTCTACAATCCACACATATGCGCCATGACCCATCTTTCTTAGGCACCAAAATAATAGGAACAACACAAGAACTAAGACTCTCACATACAACCCTTTGTCAAGCAAATCTTGTACTTGACACTAAATTTCCTTAGTCACTTCGGGATTGGTCCTATACGGCGCACGATTTGGCAACGCAGCTCCCGGGATCAAATCAATTTGATGCTCAATTCCTCTCATAGGTGGCAGCCCCGGGGGTATTTCACTTGGAGATACATCAACAAACTCCTACAAAATGTTAGCAATTGCACATGGCAATGATGGAGGCAAATCCTCAAGTATAAAGAAACTATCTTTGCAAATCAAAGCATAGCAAATAGACTCATGTGCAATTAACTCAGAAATTTCAGATTTAGTAGCTAACATGGAAGCACCTTTCAACCTAAGTGTATCGTTCCTAGCATGTGGGTCCTTTTTCTCCTTCTTTGGCAGAAAAACATTTTAGCTACTTGCTGATTTTCAGACTTAGATTCATTTAATCTCCTCTCATTTTCAGCACGTGCTACATCATCTTTCAGAATTTCAGTAGGAGTCATTGGTAGCAACTCCATCTTCTTACCATTGTGTGTAAAGGTGTAAGTGTTAGTTCTACCATGGTGCAACACATCTCTATCATATTCCCAAGGCCTACCCAATAGCAAAGAACATGTTTGCATAGGCACAACATCAAAATTTACACTATCATGGTAATTTTCAACAAAAAATTGCACCCTCACAACTTTGCTTACCTTTAACTTACCACAAGAGTTGAACTATTGGATGTAGTAAGGCTGTGGATGTGGTTGTGTAGACAAACCAAGCTTCTCAACCAAATCAAAACTAACAAGATTGCTACAGCTCCCACTATCAATGACAACATGGCATGCCTTTTTATTGACCACAAACTTGGATTGGAACAAGTTATGGCGCTAATTTTGCTCCGCCTTCTCCATTTGAGCACTTAGCACCCGCTGTGCTACAACGCTCAAGTACTTGCTTGTATCAGCAGCACCTATTTGCTCCACACCGTCATCACTGTGGTCTTCATCTCCTGTTTGGTTAGTGGCATCTACTAATTCTTCTTCAACATCACTGGCACTAGTGTAGCCACCATCATCGGTAGCAATGAGAACTCTCTGGTTCAGGCAATCACGTTGCACATGCCCCATCCCTTTGCACTTGAAGCATTGGATATCTCTTGTTCACCCTGTGGAAGCAACCGATGATGCACTTTTTGCGGGTGCCTGCGAATGAACAGATTTACTCACCTCGGTAGCACGGGATGTTGGTGTCGAGGCCTCTGATCGCGCCCGATTGTTGGAGGGTGTAGAAGTCCAGACAGTGGTGGGGATACTTTTTCCAAGCCCAAAGGGAGGCCTCGATGTAGACGTGATGCCCCAATTATTCCTTTTCATTGGTTGCCTTCCCTGCAATTCCTGTTCAGCTAACATAGCTAGATGGAACAACTGGTTAATAGAATTGTATTCTTTATAGGCAATTATGGTCTGAATTTCACATCTCAATCCCCCATAGAACTGAGCCATCTTATCCTCCTCATCCTCCTGTACCTCACAACGGAACATGCCTATTTGTAGTTCCTAAAAGTATTCTTCTACAGACATCACCTTGGTCTAAGCGTTGCAAATTTTTTCGCAAATCTCGTTTGAAGGATGGAGGAATAAGTCTACCCTGCATAGCTTGCTTTAGTCTATCCCATGTGTCAGGTTCTAGGCCAGATTTAACTAGTTCACTCGACCAAATAATAACAAAGTCCTTGAACTCACTAGTTCCTTGCCTAACCCTATGAATTTCAGGAACTAGATGGGAATTAAATTTCTGCTCTACTGTCATCTCCCAATCCAAATAAAGCCTCAGGGTCATATTTTCTAGAAAAGGAAGGCAAGGTAAATTTGACTTTGGCAAAAGGATCATCATTACCTCGCCCTTGGTGGCGGTTACCTCCCATACCTTGCCGGTTGAATCACAGCCATTGTCATAGGCGCTTGTCCCGAAATGCAGCACGTGCGTCACTATTGTCGGTTTCCTCTTCTTCATTTTCTCCGTCGTCATCAACAAGTGGTGGTGTTGGGTGACGGTTTGCTGCCAATTGCTCGACGCTGTTAGTGAGGGTGGTAATGCTTCCCACTATAGCCTAGAGGTCTTCCTGCATAGCATTCATGGCAACTACATTTTCCTCAATCTTCTGATCCAGGTTAGTGATCTCCTCTTTTGAAGCACAATCAGCGAAATCATTCACCTCACCTCCTGCCATCGTTAGTAGAAAATAGGAAACAAATAGCACAAAAGTATGATCCCTATCAACTACTAGTCGATAGAACACACTGTCAAGTGTCTCACCTTGCTCTTACAAAAATCTTACCAATTGAAGCAGGTGGTACGACTCGGAGAGGTGGGATATTTGACGATGGCAGGGGTGCGATTGTGAGGATCAACCTGTACTGACCTAAAGTGTGTGGATCTCGGAAGGCATTGTATTGTAGCAAGGATTAGCAAAATTCAGTAACAGAATAGCAAAGCTGAATAAGAAGCCCAAATACTTGTCACAATCACTGGCCGAGACACGTCCCTAGGACTAGTATAAGCAAGCAAGAATAAGGAACAAAGGAAACTAGGATAGAAAGCTATAGATACACAAGACCCAGAACGGAGAACCACACACTCTCCCCTTCTCTCTATCTTTTCTTTTTTTCTCTCTTCTCTTTCTTCCTTTTTTTGATATTTTTTTCTCAACTAGCAGTACACAAGAAGCAACCACAAAAATTGGCAGCTCGATATGATGCACGGAGTGGCTCTGGAAAAACAAGCAGGAGCTCTGAAAAGCGTGAAGGAACTTTGGGGCTCGAAAACTCAGTCTTGTAGGCTAAATTTCATGATTTTAAATCAGCCAAACCTGATGAAAGTTCAAGAAGAAGCGAATGTAAAATTTTCTATAGATATCCGCAGATATAAAATTTGCCCGATTTCGAGTCCCTATGCAAAAGTTATGGCCATTTTACGGAAGGAGACACGGAATAGGTCTCTTTGCCACACAACTCGTATATTTGGCTAGGGCAAAAATTTGAAGATAGGTTAAGCGCGGCTGACAAGGAGGCTAGTGATGCAGGGCAATTGACACAAGGTGGCTTGCGACCTATCTGCACGGCTTGCGAAGCGGTTATTAGCACAAGGCGGTTACAAAACGAAACCAAGTAGAACCCGATCTCTCAAGGTAGGCTCTCGTGCAACGCAACTGCTCGAACTAGATACCATGAACGCGACTCTAAACCAACAACCAGACTCGATCTAGGACTCAAACTCAACAAAGCAGAGCTGAAATTAAACTTGCAAAGGCACTAAGGGGTTTGGATAGCGGAAAACAAGGACTACGATGAATACGATGCTATTTTTTTTGGTTTTTCTAGACTCTAGGTAAAAGAAACAAAGATGGATAGATGGGAATAGATAATACCTATCGGGCAACTTGTGCTCTGATACCACTTGATACGAGACTGGGTGCCCGACCTTCCGATAGGTTCAATTTGGCGATGTGTGGACATTCACGTTTTAAGGCTTCCAATCAGTGGATCGTCACCTCACATTCGCTACATCCGCGTGTCTTGTCGTTATCGGCCACGCTCTCATGCAATTGACTTAACCACGAAGGTTTTGCTCCTACAAACAATCGAAGAAATTTGCAAGAACAAAGAAAACACAACCTGAATTGCAGATGGATGTTTAGCACAAAAAGTTGGGGTTCCACAAACCGATCTAGACGGCGAAACTGCAATGGCAGAATAATCTAAGCAAAACCTAACCCTAACTCGATGACTTTTACTGAATATATAGGGTCTAGGGTTGTCCAAGGACCCCTAGACACGTCCCTAATGGACTCTGAGATGATACAAGACCCAACGGCCCAAAAGACGATGGCGTAGCACCCTGATAGATTCTGGATGGTAAATTATTTGGACGATTCCTATTGACTCAAAAGTAATTTTGATGTGAGACTAGATCCATTAGAAAGGTGGTCTCGTTAGCTTTCCGTACATATCTTGAACGTTGAAAACGGAGTCCGGATGTGATCTGGGCGACCAATATAGTGCGGACTGCCCTGGGAATCCGAGATGGACTCGAGCTCGATATGAATTGGGCCTCCAACTTGACTTGAACACCTTTGCTGGCCTTGTCTGCCTCCTAGCATCTCTCCAAATGCTTCCTGGTCCTCTCCAAGGTTCCTAATCATAATTAAATCATTAGGTAGCAATCTATTCTCAAAGTCACCAAAAGAAGAACTTAGGAACGAGTTCACTTGGAGATTCAATTGTCGTGCCCGAGCTCTAGTAATTGGCCCTTGCATAACAACTTGATGACTATTGTAAGTATCCAAAGGAGTGATGTTCTCATCATAGTGTATTCCTCCCCCTGAGTCCTCCACCTCTTCTGAAGCTCATTCTGCTCACTCTTTGAAGAAAACTGTAGCATAGAACTAGCCAATTACTTCTCCACTCCAGTCATACTGTAATCCTATGATTCCACCAATGTCCTTGTCAACATACAGCTTGATGACATCCTTGAAGATTTGTCCCTTTTGCCTCTGCATCTATTCCTAGTGAATGTACTTCATCTCAACAACTGGCTTGGGTCGGCTCATGAAGACAGAGTTGTACCAGTCCACTTGTACTGCAGTGTGAAACCTAGGATCTATCAACTCTTGAGGAAGATCATCTAGGTTATTACGCCTTTCTCTGCCTCCTCTGGACACATCATGAAGATAGTCAAACATTGCCTTGCAATGTGTCCAAAGGGTGTGGTGCAGACTGTATTATGGTTAAAGAGGCGGATTGGGCCATCTTCTTTTCCACTCCCTGAACCACTTGCACTCTGAGAACTGTGAGAACCACCTCAACTGGGAGGAGGAGGTCCTGCAGTTGGATCCCTGATCACCAAAACAGAGCTGCGAGTCTATCGAGTGGTTGGTATTGTTGGAGCTCCCCTCCTTCCTCCTCCTACCATTTTACTGCCCCCAGCCCTTGCCGTTGCTCCCCCCTAGTCACCTCGCCGAGGAAGAATACGAGATGTGTCTCAATCACTGTCTGTGTCTTAGGTGGCAATGTCCTGTCTGGCTTTCTGTCTCTTTTCTTTGCCCATAGCACTATAAAACAAGCAGGAATCAAGGGATGAAATTGAGTTCAAGGATTTAATGGAAGAAACAAGGATGCATTGGCATTGCAAAACAGCATGTCGGAGGGCCCGACATTTTGGTCGGAGCCTCCGGCCAAGAAACATAGAGCGTCCAATAGGCGCATGGTTGAAAGGGGGATCCTCAAAACTAGCCAATGTATGTGAAGCAAGACTATAAATCGATGACCTAGCAATGATGAGGGATGATTCTAACCAAAGGAAACTAATTGTCGATGTTTTGTATTGGCAATGAGAATATGGGGCTACTCGTAAGACCTAAACTTGATGGATTGCTAAGGAACACGAGACGATTTATCTTGGTTCAGGCCCTCAAGGTGAGGTAATACCCTACTTCCAGTTGTTATGTATTGCCTTTGAGATTTCTCTGGTGAGATTCTGTCTATGCCCTAGGGGGCTCCCTACCCCTCCTTATATACTAGAGGGATGAGGGTTACAGGGTTGGAAACCCAGTCAGATAGGACCAAGGGCTTTCCTTATTAGCACATAGAGAGTTCGGCTAGGATTATATCCCTTTCCTTGTCATGCAAGGTAATATGAAGCCGAGTCCTACTCTATCTCCAATTGTAGGGACCGACCCACCCTCTATCCAAGTGGCCGTAATTGCCTTCCTTGAGGTACCCGGGGCCCATGGCCTCCACACTAATCCTAGGTTCACAGATTTAGAGATCGGGACAAAACAAAGGAAACCCTAAAAGATGAGATTGAAATGAATACCTTGAGGTGAAGAACGACAAAAACAACGATGAGAATGAGTCTCTGACAACCCAAGAGGAGGAAAACGTGGATACCCGAAGGTTTTTGATGGTGGGAATCCAAAATCACCAAGATTGGATTTGGGGAGAGTTAGCGTTGAGAGGGGAAGAAGTGAGGAGAGAGAAACGGTTGGCCCCTGATAAATATGTGACCTGACGGTTGGATGCTCCAGGCTAGGGAGCCGGAGCCTCTGACAGGGCTGAATCGGATGGGAGCCAAGGACTTGGCAAAATAGAAAGTGGACAAGACTGACCACTGATCTACATGTGACTAGCAGCAATCAGCCAACACATAAAAATGGTCACAATGCAGATCAACAAGGAGAAAAGAACCACATTTTCGCAATAAAAACTAGCACTCAAAGTTTTCCCAAACATTTTGAGAAAAGGGTTTTTTAAGAGATTGAGGGAATGTTGGAGCTCCATTCCTGGTGTTAAGACCATTCTCTACATAAGAAAAGATCTCAAAAACATAGGAGCTCACTTTGATTTACATTTTATTATTCATACTTGACTATTAATTAGTCAAGCACTTTATCAAGTAATGTTTCGAGACTCTAGAATATTGAGCTCACTCCTAAGCTCATAAAACTCTTCTCATCCAAGGGTTTGGTGAAAATGTTGGCAAGTTGGTGCTCGGTTCTCATATGGGTAATGGCAATGTCTACTTCGGCTTCATGGTCTCTCAAGAAGTGGTGTCTAATGTTAATGTGTTTGGTTCTCGAGTGTTGGACGGGATTGTTGGCGATTTTGATGGCACTCTCATTGTCACATAGGAGTGGGATCTTGGCCATTGTATAGCCATAGTCTTGTAGGGTTTGTTTCATCCAAAGGAGTTGATCACAACATGAGCCGGTGGCTATGTATTCCGCTTCGGTGGTGGATAATGCAATGGAATTTTGCTTCTTGGATGCCCAAAAAACTAGAGACCGTGCAAGAAGTTGACAAGTCCGTGTAGTGCTCTTGCGGTCAATCTTACACCTGGCATAATCGGAATCGGAGTATCCGATTAGCTCAAAATCACAACCCTTGGGATACCATAGGCTGAGGTTAGAAGTGATCCAATCATGGAACGGTACACCTTTTGATACACCAGTTTACCGTTGTCGTCGAAGTCGAGATGCCCATTGATTGGCATTGGAGTCTTCATGGGCTTGGCTCCCTCCATCTCAAACTTCCTGAGAATATCCTTGATGTACTTCGTTTGCGAGATGAAGGTTCCTTCCTTTTGTTGTTTGACTTGTAGCTCGAGGTAGAAGGTGAGCTCCTGTCACACCATGAAAATTTCTTTAATTAAAAATTGTTTTTGGGTAAATGGAAATACAAGAATACACTAGAAAAATTTTTGTCTATGGAAGTGTTTGAATAAAATTTTGAAATTTCCAATACTAAAATTCCCAAGTTTAAATTTTAAATAAATGCTTGGATGCTTTTATATTCCTAGGGTTTTGTCAGAATATTTTAAGCATTTACGTATAATAATATTAAATTCTTCATGTTTCGTGGTGGCATTTACTTCTGGTAAATTCCCCATGAGTTAATAAACCCTTTGAAATTTTTTCGGAAATTTTGGAGCTCCAGATAATTTTAATGTGACAAAGATCATTTCAGTAATTGAATAAATATAAAATAAATTCCTTTTCTTTTCCCCTGTATGGGTTGTTCTTGATTCAATCCTTTGAAGTCTCCCCGTTTGCCTCAAACTCCGTTCCCTTTCTTCTTTTAGGGTTGGGGGTCATTCTCGAAAGCCTAAAACCTCCTCGACTATCCGATTCCCAAAATGTTCTGATGTTTCGAGCAATCAAATGTTTCCTAAACTGTTCCCCATTCTCGATTCCCAAAATATTCCCAATATTTTGGAAGACCATTTATCCCTTTTCCAAACTCCGTGAAATATATTCCTCGAATATTCTGATTTCTTGACCTCTGCAAAATAAGTTCAATATTCTAATTCCAGGAATACTTCGTTGTTCTACTTCCCCAAATATTCCTTGGAAAAACACCCTCCAATTTCCAAATCAAAGAATATTTCCGATCTTCGGTATATCCGTAATATTTCGGTTTTCCAACTTCCACAAAATATTCCGTTTCCCGAACCCCACTAAATATATTCCATTTTCTAAATTCTTCCAAATACCCTTCGATTCCCAATACATATATGAATATATACATATATATAAATGTATGAATATATATATATATATAAATATCCTCATATCCAGAATATCCCAGAATCTCGAATATTTCCGCAGCTCCTAATTCCCAAAATATTTATCCGATTTTCTGAAAAACCCTAAATTCCAGTTTTGCAAAATTAGAATTTTTCCCAAAAACCCCCTCTATTTCTTTCTTCTTTTTTTATCTTTTCTCTTTTCCCTCTCTTTCTTTTTTCCCCTTCCTTTCTATTTTCCCTCTCTTCTTCCTCCTGCCTCCTCTTCTTTCTTCTCTTCCTGCGGCTCCATCCAGGGCCCGGCCCTGAGCTGCCTTGGGCACCCCTATCCCCTGGCCTACGCGCCTAAGCCCGGCCCACGGCCTGGTCTCCACCGTGCCGCCGCACCTCGGCCTAGCCGCCGCTTTCCTCGATGCCTGCCACCAGTGCCACAACCGCGCCACCCCATGCCCTTGGCACTGCCCCTCCTTATAAATCCCGGAGCCGCCACCGCCTCGGAGTCCCGCCGCCCTAGCCGCGCCGCTCTCGCCCTAAAGCCTGTGTGCCGCCTCCTTTGCTGCCGCGCCGCCCTGAGGCAGAGCGCCGCCACCGCTGTGCCTGGCGTCACCACCGCCCCACTTTCCAGCACTGCCGCCACCCCGTCACGCCGCCGCGCGCCGCCCAGCATCCGAGCTGCCCCTCTACTCCAACCACGCCGCCGCTTCCTGCTGTTGCAGTGCCACCGTCGCCGTCATCTGTTCTCTCACCGGTGAGCATCCCTCGGCGCCCAACTCCTACTCCTCTATTCGCCGTTTGTCGCTTGTTTGCAGCTGCCCGACGTCGACGTCCACCATGCCGTGCTCCGTTGCCAGCCGTGCTGATGTCCCGGGGTCACCATCTCCTCTCCGACGTGGTCAGTGCCTAGCTGCACCGCCTCAATGGCCACCTCTGAGTGCTGCCGCCGTTGCCCTTCTCGTCGCACCGTCTCTAGGGATGTCCTCCTCATGTAGGCGCCACGCTGTGCCATCCCCTCTGCCACCGGTTGCCAATGCCATCACCTGGAGCCACAACCGCTGTGGCTGACGTTGTCCTCGTCTGCACTGCCGCCACCTCGTGCCGTCCCCGCTGCTGTGGTGAGCATCGTCGACACCTCGGTTTCCCCTGCTGCGCCACCCATCATCGGCACCCGGTGCCGAACGCCATCGCCGTGGTTGGCCACGCCGTCCCTGGTCCGTCACCCTCGTCACCTCTGTGTGCCGCGGTTACCGCCGAACGTGATCTCAGCCATCGCCGTTCTAAGCGCGTTGTCTTCCTCTGCCGCCCGGCGCCATCATCTGTCGCTGCCCGTCATCCCCGCCGGCCCCAGTCTTGCCGCTGCCGCACCCGAGCCATGCAGTCGCCATGGCCAGGGGCATTGCTCACCTCTCTCCCCAGTGACACAGACACGTGGGTCCTGGCGCCCCTTTATCCTCTGTATGCCATGTGGACCCTGATGAATATGTTTTCGAGCCATCCCGGTCGTCGATCCTTTGAGACCTAATTCGGACCGTCCGATCCACATAAAATACCAAGTCGATCGTAACCAATGGATTGTCCAGATTGAGTCTCCACCATTGGATCCACACATTTAAATCCGGTGCCATGTCAGTCCTAGCTAGTCTATCTCGTCTACCACCTCAGCCCTAATTGCCTTGTCATCGATCCACGTCATCGCCATCTCACCTTTCCTGCCACATCGGCATCTACATCAGTCCGAGCCATTGATTAGTGGGCCCCACTCATTTATCTATCCGAAACGATTCCTTTAATAATTAATCTCTGAAGGAATATTCCAGGGAATATTCTTTTTCAATTCTTTTCGGAATTTTCTCTGAATTCAATATTCCGAAGGCCTTATCTTTTTCGTCCGAACTCCGATTAGACCCGTTCTTCTTCCTAAATTCATCTAAAATTATGTTCTATCTGTTTATGAACTTTTTATGTACTATTTATTTGGAGTTTCATATGGTTTTTTATCATTTTAGATGTAGTCGCGTATTTCATCGTTTCAGAAGATCGCGGAGTCTGCGGAAGAGTTCGGAAGATTTACCGAAGACGTTTTCGGTCGCAAGGCAAGTCACACGATAATCTCCTTTAGCATGTTGATCCCAATTGTGAAAACTATTTTGTTTTAATGTTATTGCATGAAATATTTTGGAATGCCATTATACGGGTAATTATTATTATTCTGATATTCCTTGATTATTATGGCCAATTTCATATTATTACTTTTACCTTGATACCCTGGGTAAATGATAATTACTAGCCAGATGTTTAATTATTTATTTAGTTAGACTATTTAGGATCTGCTTAGCACTGCATAGGAACTGTAGCGTAATTTTATGTGGGAAACGATGATTCACTTATCGATAATTAATGATTAATGGCTAGTGGTTCACAACAGTTGGTCGTGGTTGGTTAATTAAATGTGTCAACTAAAACTTGACTGAATGGTGGGTTGTGAGCACCAGGATTGTGTTGTTGCTAGCGGTGCTCATGACAGTTAAGGACCGGTTCGCGGACTACTTGTTGCGAAGCATTATCCGTGCTAACCACAAGCTAGAATGGGATAGCAGGACTTGAAGTGTGATGAGTTCAATAGGAGGCACCAGGGTAGGTTTGTGGTTGGTATAAGTCCACACATGGCAGTGACAATAAGACCATGCATTTGGGTGTCGAGCCGTCTTGCGGGAAGGCACTTGATCACCCCTACTGGAGATTAGAGGCTTGGCAAGAGGCTCTCCTATTGTGCGAGTTATATGGATGATCTTGTCACAATCTCTACTTGGATACTTTCGAGTATCGCGACGCATGGTTGACATGATGTTGAGATTGTGTCTTGTGGGTAAATTGGTACACCTCTAGCCAAAGTAAAACTATTCGAATAGCCGTGCTCGCAGTTAATGAGTGAGCCTAGCAATGTTTTCTATGATTAGTCCCACACTGCTTAATGATGATGATAAATGGTGGAAATTTGATAGCTCCAGATTGGAAAGTTGTGGTTTGGGCCTAAACTGCGTTGGAGCGTTGTTCAGAGATTGGTTAAATGTTTATAATAATTAAACTATACTATTTTTCAATGTTTATAAATACAAATGTTTTAAATGTTGTTTATGCAAATAAGCCCTACTATGCCTTTCCTTTGGAACCTTGGTGCATTATTCTGCATTTCCTAGTGTGGCTTGTTGAGTATGGTGGGTGGTACTCACTCTTGCATTATTGCAATCATCAGAGTGAAGCTTAGCATGGAGGAGAAGTTTGATGTTTGGCTTATACCCTAGTTGAGCTGCCTGTGGCTTGGAGCTGCCGCTTCGCTAGTTGCCATTCCGCTGCTGTTTTCTTCGGTGTGGGGACTAAGTGCCTCTGTTGTAAGTACATATCGTTTATCGTTTTTGGTTATGTTTATCAAATTGTCGATTTGTATACCTCGGCTGATTCCTGGACGAGGATTTATTGCACAAATTAGCTTGGGAAATTCTGGTGAATTTCTACATGTGACAGCTCCCCAATCATCGATTCTAGTGAATTTTTGGTGAATTTGTGTACCTCCTTGTCATGATTTTGCTAAACTCATCACTAAAAGAAGGGCTAGTAGAACCAAATATTATGTCATCAACATAATAAATTTGGCACACAGACAAATCCTTTTTGAACTTCTTATTGAAGAAAGTAGTGTCGGCTTTGTCTATTTCAAAGCCATTTTTGAGAAGAAAATCACGAAGACATTCATACCAATGCTCTAGGGGCTGGTTTGAGCCCATAAAGTGCCTTGTGAAGCTTGTAGATGTGATTTGGATATTTGAAATCCTCAAACCCGGGCGGTTGCTGTCACACCCTAAAATTCCCTACATAAATAAATTATGAGAAAAAGCATTTTTAGAATTTATTTTAAAAGTCCAAGGAGTGAAATAATAAAAATCAGTGAAAATTTTCAATAGAAAGTGGGCCTAAATAAAATTTTATAAAATACTTTGCTTAATCCTTTAGCTCCTGGAATTTTGTGGGAATTAATTGAGCAAGGGAAGTATTTTCAATAAACGAAAGAGCATTTCAGCAATTATTTTAATTGGAAAATAATTGAAAATCCACCTCTGCCAATCAGGCCGAATCTGGTCCATCCCTGTTCCTTCCCCCCGCACGCGCACATGGCAACCCATCTCCCTAGTCCAGCTTGCCTGCCGCGCTGTGCCTCCGCTGTCACTGACGAGTGGGACCCACCCGTTAGGTTCGTCTCCGACATTGGGTCGGAGAGCTCCTGTTCCTGCCTTTTCCACCGCCATGAATCCCACTCCAAATCCAATCTTTCCAGTTAGGATTTCCCCAAATTGGTTGAGGGGTTTTAATCCCCTTGATCACCTCTTTCTTTCCCCCCAAGATTCATAGAGGGATCCCGAAGGAAATGATGGTGACTCGAGCTTGTGAAGCATCGGGAGTCTAAAGAGAATCCTAACCTCTGTCGCAACCAAACCCGAGCCGGTCTCCCCTCCCCTCCGCTATAAATAGCATCCCGAACCCCTCTCTCTCCCCTTCCGCCACCACCCGAGCTCACCAAAGCCCTAGACACCCTAGCGCCGAGCTCGATCTGCTCCGCCGCTGCCGCGTTTCAGCCGAGCCTCATCACCGTTTTAGCCTTCGCCGGTGCCCATTGCCGACACCATCAGAACTGCAGGAGCCAGGGGAACCCTGGCCGCCTCTTTGGTGCTGCCGAGGACCACCGGAGCGCTGTTGTCGTCGACATCCCGAAGGACCCTGCCGCTTGGAGCTCACCGCTGGTCGTTTCCCGCTGCCGCTGACCATTGTCTCTATGTCGGTAAGGATCGCCGAGTCGTCCTGTACCTCCCTGTGCTCTCACCATGCCTCGCTGTGTCACCATTCCCCGTTGACCATCATATCCCATGCCGCTGCCGTCGGTCTGCCCACGTGGCGGCAACATTGTCACCACGCTAGCGCCACCTTAGCGGGTCTATCCAACGAGACCGCTGAGTCAGCCGCGCGAGATCGATCCGATCGGGTTCAATCTCAGCTGTCGGATCACCTTGATCTAATCCTAGCTGTCCAACCTAACCCTAGTTTAATCCAAGCCATCTAGTACATGGTGGACCCGGTCCATGGTGTGCCGGCTTCCTCTCTCTTGGCTGGTGGGACCCGCATGTCAGCGGACTCACCCTCTCTCTCCCCCTAGGGCTGACGCCATAAATCGGTTAATAATTTCTTTAACACTTAGAATATGCAATAAACTTTGGAAATTCATAACTAATTCATCCTAACTCCGTTTGGGGTGATTCAACTTGCATAATTCTTTAAAAATCAAGATCTACCCAATCAAAAATATAATATTCTACTGTTGATGTGTGCTTATGTACTGTTTTTCTTGTTTTTGTTTATTTCCTTTAGCCGCCAATGTTCCGAAAGAGTCAGGTTTATTCGAGGAGAGTTCCGAAGCATTCGCAGAGTAGCAAGGCAAGTCACACAGATCGTAAATACTTTTGAGCATGTTTTACCTATGGTTTAAAGCTATGTTTTCCTTCAAATGTGTATTTATTTTACAATGTCATCGAGAGGAAAAACCCTCATCCTTGATTATGTCCCTATTGCTTTGATTACCTATTATTTGTACCTATGGGAACAATGTGACTAGCTAGCTTTAAATCTTGGTTAGCTAGAATAATTCTAGGACCCTTCTTTGCCACGCTTAGAAACTATAGTGCAATTTATGGGCTTTCACGTAAACTATTACTCATCATGTCAGATTAACATGAAATGATGATTTAGTTCATGCCTTAGGTCGTGTGTGGATAATTAATGGTCAACTAAAACTTGACAAAATGGTGGGTTGTGAGCACCTGGATTGAGGTTGATGCTAATGGTGCTCACGACACTTAAGGACCGGTTTGTGAGCTATCTTTGCGAAGCAATACCCGTGCTAACCATAAGCTAGAATGGATAATGGCGGGATTTGAAGTGTGACGAGTTCAATAGGAGGCACCAGGGCGTGTCTGTGGCTGATATAAGTGTACACGTGGCAGTTGGTAAGTCCATGCGTTTGGGCATTGAGCCGTCTCCCGAGAAGGCACTTGATCAACCCTACTAGAGACCAGAAACTTGGCGGGAGGCACTCCTATTGTGCGAGTTACATGGATGATCTTGTCACAACTCCTTTCTAAGGTACCATAGTAGTATTGAGATGCACGTTAACATGTTGTGTGGTTATGTCTTGTGGGTAAATTGGTACACCTCTGGCTAGAGTAAAACTATTCGAATAGCCGTGCCGCGGTTAATGGGCGGCCTAGCAATGTTTTTCATGATTAGTCCCACACTACTCATTAATAATAATAAATGGTGGAATTTTGATAGCTCCAAGATGGGAGTGGTTGTGCCTGTACTGCTCTGGATGGTTGTATAGTGTTGATTAATAATGTTTAATGATTACTTGTTTTATTACTCTCTTAAATGCTTTATTAAATGTTGTTACGCAAAATGAGTTGTATTATGCCTTCCTTTGTATACCTGTGCACTTGCATCTTTGCTGTGTGACTTGCGGAGTATTTCATGTATTCACCTTGCAATCAACAATCATCATCAGAAGAGTACTTCAGTGACGAAGAATTCTTGGAGGATTGAGCAAGAGACTGTCAAGCGCTTGTGGATTTGGAGTCATCATGTTATCCTTAGATTTATTCCGCTGTTTAGACTTCTATCATCTGAGCGATGCCATTTGCCTTTGTAATAAATACAATCAATTTATGTAAGACATTTACTTTGGTATCAACTATGTTATTTGTGTGCCACGGTTGATTCCTGGATGAGGATTTACGCACAATAAATCACCCAAATTTTGGATGGAAATTCTGGGTGTGACAAGTTGGTATTGGAGCCAACTTGACCGTAGGTTAAGCCCCTTGGTACCCCTAAGAGCTCTTTGAAAAAGGATTTAAAAATTAGAACTGTCCTCTCCCCTTTTATCTTTTTAACTAAGAAAGTTAACGGTACATAGAAAATTGTTTGGTTTAACTCCCCTTCTGAAAACAAAATATTCTAAAATATATATATACACACTACAAATTTGTATTTTTATCACTTTATCGACTTAATTAGTACCATACATCCATTACTGTACTGATTATGTTTATTTAGCCCCTGCATCCTTTTTATACCAATACTGTTTCTAAAAAAAAAACTTCAGGTTTATGGCTCACCTTAATTTACTCATATTTTCACTTTTAAAATGGTATTACCCTTTTTTCTTTTTTTATTTAAATCAAACTTATTCTGTTAACTTAATTAAAACGTTAATCTCCCTTTTAACATTCTATAGATGTCGAACTGTGAGCCTGTGCATTTGTTTGGAGTTGGAGGTTTCGTCAAGGAGCTGCGTGACATGACCTTTGCCATAGGTTTCTACCCAACCCCTGAGTACAGACAAGTTACCCATAATCCAAATGAAGAGAAGTGTTGTGTTCGTTTGACGGTTTCAAGTGATCGTTGAGGAGTTCCGTCCATGATCATTGAAGCCAGAGGAAGGAATTTTGAGCATGCATGTCAGGAAGTGGCATTGGTGGCCATTGGAGAACTTCGCCATCGCTATGCCAGACGCTTGAGGGACACCGCCTATTGCTACCATCCATCCAGGACCCACAATGATGAGTATAGCAGCTACAAGAATCCTGAGGCGGAGAACAGCGCCACCATGCAACGTTTAGTAAGGATGCTGAGTGCCATGGATAATGCTCGCGCGGATGTGGTTATAGCAGCTCATGAACAGGAAAATGAGAATCTGTAAGATCATGTGTTGAAAAATTGGCTTATCTTGTGATTTATGAATTTGGCATTGAAAAGTGTAATAAGCGTGTGTACGACTGACGTGGGTCAGGTTGTGAATATCTGTGCCCGAAAACGGTGTGTTTGGTCTATTTGTGTGTAGGTACTTGGGGTCAACCTTGGTCAACGGCGGATCGGAAATAAACTCAGGGAGGAGTTTAGGTCCAGAACGGTCAAGGATGTCGGGTGACAAGGTGGGACACAAGGTGATACACGGTGGATGAAAACTGTGTGGGAAGATATTCCGAACGAGCTTCACAAGGCAGTGTATAAACACTGGAAAAATCGAAAAAGACAAGGAGTACGTGATATGGTACTACAGTACCATGTGGTACTGTAGCACACGGGGAGGTCCAAGTAAGGCAACAGTCCAGATGTCCTACGAAGGGGTTTCGGTTCTATAAATAGTGACTCCCTGTTAATTTTTAGAGATATTTTTTTAGGGTTTCTAGAGAGCGAATTTGTCGTGGAGAAATCTTTTGGATGTTTTGGAGAAACATCTTTTAAGCACAATCTTGGTAATAAAGGTAAAGTTTATGGAAGATTAGTGTGGTAATTAATTTCTCTTTCTTGTTCATCTTTATGCATGCCTAGCAATGGATTTTAGATTGATTTGTTTTTCTCTAAGATTTGGGTTGGTTTCTTTGATCTAAAATCTGGCTAGGGTGTTTTTCTAGTGTTCTGGAAAGTTTGTTTGGTTAATTATTTTCGGATCTCGTTTAATCAATTAATTAGGGTTTAATTAATCGCGTCCCTTTCTATTCAATATATTGTTTTGTTAATATCTCAAGATCCAGAAGTCCGATTGATGTGATTCGCAGTTGGATCTTTATTTGAAAATTTTGTCTAGTTTATTTTGACAATTTCAGATCGATATCGGAGTTACGGATCTATGACGTACAATCTGTTTTAGTGACAAAAACAGCGTTCTGTCCAGATTCTGAAAACGCGGTTTTTTCAGGTTTTGTGATTAGGGGAGTGTTAAATTTATTCTTTTGACCTACGTAATCATTCACCCCCCCTCTAATTGCATATGTTAGTGTGAGTCGATCCTACAAGTGGTATCAGAGCGAGGCTATTTATTTTATTATCTTTTCTAATTGATCTTAACCCAGCGATTAGAAATATGGTGACGGATAGGTATCCACAAACCTTGTGTTTTCGATAGTGTTGATTTTCAGTATTGGAAGGCTAAAATGGAGGCATATATTCAAGCTCAACGCTTTGTGATATGGAAGAAGATCTACAAGCCATATCAAGTTCCTGAAAACGATGCAGTGACAGCAGCGAACATGCCACAGGTGGAGGCTAACAGCAAGGCAAGGAATTTGATTATTCAAGGGCTAGGAAGAAGCGACTTTGAACCATGTAGTGGGGCATCTCAAGTGTAGCACATAAGGTATGGACACACTTTTGTGATTATCAACGAAGGATCAAACAGAGGGTAAAAGAGGTACGTCAAGATATGTATAAATGGAATACATGTGATTTGAGATGAACCGGTGAATCTCTTGATGACTTCTTTGCTCGCTTTAAACAAGATTCTTAGCAACTTTGCGTTCTATTAATGTTATATACACAGATGCTGAAAATTCTCGTCAATTGCTAGAGCTTTAGATATGTATATATTGGGAGATGAAGGTAACATCAATTGAGGAATTCTACTACCATGAGTACACTTATATTAGATGTGCGTTATTCTAATTGAAAACTCATGAGCTAGATGTTTTTGCTAGAAAAAATATGGCAAATAAATCAATAGCTTTAGCTTCACAAACTAACAACTCTATTGGTGATAACTCTTCATCTAGCGCTATGCTTGTCCTCTTTGTCTTCACTTTATTGATGAATAGCTAGAACAACTTCCTGAAGATGATTTGGCACTCCTCTCCACTCGCTTCACAAAAGCTTTACAAAATGTTCGATCCAGAAAGAGAGCAAATGGTGAGAACCTCGGAGATGTTTTGAATGTGGTTCGCTTACATCGACCTTCGTCTTAAATGTCCAAAATTTCTAGCTGAAGATTTAATTTCTAGGGATGAAGATGAGGAGGAAGACAAGGTAGAGAGTGACAAGAAGCGAACACTCAAGAGCACTAAGAAGATGGGGTATTTGAACAAGAAGGTAGTGCACCGTGTTCTTTCTGCTCTTGAACAGGTAAATCTAAGCGATGTGGACACCGAGAGTGATGATGATGCTACTTCCAAAGGCAAGAAAAGCTTGATTAGTCTATGTATGATGGCAAGTAGCAAAAGCGTCACCAATGGTGACATCGACAACGACAGCGACAATGAGGTAGAACCTTCTTATGATGATTTAGCTTGTGCTGTTGAAAAACTTGGTACTTTATTAGAGAAGAGAGATAAAAAGATTAAGAAACAAGATGTTTTGGTTGAAAATAATGATGAGATTGCAAGACTTAAAACTTTGACTCCTATAGATGATTCTTGCAAATCATGTGATTTAGTTTATGCTGAATTTACTTCTCTAAGGGATATGCATGCTTCTACACTAAAGGAACTTAGGCTAGAAAAGGAGAAAAATGAACAACATGCCTGTCAAATTGATGAACCTGTCTCTTGTGATAAATACAATGTTCTTAAGTTGAAGTTAGAAGATGTTGATGTTAAAATTGCACAACTAAAAGAAGATCTTGCTACCCATAAGGTTCTTTCATGCTCTAATTGTGGCAAAAATGATAGATTTCAGCATGTATCCTATAAGAATTGTGCCACTCTTTTGAATCGTACTGATTATTTGGCAAGAAGATAGAACTAAAAGTTTGAATCAAATTTTGAATCAAAGACTAGTTCTGAATAAATTTAAAACTGGTTTGGGTTTGATCCTTATGATTATCTAAGACTCATGCTCCAACTGGTTGTTAAATCCCTTAGAAGTGGCATAATTGAGACAGTCAATGAACCTAAAAGGATGATTTTTAAATCTGCTGGTATTATGTCATCTTCTAGCACAACACATGCAAAAGTAGCCTCTACTTATCAAGCTAAATACAAAGTTAAGCACACCTGCACTCATTATGATATAGATGGACATAAAGTAGAATTTTGTTTTAGACTAGCCAAACAAAAAAATGAGAGAAAAGGCTAAAGCTTGGTCTAATTTGAGAAAGACAACGCCCCTTTAGTTCTACTAACATGAGTAATGACAGATTCTAAACCTTTGCATAAAATACTTGTGTTATGTTACTGGTGTGCATCGTGTGTCTCAGTACTGGATTCCTAAATGCTATATTACTAACTTCCGGTACTGAGATCTCGACACTGTTTCTTCTATGTAGGCACTTTTGCGCGAGAAAGGCAAACGTTGGCTAGTGGATTCCGGATGCTCACGCACATGTCCAGTGACAAGAATTGGTTCTCCTATCTCAAGGAGCATCGCATGTTGAAAGGAACTTTTGGAGATGCTTCTACTCTCTTATGGTTGTGGCTAAAGGTACAGTAAAGATGAGCGATAAGGTTTTGTTCAGGTGTGGCTCTTGTTGAGAACTTGAAATATAACGTTGCTTTCCGTTTCACAAATGATTGATGAAGATCTTGAAAGTGTGCTTTACGAAAAGGTAGATGTGAGTATTAGATGCTTTAGAAGATCTTGTCTTTAATATTAACGTTTTAGGAGAGTATTTAAGCTGATTTTGATGTGTCATCTTCTGTTAAGCATAGGTGTCTAGTTGCCAATGATTTTAAAGACTTATTCTTTGGCATCGTAGACTTGGCCATGTTGGTTTTGATGATTTAACACGTGTTAGTGTTTGGATCTTATACGTGGTCTGCCTAAGCTTAGGGTGATAGCGATATAGTATGCTCTTCTTGTAGACATGTAAGATGCATGCAGGTTCAATCACCTCTTATATGGTGATGACAAACGCACCAGGACAATTCTACACTTGATACGTTGGACATCACGAGTTCATTCTTTTGGAGGTAAAAGTGGTACGTGCTGGTAATAGTTGATGATTTCTCCAGATACTCTGGGTTTACCTTATGGCATCTAAAGATGAGGCTTTTAGTTTTTTTTTTTCAAGTCTTGCTCTTAGACTATCTGTTGATCACCCAGGAGCTCTTAGAGCATTAGAAGTGATAATGGATTTTGAATTTAAAATTCTTCTTTTTGATCAATTTTGTGCTGAAAAGGGATCATCAATTCTCTTCACCTAGAGTACACAACAAAATGGTGTAGTTGAAAGAAAAAATAGAACCTTGGTTGAGATGGCTAGGACTAATGCTAGATGATTTTCTACCTAGAAAATTTTGGCTGAAGCCATATCTACTGCAATGCTATGTTTCAAATCGTGTATTTTTAATATCAAAGCTTGGTAAAACTCCTTATAAGCTGCGGTTTGATCATAGGCCTAGTGTTTCTCACTTTCTTGTGTTTGGATGCAAATGTTTTGTGTTGAAATCTAGAAACTTAGATAAATTTGAGGCTAGATCAGTTGATGGCATATTTCTTGGTTACTCTACTTATTCTCATGCCTATCGTGTTCTAGTTTTGGAGACTAACAAAATAATAGAAACCTGTGAAGTTACTTTTAATGAGACTAGCCCAGGGACTAGTCCAAGTATTGTAGGTACAGGTGTATATATTCAGGGGGAGGACATTTTTGTTGATGAAGAAGATGATGATGATGATGTAGCTGAAGCTTTAACTCCTCCCACACAATCAATTGCAACAGATCCGGCACCTACTACAACTTCACCTACAACTGAGCATCCTCAAATTTCCACATCATCTGTGCATGTAGAAGATCAAATAGAAGAAAGTGAAGTTTGTGAAGCAATAGCTCCCTTGCACATTCAAAGAAAACATCCACCTCAACAAATGATTGGTAATCTTCATGAAAGAGTGACACGTTCCAGGTTTAACGATCAAACTCTCATGCTCATTCAGCGTTTGTTGCGTCTTTTGAACCCAAAGATATATCACATGCATTAACTGACGAATCTTGGATCAATGCCATGCATGAAGAATTAGAGAACTTTGAATGTAACAAAGTTTGGAAACTAGTGCCATCTCCTTCTAATCATTCTATCATTGGAACTAAATGGGTGTTTAAAAATAAACAAAGTGAGGATGGCGTAGTTGTTAGAAACAAAGCTAGGTTGGTTGCTCAAGGTTTTACACAGATAGAAGGTTTAGATTTTGATGAAACCTTTGCTCATGTTGCTAGATTTGAAGCCATTAGAATCTTGTTAGCCTTTGCTGCTTCTAAAGGTTTTAAACTTTATCAAATGGATGTAAAAAGTGCTTTTCTAAATAGGTTTATCAATGAAGAAGTTTATGTTAAGCAACCACCTGGTTTTGAAAATTCCAAATGTCCAAATCATGTTTTTAAACTATCTAAGTCCTTGTATGGTTTAAAACAAGCACCTAGAGCATGGTATGATAGGTTGAAAAACTTCCTACTTGAAAAGGGCTTTTCCATGGGAAAGGTAGACAAAACGCTTTTTGTTCTTAAGCAAGGCAATGATCAATTATTCGTTTAGATTTATGTGGATGATATTATCTTTGGTTGTTCATCTCATGCTTTGGTGTCTTAGTTTTCAGAAACTATGAGTAGTGAATTTGAGATGAGTATTATGGGTGAATTGACTTACTTTTTGGGATTGCAAATCAAACAAACAAAAGAAGGTATATTTGTGCATCAAAGTAAGTATACGAAGGATCTTCTATGTCGCTTTGGAATGGAGAATTGCAAACCCATCATGACACTTATGGGAGCTACTTCTACACTTGATCCTAATGAGGAAGGTGAGCCAGTTGATCAAAAGGAGTATAGGAGTATGATTGGTTCACTTTTGTATCTTGCTGCTTCAAGACCGGATATACAATTTGCTGTATGTTTATGTGCACAGTTTCAAGCTTCCCCACGTGCTTCACATCTTCAAGCAATTAAGCGAATTCTCAGGTATGTTCATGGCACTAAAGACTTTGGTATATGGTTATCAGCATCATCATATATTAGCTTAAGAGCTTTTTCTGATGCTGATTTTGGAGGATGTAGACTTGATAGGAAAAGTACTTCTGGTGCTTGTTTCTTCTGGGGTAATTCTCTTGTTGCTTGGTCGTCTAGAAAACAATCCTCTGTAGCACAATCAACAGTTGAGTCTGAGTATGTGGCTACTGCTAGTTGTTGTTCTCAAATACTTTGGATAGTAGCTACACTTAAGGATTATGGTGTTACTTTGGAAAATGTTCCGCTTTTCTGTGATAACACAATTGCCATTTGTATTGCTAAAAACCCAGTACAACACTCTAGGACAAAACATATTGATATTAGATTTCACTTTCTTAGAGATCATGTTGAAAAAGAAAATGTGGCACTTCATCATGTGGATACTGAATATCAATTGGCAGATATTTTCACAAAACCTTTGGATTTTTCTCGTTTTGCTTATCTTAGGGGAGAACTTGGGGTTATTCATCCAATGGGATTATTTTGAGGGAGAGTTTTAACTCTTTGTAACATATTTTATTATTGGTATGTTTTGTTTGAAATTTTTAAAAAATAAAAAAAATAAAAAATTATTGATAAAATAATGAGCACTACATATGATTCACATGTATTATTTGTAGCCATGTTCATGTCATAAGGTACGAGTGCTTTCATGTTTCTATATATGTGATGTTGGTCTTTGCGTGACTAGCTAAATGGAATGACAACTTGAATTAAATCTTGACATGATTGAACTTTCTTATCTATTTTGATCTTGTTTTAAATGTGCTAATATGCTATAAGAAATATGAGAAAGATCAAAATTATATGCTATAAAAATGTGAGAAAGATCAAGGAAATATGTATTGTCACACTTCTTCTTAACGAGATTGCTTACTATTGCATTTTGGTATGAACTTGAAAGAAGTTGTGTATGACCGAAATTTGGTTCTTAAGCTTGCAATTGTCCAAAGACATAGGCTTGAACGGGTTAAAAAGTAAGGCTGATGGTGCATTAATTCCTTGCAGTTTATATCATGATTGAAATCAGTCAAGCTCTCAATTTTTTTTTTAAAAAAAAGGCACCAATGAAGTGCATTCATCTTAATGCTTGCAAGTTTTGAAATAGTTGAGAAAGGAATTTCATGTCTTGCAATAAATTATTAATAGCATTTGATTTTTAGTTATGCTAGATTTACATTGCATGTGTATGGATATGAGAGTGCAAATTACTTTTAGCATGGCATGTGTGAGCTTGTTTATATTGATGATTTGTGGTGCTCGTAATAAAAATTGGTATAAAATTAAAAAATTTTCTTTCTTTATGTGTTCTTGATAAACTCATTGTCAAAAAGGGGGAGAGTTTTATCTACAGTTTTTCATGATCTTTTCACAATCTTTTTATTTTGCTTTTCGTTTTTCTTTAAAATCGACTTTTGCGACGGTAAATGCCAATGTTCAGTGTTTATATATGTTGTTGCCAATGTTTTCATCAAGGGGGAGATTGTAAGATTATGTGCTGAAAAATTGGCTTATCTTGTAATTTATGAATTTGGCATTGGAAAGTGTGATAAGCGTGTGTACGACTGACATGGGTCAGGTTGTGAATATCTGTGCCCGAAAACGGTGTGTTTGGTCTATTTGTGTGTAGGTTCTTGGGGTCAACCTTGGTCAATGGAGGATCGGGAATAAACTCAGGGAGGAGTTTAGGTCCAGAACGGTCAAGGATGTCGGATGACAAGATGGGACACAAGGTGATCCACGGTGGATGAAAACTGTGTGGGAAGATATTCAAAACGAGCTTCGTAAGGCAGTGTAGAAACGCTGGAAACATCAGAAAAGAAAAGGAGTACGTGACATGGTGCTACAGTACAGCGGAGGTACTGTAGCACGTGGGTACTGTAGCACACGGGGAGGTGCACGAGCCTAGCGCGGTCCAGGCAAGGCAACAGTCCAGATGGCACACGAAGGGGTTTTGGTTCTATAAATAGTGACTCCCTATTAATTTTTAGAGATTTTTTTAGGGTTTCTAGAGAGCGAATTTGTCATGGAGAAATCTTTTGTATGTTTTGAAGGAACATCTTGTAAGCACAATCGTGGTAATAATGGTAAAGTTTATGGAAGATTAGTGCGGTAATTAATTTCTCTTTCTCGTTCATCTTTATGCATGCCTAGGAATAGATTTTAGATTGATTTGTTTTTCTCTAAGATTTGGGTTGGTTTCTTTGATGTAAAATCTAGCTAGGGTGTTTTTCTAGTGTTCTGGGAAGTTTGGTTGGTTAATTATTTTCGGATCTCGTTTAATCAATTAATTAGGATTTAATTAATTTCCGTCAACCTTCTGTTCAGTAATATTGTTTCGTTAATATCTTAAGATCCAGAAGTCCGATTGATGTGATTCCAGTTGGGTTTGTTTGCAAATTTTGTCTAATTTATTCTGACAAATTTTGAGGTCGATCAGAGTTACAGATCTACGACTACAATCTGTTTAGTGACAAAACAACATTCTGTCCAGATTCTGAAAACACGGTTTTTCAGGTTTTGTGATTAGGGGAAGTGTTAAATTTTATTTTTGACCTACGCAATCATTCACCCCCCCCCTCTGATTGACTATCTTAGTGTGAGTTGATCCTACAGAATCGCTGCAAGATTTGCAAGTTGCAAAAGAGGATGGACCGTTTGAAGAGGGAGCTGGCACTGGCAAAGGGAGAAGCACCCTCTGGAGGAGCCAAGATCCATACCACTGCAAGGAAGATAGTCCGTCTCCCTCCATGTTTGCAGCTAGCAGCAAGGACTTGCGTGCTGAATAAGCACGTCCCACTCAGGGTTGTCCCACCGGTAGGGTACGCTAATGATGATGAGGAAGACCAGGAAGAGTCTGAAGCCAATTTGCTTTCGGAAGAGACAGAGGCTAGTGGAGCCCGTACCCATTCTGAAGTGGAATGGGGTGACACACAAGAGGATGAAGAGGAACCCGAATATGACTCTGATGCTAGTAGAAGCCCTTCGCCCCGTTAAGCTATACCCCTCAGTAGAGTTCACCCTAGAGCGTTGTGTTAGCAGTTGTGTTGCTTAGGTGTTGCTTGTGAGTGTGGGGTTTAGGTAGCTGTTTATGTCAGAGGGTGGTGATGTAACTACTTAAGTCAGGAGATTTTCTATGGTGTGGTGTGAGACTCAAACAACACAAATGTTTAATTACTCAGTTTAGATCAATATAAGTTGAAGTTTAAATAAAATGTATCTATCCTAAGGGTCCCTTTCTTTTCTCGTCTATGTTCTATTCCCTACAGATGGTGCTTACCTGCAGTGGAAACAACAACCAGCAAGACGGAAATGACAACGGGGGATTGTCCGGTCAACACATCCCTAATGGAACCCCACCGTTGCACGAGAACCCTACGTTGGCCCAGGTGCTGGCCAACCAAAACCAATTGATGGCCATGCTGGTACAACAGATGAAGAACTAGCAAAACCAAGGACCCTAACAGCAGATGCCCCCTTCTCCTCCACCCAAAACAAGCTTGCAGAGTTCCTGCGCGTGAGGCCTCCTACCTTCTCAAGTACAACAAACCCAGTGGAAGCTGGGTGGCTTCACACAGAAGAAGCTGGATTTGCTACAGTGCATGGACCAGGAGAAGGTCTCATTCGCTTCACTCCAACTGCATGGTCCCACCTCAGAGTGGTGGGACCATTTCCGAGCTAGAGTCCAAGGCCACGCTATCACTTGGGCAGAGTTCACAGCTACATTCAAGAAGACACATATCCCCGTAGGAGTTGTGGCTCTAAAGAACCGAGAGTTTAGGGCTCTCAAGCAAGGTAACCGGCCAGTGACCGATTTTCTTTATGAGTTTAACCGTCTAGCTCGGTATGTTCTTGAGGACGTCAGCACAGACTCCGAGAGACATGAGAAGTCCTTGGAGGGGCTAAACGATGAGCTCTCAGTCCAGCTGGTCTCAGGAGATTACACAGATTTTCAGAAGCTGGTGGACAAGGCCATCCGCCAAGAGGACAAACACAATCAGATGGAGGAAAGGAAGTGCCATATTGCCAACTTCCGAGCCCAACAATCCAGCAACAAGAGGCCGTGTGTGGCGGTACCCCCTTAGACCCAACAAGGAGGATCGTTGTCATCTGCACCCCGTCCTTAGCGCCACTTCTACAACAACAATACTGGCGCGGTGTAGTGGCCAACCATCCTCCTCCCCGCCCAACTACCACACCTGCTCAATGCCAACAGCCCATGAAGAAAGCTGGAGGGAAATCACGAAATTGCTACAATTGTGGTGAGCCCAGACACTATGTTTCACAGTGCCCAAAGCCCAAACACCTCAAGCCAGCTGCACCAGGACAGAACTCCGTCAATGTGGTCAAGGCTCGGGTGAACCACGTCATGGCAGATGAAGCTCAGGCTACACCAGACGTTATCCTGGGTACGTTCCCTGTTAACTTAGTTTTTGCAACAGTATTATTCGATTAGGTGCTACACATTCGTTCTTGTCAAGGGGTTTTGCAAGGAAACATGGGTTTCAGATGGGGAAGTTGGATAAGTCTATCATGGTTAATACACTTGGGAATCAAATGCATACCACCCAATTTAGCCCCTCTATGACCTTAGAAATCTAGGGCACCGCTTTTCTGGCCGATTTGATTTTGAAACAGTTGGAAGAAATAGATGTCATCTTACGGATGGACTGGCTAACCCAGCACAAGGGGATTATTGATTGTGCCACTAGAACAGTTACCTTGACTTCTAGCCTCAGAAATAATATAACCTTCCATGCTCGCCCTACCTCACCCTCTTTGGCATCTCTAAACCAGGTAGCCATAGCAGAAATCCCTATGGTACGGGATTATCCTGATGTCTTTTCTGATGATCTACCTGGAATGCCGCCCAAGAGGGACATCGAGATCAGAATAGACCTGGCTACATGCACTGCCCCTATACATAAAAGACCATACCAGATGGGTGCTAATGAGTTGGCAGAAGTGAAGAAGCATGTAGAGGAGTTGCTTGTAAAAGGTTATATTAGCCCAAATACGTCACCTTGGGGAGTACCCATCATTTTTGTGGAAAAGAAGGATGGAACCCAAAGGATGTGCATGGATTACCGTGCCCTGAATGAAGTTACTATCAAGAACAATTACCCTCTGCCTGGAATCGACGATCTGTTTGATCAATTGGAAGGAGCCACAGTGTTCTCCAAGATGGATCTTCGCTCTGGTTATCACCAGTTGAGGATCCTGTAGGAAGACATACCCAAGACTGCTTTTACCACTCGGTATGGTTTATATGAGTGCACCGTCATGTCATTTGGATTGACGAATGCCCCTGCTTTATTCAAGAACTTGATGAACAAGGTATTTATGGAGTACCCGGATAAGTTTGTGGTAGTTTTCATCGATGATATCCTTGTCTATTCCAAGACCAAGGAAGAACACTAGTAACATCTTCATATAGTTCTAGAGACACTTCGGTAGCATCAGTTGTATGCCAAGTTTAGCAAGTGTGAGTTTTGGCTTCCGGAGGTGAAGTTTCTGGGACATGTTGTCTCCGTAGAAGGAATTGCGGTGGACCCAACCAATGTAGAGTCAGTGACCAAGTGGAAGCAACCACAGGTAGTCACAGAAATCCGAAGTTTCTTAGGATTGGCAGGATATTACCACACGTTCATAGAGAATATCTCTAAAATTGCGAAGCCCATGACCCGTCTACTCCAGAAGGATATGAAGTTTTTGTGGAATCTAGAGTGTGACTAGAGTTTTCAAGAGTTGAAGAAGAAACTAGTATCTGCGCCTGTGTTGATCATGCCAGATCCGAAGAAAAGGTTTCAAGTCTATTGTGATGCGTCTCGTTAAGGTTTGGAAAGTGTGTTGATGCAAGAAGGAAGAGTGGTGGCATATGTCTCATGGCAATTGCGACCACATAAGAATAACTACCCTACCCATGATCTGGAGCTAGTAGCCATAGTGCATGCCCTGAAAATCTGGAGACACTACCTCATTGGCAACCGCAGTGGAGTCTACATGGATCACAAGAGTTTGAAGTATATCTTTACCCAATCAGATCTAAACCTTCGGCAACGGAAATGGTTGGAGTTGATCAATGATTATGACGTTAGAATCCACTATCATCCAGGAAAAGCCAATGTGGTGGCTAATGCCCTTAGTCGGAAGAGTTACTGCAATGCCTCGGAAGGTCAATAGTTATCTTCTGAATTATGTGAAGAGTTTGAACGGCCAAATTTGAGATTAGTTAGTCAAGGTTATGTGGCAGCCTTGGAAGCACAGCCTACTCTGGTGGATCAAGTCAGAGAAACTAAGAACAACAACCCCGACATCTTGGAGATCAAGAAGAATATGAAGAAGGGTAAAGCCAGTGGGTTTCTAGAGGATGAACAAGGTACAGTGTGGTTCGGAGAACGAATCTGCGTACCTAATAAGGAGGAATTAAAGAAGCTGATCTTGGCCGAAGCTCATGATACTCAATATTCAATCCATCCTGGCAACACCAAGATGTACCAAGATCTTAAGGAGAAGTTTTGGTGGTCTAGCATGCGAAGGGAGATAGCTAAATATGTAGTTGTTTGTGATGTGTGCCAACCTATGAAGGCTGAACACCAAAAGCCCGCAGGACTACTGCAACCTCTCAAGGTTCTCGAGTGGAAGTGGGAAGAAGATGGGATGGATTTCATCACAGGATTGCCAAGGACGACATCAGGATATGACTCCATTTTTGTGGTGGTTGATAGACTCACTAAAGTAGCCCACTTTCTACTGGTCAAGACGACCTACTCTGGAAGTAGGTTGGTAGAATTGTACATGGTGTGCGGTGCAAGATCGTGTTAGATAGAGGGAGTCAGTTTACCTCTAAATTTTGGCAGAAGTTACAAGAGGAGATGGGTACGCAGTTAAACTTTAGCACTGCATATCACCCGCAAACTAATGGTCAGACCGAGCATGTCAACCAGATCTTGGAAGACATGTTGAGGGCTTGTGCCATAGACTTCGGTGGAACTTGGGACAAGAGCCTACCATATGCCGAGTTTTCCTACAACAACAGTTACCAGGCAAGCCTTCAGATGGCCCCGTTTGATGCACTATACGGACAGAAGTGCCGTACGCAACTCCTTTGGGATCAAACTGGAGAACGACAAGCGTATGGTGAAGGAGTACACGTAGGCTACGATAGCAGAAAACAAAACTTTTCTACCGCGCACACCAGGACATCATGCGAGAGAGGGATCATGAATCATTACCACTAGACGCGCAGTGCAGCGGAAGAAGGGTTGGAGAAGCTGGTCCAACCACGCGCGCATCGAGGTAGTAGTGGAAGTAGTCGATCTCCACGAATAGACCGTGATCAACCACACCACTAGCAGATCTAATCAGCGTCGATGCCGATCAATGCCGCAACGAGCAGCACCTCCACCGGTATCCACACGTCCGGGGCTAGAACGCCGATTGCGAGTGTACTAGCACTCGTGAGTGGCTAGGGTTTGGCTTGGGAGGTGGCGGCTAGGGTTTGGCTCGAGGTCAACCGAAAAATGTGAATCTCCTCGGCCCCTCGCCTCCCTATATATAGACCTCCTCACTTGGGCCTCGTGGACCGAGACCCAATAAGAGTCTACTAGGATCTCTATCCGAATCGAGCCCATATTCGAATCACATTTGAATAAGTGTTCCAACCCATTAAGCGCGCGACCCTGTAGGTTCACGTATATTTTGTCGCGACCTGGAAACGCCTTTCTGGTCACCTTGTTAATAGCGGCCTCTAGCAAGGCATATTAGCCCCAAAATATACGTAAAGACTACTTTTATGACTACCCAGTTACATAGTAGTGTTTAGTAGTCTCAAAATAAGCTACTACGTATGTTGGGAACCATGATGATCTCAAGTCTAAGGACTCTGCATAAACACTACTTGAGACTAACTGATGACACATGAAATCTCTGCAGTATCTCATGGCGGGTCTATCCAACATATGTTCACTAACATATGTCCATATTATCGATTTGGTATCTCCATACCATGATCCATGAGACATGATCATCAATCAATACATATGCTGATGTTAGAATCATATTTGTTCCTCATATGATATATGATCAGGGATCATTTAGAAATAGCAACATTTGACATTAATAGTCTCATGAATAAGTCACGTACTCATTGATCAATAATGATAATGTCTATTTCAAGGAACAAATCCATACATTATAAACATAGCATGTGATATATATAACATCTCCATGTTGCCTCTAGGGCATATCACTAACATATGGAATGGATATTCTATGGTAAGCCAAAGAGAAAGTGAAGATTATGGAAGAATGCCTATGAGTAGCTCAGTCTCGTCAGAAGAGCTAAGGAAAATTGTAGGAGGGACCTCAGTTTCGAGGAAGGTGATTATGTGTATCTCTGAGTCACACTGCTCCGGGGAGTTGATTGGTTTCAAACGAAAGGGAAGTTGGCACCATGTTATATGGGGCCATACAAGATAGTGGATCAAAGAGGAGAGGTCGCTTATCAATTGGGGTTGCCTCCCACCTTGGTTGGTGTGCACGACGTCTTTCCTGTATCCCAGATGAAGAAATGTCTATGCGTGCCAACCGAGGAAGCTGACCCCGAACAGATAGAGTTTCACGAAGACCTGACCTATGTTGAGAAGCCCATCCATATTTTGGAGAACAGTGAGAGACATACCCGGAGCTGAGTGATCAGGTTTTGTAAAGTACATGGAGTAACCACTCGGAAGAGGAAGCAACATGGCAACGTGAAGATGAATTGAAGTCTGCTCACCCGCATCTCTTCGCCAAATCTTCCGAATCCCGGGACGAGATTCTGTTTAAGGGGCCTAGGTTTGTCACACCCTAAAATTCCCTAAATAATTAAATTATGAGAAAAATCATTTTTGAAATTTATTTTAAAAGTCCAAGGAGTAAAATAATAAAAATCAGTGAAAATTTACAATAGAAAGTGGGCCCATATAAAATTTTGTAAAATACTTTGCCTAATCCTTTAGCTCCTGGAATTTTCTGGGAATTAATTGAGCAAGGGAAGTATTTTTAATAAATGAAAGTGCATTTCAGCAATTATTTTAATTGGAAAATCAATTGAAAATCCTCCTCTGCCAATCGGGCCGAATCCAACCCATCCCTAGTCCCTCCCCGTGCAGGCGTGCACGTGGCAACCAATCTCCCCAGCCCGGCCTGCCCGCCATGCCGCGCCTTTGCTGTCGCTGACAAGTGGGACCCACCAATCAGGTTCGTCTCCGACGTCGAGTCGGAGAACTCCTGTTCCTCCTGTTTCTGCCGCTGTGAATCCTACTCCATATCCGCTCGCTCCAGTCAGGATTTCCCCAAATTGGTTGAGGGGTTTTGATCCCCATGATTTTCTCTTCCTTTTCCCCCAAGATTCATAGTGGGACCCCGAAGGAAATGCCACTGGCTCAAGCTCGTGAAGCTTCGGGAGTTCGAAGAGAACCCTAACCTCCATTGCAACCGAACCCGAGCTAATCTCCCCTCCGCTATAAATAGCATCTCCGGGCCCCTCTCTCTCCTTCCGCCGACAGCCGTGCTCACAAAGGCCCTAGACACCCTAGTGCCGTCCTTGATCTGCTCCGCCACCGCCGCCGCATTTCAGCTGAGCCTTGCCAGCATTCTAGCTGTCACGGGTGCCCGCCGTCACAACCGTTGGAACCGCAGGAGCCAGGTGAACCCCGGCCACCTCTTCGCTGCCGCTGAGGACCACTGGAGCCCCGTTGTCGTCGATGTCCCAAGGACCTTGCCGCTTGGAGCTCGCCGCCGGTTGTTTCCCGCCACCACTCGCTGTCACCTCTGTGTCGGTAAGGATCGCCAGGTCGTCCTCTACCTCCTTGTGCTCTTGCCTAGCCTCGCCGCGCCGTATTCGCCGTCGACCATTGGATCCTATGCCACCACTGCCGGTCTGCCCACATGGCGGCCACGTCGTTGCCATGCCAGCACCACCTCAGTGGGTCTGTCCGACGCAGCCGCTAAGTCAGCCCTGCAAGATCGATTTGATCGGGTTCAATCTTAGCCGTCGGATCACCTTGATCTCATCCTAGCCGTCTGATCTAACCCCTAGTTTAATACTAGCCATCCAAACCTGTCCAAATCCTCAGTGCACCCGGTCCATGGTGCGCTGGCTTCCTCCCTCTCTCTAGCTGGTGGGACCCGTACATCAGCCGCTGGCTCACCCTCTCTCCCCCTAGGGCTGACGCCATAAATTGGTTAATAATTTTTTAACACTTAGAATATACAGTAAACTTTGGAAATTCATAACTAATTCATCCTAACTCCGTTTGGGGTGATTCAACTTGCATAATTCTTTAAAAATCAAGATCTACCCATTAAAAATATAATATTCTACTGTTGATGTGTGCTTATGTATTGTTTTTCTCTTTTTGTTTATTGCCTTTAGCTAGTGACATTCCAGAAGAGTCAGGTTTATTCGAGGAGAGTTCCGAAGCATTCACATAGCAGCAAGGCAAGTCACACAGATCCTAAATACCTTTGAGAATGTTGTACCTATGGTTTAAAGCTATGTTTTCCTTCAAATGTGCATTTATTTTGCATTGTCGTCAGGAGGGAAAACCCTGATCCTTGATTATGGCCCTATTGCTTTGTTTATCTGTTGTTTGTACCTACGGGAATAATGTGACTAGCTTGCTTTAAATATTGGTTAGCTAGAATAATTCTAGGACCCTTCTTAGCCATGCTTAGAAACTATAGTGGAACTTATGGGCTTTCACTTAAACTATTACTCATGATGTCAGATTAACATGAAATAATGATTTAGTTCACGACTGAGGCCATGTGTGGATAATTAATGGTCAACTAAAACTTAACTAAATAGTGGGTTATGAGCACCTGGACTGAGGTTGATGCTAGTGGTGCTCATGACACTTAAGGACTGGTTCGCGAGCTATCTTTGCAAGGAAATACCCCTGCTAACCACAAGCTAGAATGGGTAATGGTGGGATTTGAAGTGTGACGAGTTCAATAGGAGGCACCAGGGCGTGTCTGTGGCTGATATAAGTCCACGCATGGCAGTTGACAAGTCCATGAGTTTGGGCGTCGAGCCATCTCGCACTTGATCATCCCTACCGGAGACCAGAGGCTTGGCGGGAGGCACTCCTATTGTGCGAGTTACATGGATGATCCTGTCACAACTCCTTTCTGAGGTACCATGGTGGTATTGAGGCGCACGGTAACATGTTGTGGGGTTGTGTCTTGTGGGTAAATTGGTACACCTTTGGCCAGAGTAAAACTATTCGAATAGCTGTGCCTGCGGTCAATGGGTAGCCTAGCAATGTTTTTCATGATTAGTCCCACAATACTCAATTTTGATAGTTCTAGGATGGGAGTGGTTGGGCCTATACTGCTTTGGATGGTTGTACAATGTTGATTAATAATGTTTAATGATTACTCATTTTATTACTCTCTTAAATGCTTTATTAAATGTTGTTTATGCAAAATGAGCCGTATTATGCCTTCCATTGTATACTTGTGCACTTGCATCTTTGCTGTGTGACTTGCTAAGTATTTCATGTACTCACCTTGCAATCAACAATCATCATCAGAGGAGTACTTCAGTGACGAAGGATTCTTGGAGGACTGAGCGGGAGCCTGGTCAAGAGCCTGTGGATTTGAAGTCATCACGTTATCCTTAGATTTATTCCACTGTTTAGACTTTTATCTTCTGAGAGGTGTGATTCAACTCTGTAATAAATACAATCAATTTATGCAAGACATTTACTTTGATATCAACTATGTTATTTGTGTGCCTCGGTTGATTCCTGGATGAGGATTTACGCACAATAAATCACTTGAATTTTGGATGGAAATTCTGCGTCTGACAGGTGCTCAACATAAATCAACTCCATGATTGGTCCATTTAGAAAAGCACTCTTCACGTCCTTTTTGTAAAGCTTTAAATCATGGTTAGCGGCATAAGCTAATAAGCTTTGAATAGACCCAAGGCGAGCAACCGGCGTAAAGGTTTCACCAAAATCGAGACCCTTAACTTGGGTGAAACCTTGAGCCACTAACCGTGCTTTGTTGCGAGTGACTACTCTATTCTCATCTTGTTTGTTGCGGAAGATCCACTTGGTGCCGATGACGTTTTGCCTTGGTCTCTCCCCCAATGTCCACACTTCATTGCGAGGGAAGTTATTTAACTCCTCTTGTATGGCCATTCACCCAATCCAGATCATCAAGTGCTTCCTTCAACCTTCCAAAGATGAGACAAAAAAGTAATTCTCACAAAAGTTAGCAACCCGGGAGCGAGTAGTTACCCCTCTTTGGATATCACCAAGAATGTTGTCGATATGATGATCTCTTTGCATGGTATGGTGAATCCTTGGAAGGTGCACTAGGGGGACTTGAGCTCGCACGGTGTCTCTTAGCTCACCAGTGCCCTCGACATCGATCCCATCCACTCTTGTGCTTGGAGGCACCACTTGAGTGGAAGGAGCTTGCTCATGTCTCTTTGCTCCTCCACACCTTCTTGTGGTCTCATGTCTCCAATGGCCGTTTTGTTGATGTTGTGTCCCGTGACTCCACTACCTAGCATCTCTAGCTCAACTTGCTCAACTTGGGAGCCACTAGTCTCATCAAATGTCACGTCTCTCATGGTTTCAACAATTCCAGAGACATTGTTACCGTGAGCATTTGATTCATAACCGAGTGTGGGCGAAACGGGACTGGGGGCCCCACATACCCCGGGGATGCGTGGATCTTCGGCCACGTCAGCTCCTCCGGGGCCCACATTCTGCATCGGTGACGGCCGGCTATGGCCGTTTTCCCGCCAAGTACCTGGGGCCTGAGCACTGCCCGGGCCTGGGTGCACCTTCCTCGGGCGCGTCGCGACGACCGCCTGCATTTGCCTCGGGCCCCGTGGCCCGAGGACATTCCCGGGGCTTGCCCCCCGATCCCGGGAGCCACAGGTTCGGTCCCGGGGCGCGTTCCCGGGGCACATTGCTGGGATATTCTCAGGCCCGGGTCTCGCCCCCTGCTCCCGGGACCCACAGTCTCAGTCCCGGGGCGCGTTCCCGGGGCACATTACTGGGGGACATCCCTGGGCCCGGGTCTCACCTCCCGGTCCCGGGACCCACAGTCTCGGTCCTGGGGCGCGTTCCCGGGGCACATTACTCACGTGGAGGGCGCGATGAGCTCTCTGCCCCAGGACTCACAGCCTCGGTTCCCGGGGAACTCGACGCCTTGTGCGCGTGGAGGGCTCGATGAGCTCTTTGTCCCAGGCAGAGCGGATCAACTCCCCAACTACCCACATTAATGACGAGGCGATGGGGTGTGTCGCGCCTGTCGCCCGCTCGGACGTGCGTGGACTCTCATGATGGCCCCTGTGGGCTCGCTCCCTGTGCAGTCAGACATAGTTGACTAAGAGGGCTTCATTTTTCCACGCTCTAGCAGCGATGGCGTGCGCTGTCACATCTTCATGATCTAGCCGCCCGCAGCAGCTGATCAACGTGATGACTAGACGTGCCGAACCAACTCCGGCGTGGCTCAGCAGGCGAATGTGTGCAAGAAGACATATCATACCTAGAAAAGCTTTCTCTTGGCATGTGTACTGGGCACTGTAGACTCCCCTTGGACTATGAAAGGAGGATCCATGCCTGCAGGAAAGAGGGAGCTTCAAGGGAGCTTCAGGAAAGCTTCTTGAGCTGCTCCAGAAAACAAAAGACTGAGTTCGTTCCCAAGTGGGGGCTAGCTTCTTGAGCACCCCTCAAGAACATCTTGTAAGAGCAAACCACATTCATCTCCCACATAGCAGATACACATAGGAGTAGGGTATTACGCCTCCGCGCGGCCCAAACCTGTCTACTTCTTCTGCCTCCCTTACGTGCCATCGTCCCGACACTGCAGCCGTCCTGTGAACAACTCCCCTGGCCAAACCTCAAAGTGGGGTCCCCAGACTCCCTGCTGTTGGAGTTCCCTCCTCCGACACCGAGTAAGAAGCCCTCATCCACTTTTGGAGCAAACATGGATGAGCGATGCCTCTTACTCAAAATAAAGCACTTGCAACCAAAGATAAGAAAGTAGGAGACATTAGGTTTGTTACCGGTGAGGAGCTCATATGCCATCTTTTTGAGAAGCTTGTGGAGGTAGAGGCGGTTGAGAGAATGACATGCATTGTTTACGGGCTCTACCCAAAAGATATCCAGGGTCTTGTATTAATCAAGCATGGTTCCTGCCATCTCAACAAATAATCGGTTCTTGCTCTCCACCACTCTATTTTGAGGTGGATCATATTGAGCGGATAACTCATGCTTAATCCCCTCTTCATCAAGGAATTCCTCCATTGGAGAATTCACCCAAGTCACTCCTTACTTCCTTGATCTTGAGCTCGAACTCATTTTGGGCTCGTCTTGCGAACTTCTTGAAGATGCATTGGGTTTCACTTTTATCTTGCAAAAGAACACCCAAGTAAAGTGGGAAAAATCATCGACAATGGCAAGACCATATTTGTTACCTCCGATGCCTAGGTAGGCCACGGGATCGAAGAGATCTATGTAAAGTAGCTCCAATGACCTTGAAGTGGTCATGATGTTTTTGACAGGATGTGAGTTCCCAACTTGCTTTGCGGCTTGACATGTGCTACACACAGAGTCTTTCTCAAATGTGACATTAGTTATCCTGAGGATGTGTTCCCCCTTTAGAAGATTTGCTAAGTTCCTCATCCCCGCATGGACTAGCCTTTGGTGCCAAAGCCACCCTATGGAGGACTTTGCAATCAAGCAAGCTTCCGGGTTCACTTTATATAGATCAAAGTCAACTAGATAAAGATCTCCCTTCAACCTTCTCTTGAATGTAGAGGAATTATCATCTCTTCTAAAGACAGTAACATCCTCATCGGTAAACAGCCAATTATAAACCAATTTGCACAATTGAGACACCGATAGTAAATTGTAGCTCAAAGACTTAACAAGAAGGACATTAGAGATAGATAGCTTTTTGGAAATGACAATTTTACCTATGCCCATTACCTTGCCTTTAACATCAACTCCAAACACAATGTTGTCATGATCTCCTCTATTCTTATCAAGAGCTGTAAACATACTCCTCTCCCCTATCATGTGGTTGGTGCATCGCCCATCAACAACCGTCGTGCCCCAAAATCACCCTAAGTCCAAAATACCTTTTAATGCATTTCTAGAAATTTTTAAAAGTTGAAACAAGCCTACAACCATTTAAAAATCACCAAGATGAACTCATTTAGGCATGTGGGAATATTTGTTGGATTCCTCTTGCCTCAAAATGCTTAAATAAATTTTACTAGAATTTTCAGAGCATCCTAACTAATTTTAATCTCACAAAAACCCCTGTCATAGTTTTTATAAATCTAGAAAATAAAATAAACTCCTTTTCTCTCTCCCCTCCGGCCTATTCGGCTCGCACCTCGGCCTACTCCTTCCTACCTCGCTTGGCCCCTCCCTTCCTCGGCCCAGCTGGCCCATGGCCGCGCCCCCGCCACCCACACACTGACGGGTGGACCCCACCCATCATCCCCTACCTCCGGCTCCTTCCCTCTCTCTTTCCCGACCAGCCTCAGCCTAGCCCGTGCCCGATTGATTGGGGGGAAATGTTGCCCACTCCTCCCTCTTCATTTCTCCTTTTTACTCTGCATTGAATCGAGCCTTTAATCATCGGCTTTTGGTCGTCCACTTCAATGGCTGGAGCTCCACTTCTGCTGGCATCGATCTCCTTCCCCGTGGCTGCTTCCCTTCTGCCTCTGGCTATTAAAGTGGGCCGGGTCCTCCTCTTTCTCCCCTTTGTTCTCAGAATCCGTCGCGTCGGGGGCAAACCCTAAACTCCGAGCCATCCAACACCGTGCGCCATAGCTCCCCCACTTGCTCCTTTGGTGCGGTGCCCCTACCTGCTCCTCCCATGCACCGCGCCTGTGGAGGCCATGGGCCCTGGGTACCTCATGAGAAGCTTTGTGGCCACTCGGATAGAGGATGGGCCTAATCCTGTAATTAGGCATACAATAGGACTCGGTGCATATTTCCTTGTATGATAAGGAATGGGATATAGTCCTAGTTAGGTATGTTGTATTCCCATAAGGAAATCACTTTGTCGAAGTCCGACTGGGATTCCTATCATGTAACCTCTCCTCTCCAGTATATAAGGAGGGGTAGGGAGCCCCTCAGGGCAAGACATACAATCTCACCAGAGAAACCTCAAAGGCAATACACCACAGCAGGAAGTAGGGTATTACCTCACCTTAAGGGCCTGAACCAGGATAAATTGTTTCGTGTTCCTTTGCAATCCATCAAGTTTAGGTCTCACGAGTAGCCCCATATAATCATTGCCGATACAAAACATCGACAGTTGGCACGCTAGGTAGGGGCTTCGGTGAGATCATCTTCAACAAGCCTGATGGATCCAACCATCGGAGTCCACGGTGTCAAGTTCTTCCCTAGGCAGTCAATCAGCTTCGGGAGCCTCGACTTCATTGCAGACAAATTTGGCGACCTCACCCTGTCCAACTCGGACTTGATCCAATCGACTAGGAACCAAATCGACTTCACGCCAGTCGGCTTACTCAACGCTATAGCAATCTTCGATGGCATGCTGTAGCAATCCCCAAGATGTGCGAGTCTCAGGACAACTCTTTCTTTCGGTGTTCGACTCGAACTCAGCCTTGAGCCAGTTGAGATTGGGCTAAGAGAGGAGGGGATCGTCAATCTCCCGTTTGGACTCAATAGTGCTGTGGACAATTTCAATCTCACTCCGACGTGGCAAATCCAATCCTCCAAGGTTCGACTCGGATATGGCCCAGAGCCGCTCGAGATCAGATCTAGGGAGGTTGGAGTTGTAATTACCCCCTTAAACTACTGAGTCGGACAGTAGCCTAGCAAGCTTTTCTCCACCACACGAAGTCTTCATGATGTCCAAGGGCTCAACTCCCACTCAAGACGCATGCTGACTACGCGATTAGCAAGAGAAGGAGGCTGCCGACTACGTGAACAATAGGAGGAAGATGCACGATGCTTGCAAGCCGAGCGCGACGCTTGTAATGAAAGCCTGCGCAAGGCTGGGTGGACTGCTCAACAAGAGATCCTCCAAACCCGAGTCGACGACCATGAAGTCTTTGTGACCCCACAAGAGAACATCATGGCCATTGCCACATTAGTCGACACCTTGCAGTTCTGGCCCGACCACTAGACCACCCCGACCATCGCAAGGATCCAAGCAATGATCACCGCTACAGCTTGTCAGCAACGACAATAGTCTAGAGACATCCTAATACCATCGAACAAGACGGCGTCAGACATGTCGATCTCATCTGCCTCGGCACGGCGCCGTGCAGCTGGCTCTAGTCAGCATCGCTCAGAGTCTTATCATACATCACTCGACAATCAGAACAATGATCGAAAACGGCACCATCATGACGACCACCATGACAACCAGGATGCTCAAGGACGACTACGGTGTGGTCTCTGCCACGACATCAACACCTGATGCCGAGAACGTGAGGAGGAAAAGCGCCGCCAACTAGAAGATGAGCATGTGCGTTTCGACCTCCACCAAGAGCGATTTCATTGCTATAGTCGGAGTTGGAGAACTCACTTAGATGAAGGAGTACCGGTGTTCACCCACGAGCTACAGCAGGTCGACGGGCCATCTAGCTTCAAGCCAACTGGAATTGAAAAATACGATGGGAACACCAACCCGGAGTCCTGGCTCACAGTCTATACTTTGGCGATTCGCACAGCTGGAGGCGATCACAAGGTCATGGCTAACTACCTCCCAGTCGCCTTGGCTGACTCGGCGAAGACATGGCTGACAGGACTTCCCAGGTGGTCAATTGGCTCCTGAGGAGAACTTCGTGAGTGCTTCACCGCAAATTTCCAAGGAACATACGAGAGGCCGTCCTCTGAGTATGACCTGTATCATTGCCACCAAAGGAAGAACGAGTCGCTCCGCGACTTCATCAAGAGGTTCTCTGAGAAGAGGAACTCAATTCCCAAGATTAAAGACGAGGTTGTCATCGCCGCCTTTCACAAAGGAGTTAAGGACACCCCGTTCATTGCTAAGTTCACTCAGAAGCCTCCAAGCTCTGTCAAAGCTCTTTTCGACATGGCCAACAAATATGCTGACTTAGCCGATGCTATTGCCGAGGCCCTGGAAGACAAGAAGGAGCCCTGATAGAAGTAGAAGAAGGATATAGACGATGTGGCCCTGACTAAGTCCGGCAATCGCAAGCGCAAGTCAGACAACGTTGTGGCGGCCGTTGAACGCATCCGACCATGAGCCCCGAGGAAGGATGAGTACCAGAAGGTTATGAACAGGCCATGCCCTTTCCATCCAAAGGGGAAGAACTCAGCTAAAACCTCTTTCATGCTCAAGAAGTTCGCTTCCGAGCAAACATCGACGTCTGGCAATAACAAAGAGAAGGATAAGCCAGACCCGGGCACAGCCGGTGACTACCAAGATCCCTAGGCTGAGCTCAATCACATTTTTGGAGGGCCATCTGCATACGAGTCCAAGAGAAAACAGAAGCTAACAACCCGAGAAGTCAACTCGGTCTTGACAGATGCCCCCAATACCTGCTCTGGTGGGAGACGGCAATCATTTTTGACCCCGTAGACCACCCCGACCGAGTCACGCATCCAGGGCGTTACCTACTTGTCCTAGATTCGGTCATCAAGAATATTAAGTTGAAGAATGTTCTCATCGATGGAGGAAGTGCTGTCAACATATTGTTCGCCAAAATGCTTGACAAGATGAAGCTCCCTCAATCCGAGCTACGGCCGAGTACTGCTCTCTTCCACGGGGTAATCCCCGGCCTCTCTTCCATTCCACTTAGACAGATGACGTCCGAGTATGGTGTGATACGTGGTCTCAAAGTCAGCAACCTCGAAGCATTATACATACATGGTGCTCAAGATGCCAAGACCAACAAGAGTTCTTTCTTGCGCAGCGATGTCAAGCAAGCCTTCACCTGCGACAAGGAGAGCTATGAGTTGGCCCAGTCCCATGAAGTAGTAGTTGGACGAAATAATATCCGACTAGTTGCAACACCTGCAAACGAGGACGATCGAGTTCCAAGCGAGGAAAGTAGCCAAGTCAGGAATTTCGGTGGATTCAGAGACAAAGAAGATCCCCTAGACCCTTCCGACCCCACCAAGACTGTGCTTGTCGAGACCGGACTCGACCCCAAATAAGAAGACGCGCTCGTCACCTTCCTGCAGGTGAACAGGGATATATTTGCTTGGAAACCTTCCGACATGCCCAGTGTACCAAGGGAGGTGATAGAGCATTCCTCAACGTCAAGCTGAGCATCAAACCAGTCAAACAACGACTGCAGCGCTTTGCACAAGACCACAAAGATGCTATTCGGGAGGAGAGAACCAAACTCCTTGCAGCCGGGTTCATCAAAGCGGTCTATCACCTGGATTGGCTGGCAAACCCAGTTCTAGTCTGGAAGAAGAATGGTAAATGGTGCGTGTGCGTCGACTACACAAACTAAAACATGGCGTGCCCCAAGGATCCATTTGGTCTACCCAGGATAGATTAGGTGGTCGACTCAACTGTGGGGTGCGAGTTACTCAATTTTCTCGACTGTTACTCGGGATATCATCAAATCAACCTAATGGAGAAGGATTGCCTGAAGATTTCTTTTATCACACCATTCGGGGCATACTGCTACATCACTATGCCGTTCGGGTTAAAAACGCTGGCACAACATATCAACGTGCTATCTAGCGGTGTCTTCACACTCAACTCGGGCACAATGTGGAGGCATATGTTGATGACGTGGTAATCAAGACCAAAGTCAAGAAAGACCTCATCGCCGACTTAGAAGAAACTTTTCATCGCCGACTTAGAAGAAACTTTTCAAAGCCTTCGGAGATACAAGATGAAGTTGAACCCGAAAAAGTGCGTCTTCGGAGTACCTTCGGGAATGTTACTCAGCTTCATCGTATCCCAGCGAGGCATCGAAGCTAATCTAGAAAAAATCAACGCTATCATGAACATGGCACCCCGACTAGCCAGAAGGACGTACAGAAGTTGACTAGCTGCATGACGGCACTTAGCTGATTCATTTCAATGGATGCCAGAAGCCCAAGAAGCCTTTGAAGACTTCAAGAAGTTCCTAATGTCTCCACCCGTGTTGGCATCACCTATGCCCTAAGAACCACTTATGCTGTATCTAGCGGCAACCTCTCAGGTAGTCAGCATGGTGTTGGTCGTAGAGCGGGAAGAGCCTGTGCATATACAAAAAGTATAGAGGCCAGTCTACTTCGTCAGTGAAGTCCTAGGCGACTCCAAGATAAGATATCCTGAAGTCCAGAAGCTGCTCTATGGTTTGCTCATAACTGTCCGGAAGTTGGTGCACTATTTCTAGTCACATGAGATTACAATCCTCACATCGTATCCACCCAGGGATGTCCTACACAATCGCGAGGACACTGGCAGAATCGCTAAATGGGCGCTCGAGCTGATGACGTTTGATATTGTTTTTCAACCTCGGACAGCAATGAAGTCACAAGCACTTGCTGACTTCGTAGTTGAGTGGACAGAGGTTCAGATGGCTACACCAACAGACAAGTTAGAATACTGGATGATGTACTTCGACGGTTCTCTACGGATCGGTAGAGCAAGGGCTGGTGTCGTCCTAACGTCACCCACCATGGAAAAATTCAAATATGTCCTTCAAATTCACTTTCCAGCATCCCACACCGTCGCTGAGTACGAGGCACTCATCCACGGGCTCCGCATCGCCATATCACTCGGCATCCGTCGACTGGTAGTACGCGGGGATTCTCAACTCATAGTCAACTAGGTCATGAAAGACTGGACATGTCTAGACAACAACATGGTGGCATACTGTCAGGAGGTATGAAAGTTGGAAAACAAGTTTGATGGGCTGGAGATTACACACATGCTACACCAATACAATGAAGCTGTAGACGAGTTAGCTAACATGGGATCCAAACGAGAAGTGGTCCCGACTGGAATTTTTGTCGAGCAATTATTGGAGCCGTCATAAAGAAGAAACCAGTACTCGAGCAGTCAGGGGCTGAACCTACCCCTGCAACAAATGAAGTACTAATTTTCTCTCAAGATTGGCGGACTCCAATCATCAAGCTTTTCCTAGAGGACGCACTCCCAGAAGATCGCAGTGAAGCCGAGCGGATCAAACGTCGAAGCAAGTGTTTCCTTGTAGTCGAAGAAGATCTCAATCATCGAAGTGCATTCAGAGTCCTTATGCGCTACGTCACACCTGAGGAGGGCAAGCAGATTCTGCAATCCATCCACTCGGGCATTTGTGGCAACCATGCTGCATCAAGGACATTAGTCGGAAAGGCTTACAGACAAGGATTCTTCTGGCCGGCTGTAGTTACAGGCGCCAAAGACATAGTTTGGATGTGCGAGGGATGCCAGTTCTTTGCTCGGCAAACACATCTTCCAGCTCAAGAACTACAAACAATTCCAATCTCTTGGCCCTTTGTAGTTTGGGGGCTTGACATGGGCCGTTCAAAAAGCACCAGAAGGGTTCACACACTTGTTTGTCGTAGTGGATAAATTCACAAAGTGGATCGAGGCAAAACCCGTTGCTACCACAATAGTGGCAAGGGAAAAAGACTTCATCATGAGTATTGTATATCTATTCAGAGTTCCCAACCGCATCATAACGGGTAATGGCACTCAGTTCATTGGCGGCAATTTTCAAGATTTTTGTGGCGACTTTGGCATCAAGATCTGTTATGCTTCTATGGTGCACCCACGAAGCAATAGGCAGGTCGAGCATGTAAATGGCATGGTCTTACAACGTATCAAGACTAGGGTGTTTGACAAACTACAATCATACGCAGGGCGGTGGGTGCAAGAGCTTCCATCCGTTCTCTGGTCTTTAAGAACCACGGTTAGTCAGATAACAGGGCAATTGATGAGGACATCACTAGCTCGGATATGACCATAGCTACCTTATGTATTCATCAACCAAAGGTGCATGCTTTCTACGTAAGATTTATGTATTATATATTTGAACAACCGTTACTGCACCATGAGTTTTGTGTATTCTCGTTTGCAGAGATACTTGCTTGGGTGAAGGGAAAGAGACCGAGCATAGAAAATACATGGATGAACAAAGAAGTTGATTGGGGACCAAACCAAGACCTTACCCAAGTTTACTCCTACATCAGCATGTCACTTTTGGTCCATAGAAGACAAGAGATGAAGTTCTGCACGTTTTGGATTTGGATTCGGGCCTCCTGATTGCATCAACTTCAAACGGACCTAGCCATTGATCCAGAAGGACTCTTGTGGCCCATGAGTACTTGTTGGAAAGCTTATGGAGTCTACTTTCAGATGGTTTTGGTCCCACATCAAAATTCCTCCTAAGCTGTCCGAAATCGTCAAAACAAAACATGTACCTCTTCTAGTCCAATTCTGTTTGGGCCTTGGGCCTTGTAATTGTGTCGTGGGCTAAGCCCAAGGGGTGTGCGCTCTAGGGTTAACCCTAGGGCATCCCAACTCATATATACAGTAGCCATCATCGTTTAGGGTCGGGTTTTGCTTAGATTAATCTGTCTTCGAACAGTTTCGCCGTTTATCGGTTTGTGAGACCCAACTTCGAGAGTATAATCATTCATCTGCAAGTTGAGTTGCAATTTTCGTTGTTCTTGCTTGTGTTCTTCGATTCGCATGCAGGGATTAGCCTTCGTGGTAAGGTCAACCGGGCAGCGCATGGTTGATAACAAGAGGAGACGTGGTGTTGCGATTGCAGGGTTCGGGTCTTGGTGATCAGAAGCCAGATCGTGAGTGTCAATTCTCCACCAAATCGAGAGTTATCCTTACCTAACGGAAGATCGGGCACCCCGTTGCCATCAAGTGGTATCAGAGCGAAGGTTGCCTGTTAGGTATCTGTTGGCGCCAAAATTTGGTATGGCTCTGTATCAGATTTGGTTAAGAAGGGGATTACGATTGAATTGATCCAAAGGAGACCGAGTCCAGGAAGAAGCCGTAAAGACCACAGTATGGCAGTTAATTATTGTATCTATTAATTAGGCAAGTGCTTATCTTTAGGAAACCTGACCTCGTGTCCGGTCGGGTCCTGTTAGTGTTTCCTGTTATAAGTAGGAAACCATGTACCGTGTCCAATAAGGACTCATGTCAACTCGGGGTATAAATACGTATGCCCGGGTGCTGTGTAATCTATCTACATCAATCAGATCAATATAATCTCGGTGCATCGCCACCCTTTCGACGGGTTCTTGCTTCTCAAGCTGGGCTGCATCGGTTAAGTTCGACCTCCTACGAGAGGGTAAGTCTCGTCACCCCGGCTACCTATTGGCTAGGACTTCCTCGGTTAGGTCCAATATTCTAGTCAGTTTATGGTAGTCGGCTTACCACGATATATCTATTTTGTCTATGGCTGCATCAGTTCAGTTTGATCTCATAGATTGATTAGGAATATCACATCACGCGTGCGTAGAGCGTATCGGCTTACTAGGAGCGGTTTATCCACAGTTTGTGCTGCATCGGTTGGGTCCGACCTACTAAACTGCTAGCGATAAATCGTTCCTGCTAGGTTGATACTTTGTGCGCAAACGTCTTATCGGGGTGCATAGCCGATAAGTTATCATAGTTCATCACGATCGCATTAGATCCATCGGCCTATCGAGGTCTTGTTATTGTCACCAGTCTGTGCTGCAACGGTTGGGTCCGATCTACTAGACTGGTAATAATAACTTTACTCTTAATAAGCCGATGGGTTTTGTGCGATGTTTTATTGGAGTGCTTAGCCGATAAGTTATCTTCTAAATACAGTCGATTATACTGCTTGCTTTGTTATGCATTCTTGCCTGCATTACTATTACAATCGGCTAGAGGCTAGCCGATTAGTTTACTCTGCCGATCCGAACGCGAGCACAGGTAGGTTCCCGGGCACGAGCTCAGGTAGGTTTTCGGTGTCAACACGTTTTTGGCATGCCTGTTGGGACACGAAGTTTCAACATAAAGTCTGGATCGGAATTACAACATGGCCGGGAAAGAGATCAAGACAGACAACGTAATTCCGGTCAGCATGGAAGATTTAACAGACGAACAAAAACAGCAAGTTGAGCAAACTATGGCCAATTTTCAAATGTTGTGCTTAGAATCCTTCAGTATGACCAGGCAAGGGCCGATTCAGAAGACGCAGTTTCCAAAACCAGTTTTGTTTGGTGAATCAAGCCGCACACCACCCGAAAGTCCACCGGTAAAACCCTTGCAGGAGATGGTGAATGAAGCGGTTCATCACGCGCTCATCAATCAATCCAGGATTTTGGTGAACACGCTTCATAACCTCATAAAGAAGACAGTGGAGGGATCAATTCTTCAAGAGCCTACTCGAGGTCCTGTTTACCTCCCGCCAAAAGCTGAGCCAAACCAAGTTGCTTACAATATCAGTAGAGACGTACCAGAAAACCTGTTTGCACAGAACCAGGCTGGGGGGCAACAAGATATTCCTGCTGGATACCATCGATCTGCCTATTATGGGGGATATCAACAGAATTACCCAGGTGGCATTGCCGATCCAGGTAGTTACCAGAGAGAGTATCATAGACAGAATCAGCAACAAACTCCACCTGTGCAGTATCAACAGGACAACCCGAGGGAAGAGGATTTATCAACAAGGGTTGTAAAAATAGTGAGGGAACAGTTTGGGATCAAGCCCAAGGAGCAGACATTTATGTATCGGCATCCATATCCCGAGTGGTTTGATAGAGTGCCATTGCCACACCGATACAGGGTCCCAGATTTTTCCAAGTTCTCAGGGCAAGACAGCACATCTACAGTAGAACATGTCAGCCAATTCCTGGCACAGTGTGGAGAGGCATCGGCTGAAGGGGCTCTGAGGGTTAGGTTTTTCCCCTTGTCACTATCTAGATCGGCTTTTACATGGTTCTCTTCATTACCACCGAATTCCGTTCAGGGATGGGCTGATCTAGAAAAACAGTTTCATAAATACTTCTTTGCCGGAATCCATGAGATGAGACTGACAGATTTGACATCGGTTAGGCAACGACCAGATGAAACAGTACCGGAATACATTCAGCGATTTTGGGACGTCAGAAACCGATGTTACAGTCTGAACCTGAGCGATGGGCATCTAGCCGATCTGGCTTTCTAGGGTCTCTTGGCGCCGATTAAGGAGAGGTTTTCATCACAAGAGTTCGAGTCCCTGGCGCACCTGGTACAGAAGGTATCGGCTCATGAAAGCTGATTTCAAGAGGCCAAAAAGGATAAATATCAGAGAAGGGTTGCTCAAGTACATGTTTATTCATCGGACTCAGACGATGAGGGATCCGATGCTGAAGTCGGATTGGCGGAGTGGGCTAGGAACAAAAAATCAGTATCATGCCCATGGGTCAAGGATATCAGCAAAGAGGAGTGTTATGATTTTGATATTAATAAAGCCGATAAAATCTTTGACTTGCTGCTACAAGTGAAACAGATACAACTTCCGCCAAACCATGTGATTCCATCAGCCGAAGAACTAAAGAAGAAAAGATATTGCAAGTGGCACAATACTATATCGCATCACACTAACGAGTGCAAAGTTTTTCGGCAACAAATTCAAGCGGCTGTCGAGCAGGGAAGAATCAAATTCGAAGACAAGAAGCCGATGAAGATTGATGAACACCCGTTCCCCGTAAACATGGTCTATGCAGGATCATCATCAAGGGCTCAAGCCGATGAAGGAAGGCATCAAAGGTACAAATCAAGGATTACTTCATCGGATATGATTATTCAAGGTATGAGGAACAGAGGGTTGAGCCAGAAAGATATAATCCGCATTGGAATTGCCCGTTCTTCCGATTCTGCTAGGATCAAGGGATGAGGTTGCCATCGATTGAAGATTGCCCCGAGTGCAATAATATGGGGAATCGGTATGATCAGCAGGAAAGGTTTTCGCAGGATCGGCCGCTTGGGAAAAAGGCATCGGTTCATAGCCGATTAGGGTCGATCCATGAAGAGTTCTTTGAGGAGAATGAAGAGGAAGTACATGAAAAACAGATCCAAAATCCTCAGTGGTGTCCTAGCGGAATATTCACGAAGAATCAGAAGAGAAGGGCACAGCGATTACGACACCTAGAGCAACAGGAAGAACAGAGGCAAGATCAGGAAGGAGCCGATCATCGTCACAAGAGAACTAAACAAGTATGGCGCGTGAAGAGGAAGGACGATGAAGTTGATCCATCAGCTCCAGTGAACATGGTTTTCTTTTTGCCTCGGGAATATAAAGCACTTTCATCGGACGAGGAAGGCTATGAAGAAGTGTTCGCTTAGCTAACATTGCAACCCGATCAGGCTGTATTTGATAAACCTGAGGAATCAGAGCATTGGCACTTAAAGCCATTATATATCAAGGGCTATGTGAATGGGAAGCCGATGACAAAGATGCTAGTTGATGGGGGAGCAGCTGTTAATCTAATGCCTCATGCTACGTTTCGAAAATTAGGGAAAACTGCCGAAGACTTGATCAAGACGAATATGGTGCTAAAAGACTTCGGTGGGAATTCGTCAAAGGCGAAAGGCGTGTTGAACGTGGAGTTGACAGTGGGGAATAAGACATTACCTACCACGTTTTTCGTGATTGATGGGAAAGGATCATATAGTCTGCTTCTCGGTAGGGATTGGATCCACGCGAACTGTTGCGTGCCTTCGACAATGCATCAATGTTTGATACAATGGCAAGGAGATCAAGTCGAGGTAGTCCTAGCAGATCGGTCGACCAATATTGCAATGACCGATTTGCCAGTCTGGGAAGCTAATGGTGTTGATTGCTTGTCTGGAAAAATGTGGGAAGGGGATTTTCTCAAGGTCACCAGCCAAGGGATACAGCTGATTCAGCAAGTCGGCTCTGAACTGTTACTCTGATGGGCTCCATTGAAGACTTCGAGGGGAAACTAGGACAGGGGTTTACATCGGCCGATGATTTGGAGGAGATCGACATAGGACCAGGAGATAAGCCAAGGCCGACGTACATAAGGAAAAGGTTATGTCCTGAACTTCGAGAAGCATTGATAACACTATTGAGGGAGTATCGGGATTGTTTTGCCTGGGAGTATCATGAGATGCCAGGATTAAGCCGATCAATTGTTGAACATCGGCTACCTATTAAACCAGGATATCGGCCATTCAAACAGGCTCCAAGGAGGTTTAAGGCAGAGTTATATGAGCCAATCAAAGCGGAAATTACAAGGTTATATGATGCCAAGTTTATAAGGCCGTGCCGATATGCCGAGTGGGTTTCTAATATCATCCCGGTGGAGAAGAAAAACGGAAAATTGAGGATATGTATTGATTTCCGGGATCTGAATAAAGCTACCCCCAAGGATGAGTACCCAATGCCGATAGCAGCTTTGTTGGTAGATGCAGCATCAGGACACAAGATTATTAGCTTCATGGAGGGCAATGCAGGATACAATCAGATTTTTATGGTTGAAGAGGATATACACAAGACTGCGTTTCGATGTCCTGGGGCTATCGGCTTATATGAGTGGGTAGTAATGCTGATCAAGAGTTCGTGTGGGGGGCAGATCAGCAGAAGGCGTTCGATGGAATCAAGAGTTATCTGAGTTCCCCACCTGTTCTAATTCCGCCGCAAAGAGGAGTGCCGTTCAGGTTGTACTTATCAGCCGATGAGAAATCCATCGGGTCTGTTTTAATTCAAGAGTTTGAAGGCAAGGAGCGAGTCGTGTTCTATCTGAGCAGAAGGCTTTTGGATGCTGAAGCAAGATATCCTGCGGTAGAAAAATTATGCCTTTGTTTATATTTCTCATGCACTAAGTTGAGGCATTATATCCTATCGGCTGAATGTACAGTGGTTTGCAAGGTCGATGTGGTGAAATACATGTTGAAAGGGCGAGTTGGTAAGTGGGTTTTTGCTTTACAGAGTTCGACCTAAGATATGAATCAGCTAAAGCAATCAAGGGACAAGCGGTGGCCGATTTCATTGTGCAGCACAGAGGGGTTCACGAAAATTATGTGGAGCCGATCCCATGGACTTTGTTTTTTGATGGATCGGTATGCAAGCATGGATCTAGTATCGGTTTGGTTATTGTGTCGCCTCGGGGGGCAGGTTTCGAGTTTGCTTTTACGATTAAGCCTTATCAGACCAACAATCAGGCAGAATACGAGGCGGTGCTGAAAGGACTTCAACTCTTAAAGGAGATAGGAGCCGATATCATAGAGATCGTTGGTGATTCTTTGTTGGTGATCAAGCAGTTGTCTAGGGAATATGAGTGCAGGGATGATGTTTTGAGATCATATTATGAGGAATGTACAGATTTGTTAAAGGATTTCAAGATGGTATCAATAGATCATATTCCTAGGGAGCAGAACTTAGAAGCCATTGATCTTGCACAGATTGCTTTTGGTTATCGGCTGAATAGACAGGTTGACGTTGAAATAGCCGATAATGACATTCAAGACAAAGCCGATGACTGGAGACAGGGAATAATTGGTTATCTACCAAATCCGTCGCGATCGGTTTCCAGGAAGTTTCGGTATAAAGCTACTAAGTACGTGTCGATGCTTTGCACCGGCAATAGAACTATGGGGCTACTCGGCGAGGGTGAATTCGGTGGACTGCAGAGCAACACAAGAGAATTATACTGGTTCAGGCCCTCAAGATGAGGTAATACCCTACGTCCAGTTGAGGTGTTATTCCTCTGAGGTGTATGGAGATCGATGATCTGGTTGTTCTTGTTGTGCTTGTCCTGAGGGGCGCCCTGCCTCCCTTTATATACTAGGGGATAGGGGTACATGATAAGGATCCCAGCCGGATATAGCCAAGGGATTTCCTTCTTAGAGATAGAGTCCTATCCGACTAAGACTATGTTTCCTTATTATACAAGGTACAGCCTGCCGGGTGCTATCTTATCTCTAATTACATGGTTCGGCCCATCCTCTATCCGAGTGGCCCATGTACTAGTAATGAGGTACCCGGGGCCCATGTCCTCCACAGTAGCCCCTGAGACCTTCATAGTTGAGTCACAGCTGATGCCGAGTGCTCGTCCTCCACTGTGAAGGTTGCCCGAGTGCAGTACGCCTGAGTACTCTTTGTCTGAGTAAGTCTTCTCTCAAGTCCTGCTTCATGTCAGCTGGCAGCGAGGCTATGAAGGGCTTCATGTAGATATATGAATAGTGTGCGCCGAATAGGCGCACCTATTAGGTGTAGCCCCCGACTTTGTGCTTAATTGTGGAGACAATTAAACATAAAGTCAAAGATCTTTAACCTGGAAGTCTTTCCCGAGTAGATTACTACTAGTACTTGGAACTCTTCGGTATCATATCAACCGGAATAAACTTTATAGTCTTGCCGAATAGGAGATTACTCGTATATAGGACTCTTCGACTTCATGTCAGTCGGAATATGTGTTTATAGTCTTGCCGAGTAGGATACTACTCGTATATGGGACTCTTCAGCATCATATCAGCTGGAAAAAGGGGTTTATAGTCTTTTTCGAGCGGCGTCCCACTCAAAAGTTAGACTCCTCCGCATCATGTCAGTGGGAAAAGATATTTATATTCTCTCCTGAGTAGTGCACTACTCGAAAGTTAGACTCTTCCGCATCATGTCAGCGGGTAAAATGTTGCTCATGGCAACTGATGGCCACGCATGTAGGCTGAGTACCACTTTATGAAAATAATCCACAACATGGTTAGGTGTACTCGAGAGAGATACCTGCATCTCCAATTGTAATGAAGACCAGCTTGTGATCCTTGTCAGGATATATCCTCGAGACCTGGTAGATAAAAACAGATACCCAAACGTATACGTTTAGCAATAAGGCTTTCAAGAAGCTTATCTGTTTACCTCATCGGCTCTTGTTAGTAGCAACCAGACTATAATTTTCAACTCAGCCTGCAAGCGGCCCACATGGAGCATGCTACTGTAGAACTCATATCTTGGTGGCCAGTGCTGACTGTGTAGGCCCAAGCCCATCTAGTCGGCATCGGGCTTTAAAAAGACGTGGGAGAGAGAGAGAAAGATTTCCATTGTTTCTTCCCAAAACCATTAAGCCATCCCTTCGTCTTCCACCTTCAGCCGCCCAACTTTTCCCGCCTCCCGCCCGGCTAGGGTTAACTGCTGCTATTCCCCACCGAACTCGGGCGATTTAATCCTCGTCGTTTGCTCCAAGCCCCCGATTTGCTTTTTTTCCCCAAATCTCACCGCCTCCAGTCATGCCGAAGGCGTCGGATCTTGCGGGTGTGCCGGGGGGTTCTTTGGCCGATTTCAGATTGGTGGCTCGGTGAAGCTGAAGCGGCTGGAGAGCGAAACTGAAGTTGCCCACCAAGAGTGATCCGCTGGTGGTCGGCTAGGGACGAGTCAGTCCCTAATCCCGACCTGGAGAAACGGTAGTTTTTGCCTCTTTTTTTCGACCGCAGGCTTGTGTCTTTCCGTCTTCTGATTTTCTTCCGCCGCATTCTCGACGTTTTACGGGCTGGAGTTGGTGCATCTGAACCCCGACTCCATTCTTCAGATCTCTATATTTGTTACTCTTTGCGAGTGCTTCTTTGGGTGTAGAACCCCATTTCATCCTCTTTCCGACATCTGTTCCATATCAAGCTCTCAACCCTCCAAGAGCAATATCAATGTGATTGGAGGGGGCCGGTCTTCAACTGAGGAGCGATGGGAAGAAAACATATCTCGATTTGCCCTTGAAATCTTCTCCTAAAGGGCTGGCACAAGGAGTGGTTTATTGCGCCGATCTGGCTCCTTCCTTGCGCCCGTTTACCGGTATGCCGCCGACGGTGTTGCCAAACTGGTCAGCAGAGCCGACCTTTGAAGAAATGGGCCAGGCGCATCTGTTGTTGTCGAAGATAGATGACCTCAAGAGGGCCGGCTTGACAGGTCCTTGGGTGGCTCGTCGCTTTCTGACAAGGCGCGTTCAGCCGTTGAAGCTCAGGAGCTCATTCGGCTGGGCCTTCAAAGGCAAAAATGATCCTGACCGAGTGAGTAACGAGTCGGCGGACAAGAGGGAAGTGACCGCGACCCTGTTCGGCTACTTCTCCGAAGGGGTGATCGCGACCGAGGACGATAAGCGTCAGGTTGCAGCTTATAGCTTCATTCAGCCTCGGACCAAGGTAACCTTTAACCTTCTTCTGTGATGAATGCCCGTGGAACCGTAGTTGTTCAGCATAGCGTGACGCATTTGGTTGACTCACTTAGAAGTAGCATGAAGAATTTGATGAAGACTCCCATCCATTGTTGGCCGTCGCGTCGAAGAAGAGGCCGAGGAGTCCCTCTGCTGCCCAACCCGACTCCAAGAGAGCGGGGAAGAAGCCAATTTTATATCGGGGCGAGGGGGCCATGACGGTGTGCGCCGTGAGCGGAAGCTTGAAAATAAAGGACGCCGCCACCACGATGCCCAGGCGGTCAAGTCCCAGGTTGAGACCTGCGGGTTTGAGCCCGACGTTGTCGAGCTCGGCCGTGGCGCCACCGAGGGGCCGGCTAGAGCAGACACCGCTGGGGCGGAGGCGCCCGAGCCGACCATACCGGAGTCAGGACCGACTCGGGTTGATACGCCACCGCCGACTGTGACACCAACCGGGCCGACTGCCGGAGCTAGCGCTCCGTCGGGGAGCAGGTTGCCCGGCAAGAAGCTGAAGTTCTCCAAGAGGTGCGCTGCTCCGGGTCTTCTGAAGTCTTTGTGTGTTGAAGCAGTATCGTGATGTCTTGTTTCATCGTGCAGGAAGCGGGCCGATATCGATCTCAAGGAGGTCGACCCGACCGCTCCACTTGATGAGCCTGCCCCAGCCAAGCCAGCGGCCGCGAACACGCCTGCTGAGCCAGCGGCCAGCCTGGTTGCTGAGACCGAGGTGGTCCCGACTATAGGGCCGCTGCCACCACCCGACCGAGAGGCGGCTGCTGAGACTGAGGCCCCAGCTCCCGAGGCGCCGCTCATCGCGGAAGCCGCGGACGGAGCCCCTGAGCCGGTCCTGGAGGTCGCGGGGGACGGTGGCGCTGAGGCTAGGACCCCATTGCCGTTGTGGTCGTCGCCATCGTCGTCGCCGTTGCCGCCGCCGCCAGAGATCCCACATCTGCCTCAGATCGAAGCTCCACCACATGTGATGCCCCGGACCTTCACATGGACAACTCGCGATGGTACTGCGAAAAGCTTCAGGCTTGATGAAGTTGTTGCAAGGAGAGAGCACGAAAGCCTGCTTCGCGCCGCCATCAGCGGGTCCCAAGGGGTCGCGGTATGATTCTTGTAGTAGAGCTTTGGCAATCTTCTTGTTTTGATGTTTGACTCCGTCCTTGATCCGTCTTTTATCCTGAGCAGAAGCTTGTCGACCACATTGAGGCGATGACGGAAATCTTGGTCGAGGTAGCTCCCCACCTCGCAGAATTGGAGCATCTCCGGGCATTGAAAGCCAAGATGGAGGAGCGTCATGCGGGGAGGGAGGCCTGGTTGAAGAGCGGCACCGATCAACTCAGGGCGGAGACATGGGCCCTAGCCGAAAAGATCAGAGGTAAGATCCCCGAGTATATCTTCCTTACTGAACCGTTGATGTATTCGTCCAGCTGCGTTGTTCCCGACCGCCCAGTTGTGTCATGACTGCACAGTTGAGCTCTTGGCTAATCTGTGGTGCAGACCTCGAAGCGGAGTTAAAGACCCGAACAGAGAGGGAATCGCAGCTGAAGGAGGCCGAAGAAGCCAAGGCCAAGCTTGAGAAGGTCAAGGCCGACCTGACAAAGGCCAACTTGGATAGAAGGGCGTCTCGAGGATGCACCGAGTGCCCTGAAAAGGTACTTGGATGAGCGTGTTGTCGCCGGCGTGGCCCAGACCCTGGCGATGACCAAATCCATATACCCCAGGGCGGATATTGAAGCCATCAGGGAGGGGTTTGCCGAAGAGACGACGCCAGAGGAGGCGCTAGAGCTGATCACCCGGGCGAAGCCGACTACTGAAATAATTACCCGAGACCTGGGTCTGTAAAGGCAACATGTTATGTAGTCGGGATATATAAACTTGTGTAAACAAGTATGTGTAAATCTATGTGCAATGCCACCAAGCTTATTATCCAGTTGTCATTAGAGTTACTTGACCGTGTGGTATGCACCAAGTTAGTCTGTCAGAACTTAATAAAAGTGTTCAAAGTAAGAGGCTGTACTCGGGCAAACGTGACAGTCATAGTAAGGCTTCATAACCGAAGTAAGATAAGCTCGTATGTTATTGACAGGACACACATATACATGCAGCCCCCGACTCACTACTCGGTTGGTACAAGCGGCGTAGTGAGTCAGAAGAACTGTACACATCAAAAATATAGAACTCAGGTATAGAAAGGACGTAGCTGTTCTATGTTCCATGAGTTGCTGATGAGAACGCCGTTTGCGGTCTTCAGTCGGTAGGCGCCTGGCCGCGTGACCTCGGCTATAATGAACGGCCCTTCCCATATTGGGGATAACTTATGCCTGTCTTTGGTGGTTTGTATTTTCCTCAAACGAGGTCCCCATCCAAAAAGGCGCGGCCACGGACATTGTGATTGTGGTAGCGACGTAGGCCTTGAAGATACCTTGCCGACTGGATAGTTGCGGTGTCTCTTGCTTCTTCCAGCTGATCTAGTTCGACCAGTCGGGTATTGTTGGAGTCATCTTCTGAGTAAGCCCGGACTCGTGGAGAACCGAACTGTAAGTCAGTAGGTAGCATAGCCTCGGCACCATAGACCAGAAAGAAAGGGGATTGCCCTGTTGCCCGACTAACCATGGTTCTGAGAGACCAGAGAACGGATGGGAGTTCTTGTACCCACCGGCCCGCATATGGTTGTAGTTGGTCGAATATCCTGGCCTTGATGCCTTGTAAGACCATACCGTTGGCTCGTTCAACCTGCCCGTTGCTCCGCGGGTGTGCCACAGATGCATAGCAGATCTTGATGCTGAAATCATCGCAGAAATCTTGGAATACGCCCGCCGCGAACTGAGTACCGTTGTCGGTGATGATGCGGTTAGGAACTCCGAACTGGTATAATATACTCATGATGAAGTCCTTTGCTCGTGCCGCTATAATTGTTGCAACGGGTTTAGCCTCAATCCACTTGGTGAACTTATCCACTGCGACGAATAAATGTGTGAACCCTCCTGGTGCTTTCTTGAAAGGCCCGACCATGTTGAGCCCCCATACTGCAAATGGCCAGGAAATGGGGATAGTTTGGAGTTCCTGGGCTGGAAGATTTGTTTGTCTTGCGTAGAACTGGCAACCCTCGCACTTGCGAATGATGTCTTTGGTGTCTGTAACTACTATGGGCCAGAAAAATCCCTGTCGGTAAGCCTTTCCGACTAACGTCCTGGATGCGGCGTGGTTGCCACATATGCCCGAGTGGATCGAATGCAGAATTTGCTTGCCCTCCTCGGTGGTGACGCAGCGCATGAGGACACCGGATGCGCTCCTTCGGTACAGGTCTTCTCCGACTAGTAGGAAGCTTTTGCTTCGACGCTTTATCTACTCGGCTTGACTGCGATCTTGTGGGAGTTCGTCGTCCATGAGAAATTTGACAACAGGAGTCCTCCAGTCTTGACATATGTGCAGCACCTCATCTATGGTCGGAGTAGGCTTGCCTCCCGACTGCTCCGGTGCCGGTTTCTTCTTGACTGATGGCTCCATAAGTTGCTCGACAAAGATTCCAGTTGGAACTGCTTCTCGCTTGGATCCCATGTTTGCCAGCTCGTCTGCTGCGTCGTTGTATTAGCGCAAGACATGTGTGATTTCCAGCCCGTCGAACTTGTTTTCCAGCTTGCGGACCTCCTGAAAGTATGCCGCCATCGTATCGTCGAGACAGGTCCAGTCTTTCATGACTTGGTTTACCACGAGTTGAGAATCTCCGCGCACAACCAGTCAACATATGCCGAGTGATATAGCGATGCGGAGCCCGTGAACAAGTGCCTCGTACTCGGCGATGTTGTGGGAAGTCAGAAAGCGGATTTGTAGAACGTACTTCAGTTTTTTGCCAGTGGGGGACGTCAATATGACTCCGGTCCTGGCGCCGCCGATCCGTAGAGAACCGTCGAAGTACATTGTCCAGTACTTTAGCTTTGCTGTTGGTGTAGGCAGTTGGACTTCTGTCCACTCGGCCACGAAGTCGGCTAGAGCTTAAGACTTGATTGCTGTCCGTGGCTGAAAGGTGATGTCGAACACCATCAACTCGAGTACCCATTTAGCGATTCGGCCGGTGGCCTCGCGATTATGAAGGACATCCCCGAGTGGAAATGCTGTGACCACCGTGACTTGGTGTGCTTGGAAATAATGCACCAGTTTCCGGACTGTGATAAGTAGGCCATATAGCAGCTTCTGGACCTGCGGATATCTCGTTTTGGAGTCGGCAAGGACCTCGCTGACGAAGTAGACTGGCCGTTGTATTTTTTGAATATGAACCTGTTCGGATCGCTCAACCACCAGCACCATGCTTGACTACCTGTGTTGTTACCGCCAGATATAGCATTAGCGGATTCCTGGGGCAGAGGTGATGCCAACACGGGGGGTGATGTGAGGAATTGTTTGAAGTCTTGAAGGCTCGTTGGGCTTCGGAGTCCATTGGAAATTGTCGGCCTTTTGAGTAGCTTGAAGAAGGCATGCCCCCTCGCCCAGTAGGGAGATAAACCGGCTGATTGCCGCCATGCAGCCTGTCAGCTTCTGACGTCTTTGAGGTTAGTCGGGGGGTGCCATGTGCCTGATGGCGTTTGACTTTCTTCGGTTGGCCTCGATGCCCGCGATGCAAGACGATTGAAGCCGAGTAACTTTCCAGATGGCCACACCGAAGGCGCATTTTTCCGGGTTCAACTTCATCTTGAATCTTCGAAGGTGGTTTGGAAGGTTTCTTCCAAGTCAGCGATGAGGTCTTCTTTGGACTTTGTCTTGATCACCACATCGTCGACGTAGGCTTCCACGTTGCGCCCGATCTGAGTGTGCAGACACTGCTGAATAGCCCTTTGATAGGTTGCCCGCGTTTCTTCAGACCGAACGACATTGGATATAGCAATACGCTCCAAACGGTGTGATGAAAGATGTCTTCAAGAAGTCTTCCTCCCTCAGGCTGATTTGATGGTATCCCGAGTAGCAGTCGAGAAAACTGAGTAGGTCGCACCCTGCTGTGGAATCAACCACCTGATCTATCCTGGGAAGACCAAATGGGTCCTTGGGGGCAAACTTTGTTGAGGTGTAGTCGACGCACATATGCCATTTTACCGTTTTTTCTTTTCCGGACCAGAACTGGGTTTGCCAGCCAGTGCGGGTGGTAGACCTCTTTGATGAACCCGACTGCGAGGAGTTTAGTAATTTCCTCCCGGATAGCATCTTTGCAGTCTTGAGCGAAGCGCCGCAGCCGTTGCTTGACTGGCTTGGCGTCTGTCTGTTACGTTTAGGGCATGCTCGATCACCTCCCTTGGGTACGCCCGGCTTGTTGGACGGTTTCCACGTGAAGATATCCTTGTTGGCTTGGAGGAAGGTGACGAGCGCCGTCTTCCTATTTGGGGTCGAGTCCTGTCCCGACTAGAGCAGTCTTCGAGGGGTCGGAAGGGTCCAGGGGATCTTCCTTCGTGTCAGAGTCCGCTAAAATTCCCGACATCGCTGCTTTTTTTTGCCGGAACTTGATCTTGCTCGACTTCTGTTGTGACGGCTTGCCGAATGCTGTTGCGCCTGACTGCCGCCTCTTGTGATTGAGCCAGTTCACAGCTCTCCTTGTCGCAGGTGAAGGCTTGCTTGATGTCGCTGCGGAGGGAGAGGACTCCTGCTGGTCCAGGCATCTTCAGCACCAAGTATGTATAGTGTGGTATCGTTAGAAATTTGGCGAGTGCCGGTCGTCCGAGTATCGCGTGATACGCAGTCTCAAAGTCGGCGACCTCGAAGCAGATGTTTTCTGTGCGGAAATTATCCCACGTGCCGAAGGTTACCAGCAAAGTTATCTGCCCGAGTGGAGTTGATGACAGGCCGGGAATTATCCCGTGGAAGGGCGCATTGCTCGGCCGTAGTTCTGAACGAGGAATTTTCATCTCGTCCAAAGTCTTGGCGAACAGGATATTAAGCGCGCTGCCTCCGTCGATGAGGGTTTTTCTTCAGCCTGATGTTTTTTGAAGACCGGTCCAGGACGAGATAACGTCCCGGGTGGGAAACCCCGATATGGGTGATCTGCGCGATTGAAGGTGATGGCCATCTCTGACCAGCGCAGGTATTGGGGGGTGTCGGTCGTGGAGACCGTGTTGATGTCGCACGCTGAAAGCTTCTGTTTGCGCTTGGACTCGTACACGAGTGGCCCCCCGAATATATGGTTGAGCTCGGCTTGAGGATCTTGGAAATCATCAGCCGGACCCGAGTCTGGCTTGTCTTTGTCCTTGTCAGCGCCAGACGATGAAGTCTGCTCGGAGGCAAACTTTTTGAGCATATAATAGTCTTTGGCCGCGTGCTTTCCCTTGGGGTGAAATGGGCATGGCCCGCTCATGACCTTCTGGTAGTCATTGTTCCGCTAGGGTCGTGACTAACTGCGCTCCATGTTGGCCACCTCGTTGTCCGACTTCCGTTTACGGCTGCCAGACTTGTTTTGAGATGGCTCGTTGTCGGCTTTCGCCTTCTGTTCTTTCTGTCGGGGCTCCTTCTTCTCGTCGAGGGCCTCTGTGACCGCTTCGGCCGAGTTGGCGTATTTGTTGGCCATGTCGAAGAGCGCCCGGACTGTGGATGGTGGCTTCCGAGTAAATTTTGCAATAAGCGGAGCATCTTTTACCCCTTTGCGAAAGGGGGCGATGACGGCTTCGCCTTTGATGGTTGGAATTTGGTTGCGCTTCTCGGAAAACCTTTTGATGAATTCACGCAAAGACTCGTTTTTCTTCTGGTGCAGTTGATAAAGATCATGCTCCGAAGCGGGTCTGTCGTAGGTCCGCTGGAAGTTAGCGATGAACCGCTCCCTGAGTTGTCCCCAGGAACCGATCGACCGCCTCGGGAGGCCTGTCAGCCATGTCCTCGCCGAGTCGGCTAGCGCGACTGGGAGGTAGTTAGCCATGACTCTATTGTCGCCCCCAGCAGCTCGAACTGCCAGGGTGTAAACGGTAAGCTAGGACTCTGGGTTTGTCTTGCCGTCGTACTTTTCGATCCCGGTGCGGCTTAAAGCTAGTCGGCCACAAGACGTCCTGTAGCTCCCGAGTGAAGGCTGGATGCCTTCGTCTTTGTGAGGGCTCCGACTCTGATCTTGCGATGTAAAGGACTGCGGCCAATCTTGGTTTGGAGGATCTGTTGCTAAGCGACTCGCCCAGCCTGGCGCAGCTCGTTATTACGGGCTTCACGGTTGGCCTCCTCTTGTTGTAATCGGCACGCCTCCTCTTGTCGCTCCTCTTGTAGTCGGCGTACCTCAGAAGGTGGTGTTGAAGCCATGAAGATCTCGCGGAAGAGGGGGAAGCTTGCCGAATTAAAGTCCGAGCTGGTGCTCGAACCGCTATCCGACTTAGCGTCGGACTCCGAGTAATTTATCAGAGTGAGAACGACTCCGACCTCTCTAGATCCAATCTAAAACGGCGCTTGGCCGTGTCCAAACTGAACTGCTAGGGATCGGGTCTGCTGCACGGGATTTTGATGCGCAGCGTCGTCGGAGCTGTGAGGGAGATTAACGACCTCTCCCCTTCTCGGCCCAACCCGGGCTGGCTCAAGGCCTAGCGCAAGTCGGACGCCAAAGGAGAGGGTTGTCCCAATGCTCGGCGATGTAAAGGACTGCCGCAGAAAATCGTCGAAGGGGATGGTGGTGTCCCGGGTGCCAACTGGCGCAACATCGGCTGGTTCCTCGGTTGGCAAGATTGGATCTGCCTCAACCAAGGTGAGATCGCCGAGTCGATTGGCGATGAAGTCTAAGCTCCTGAAGGTAATTGCATCTCCGGGGGAGAACTTGTTGCTGTCGACTCCGTTGATTGAATCCATCGAATCTTCAGATGAGAAATTCGCCAGGCCCCTACCTGGCGCGCCAACTGTCGATGCTTCGCACCGGCAATAAAACTATGGGGCTACTCGGCGAAGGTGAATTCGGTGGACTGTAGAGGAACACAAGAGAATTATACTGGTTCAGGCCCTCAAGGTGAGGTAATACCCTACGTCCAGTTGAGGTGTTATTCCTCTGAGGTGTATGGAGATCGATGATCTGGTTGTTCTTGTTGTGCTTGCCTTGAGGGGCACCCTGTCTCCCTTTATATACTAGGGGACAGGGGTACATGATAAGGATCCCAGTCGGATACGACCAAGGGATTTCCTTCTTAGAGATAGAGTCCTATCCGACTAAGACTATGTTTCCTTATTATACAAGGTACAGCCTGCCGGGTGCTATCTTATCCCTAATTACATGGTTCGGCCCATCCTCTATCCGAGTGGCCCATGTACTGGTAATGAGGTACCCGGGGCCCATGGCCTCCACACAATTCTTCACTCAGCAAACACATCTCCCGACTCAAGAGTTGCAGAATATCCCAATATCGTGGCCCTTTGCAGTCTTGGGGCTCGACATGGTCGGCCCTTTTAAAAAACCACAAGAGGGTTTACACATTTATTCATCATTGTGGACAAGTTCACAAAGTGGATAGAGGCAAAACCCGTTGCTACCATCACTGCAGCCAGGGCAAAAGACTTCATCGAGATTATCATATACCGGTTCGGAGTTCCCAATCACATAATCACGGACAACGGTACTCAATTCACGGGTGGCATCTTCAAAGACTTCTATGACCAGTTCGACATCAAGATCTATTGAGCTTCAATGGAACACCCATGGAGCAATGGGCAGGTGGAGCGCGCAAACGGCATGGTTCTCCAAGGCATCAAGACTAGAGTGTTCAACCGACTACGGCCATATGTAGGGCAGTGGGTACAAAAACTCCCATCTATTCTGTGGTCACTCCAAACAACAGTCAGTCAGGCTACAGGGCAATCCCCTTTCTTCCTAGTCTATGGTGTTGAAGCCTACAAAGTTGGAGTTTGTCTATCTGTGATTCCGAGCCCACTCTAAAGATCGATCCAATGATGACCGACTGGTCGAGCTCAATCAGTTGGAAGAAGCAAGGGGCGTCGCTATGATCCAGTTGGCCAGATACCTACAAGGCTTGCATCATTATCACAATCATAATGTTCGTGGCCGAGCATTTTCGGTGGGAGATCTTGTATTACAAAAAACATAAACCACCAAAGACAGGCATAAATTATCTCCCTTATGGGAGGGGCCGTTCATTATCGCTGAGGTGACATGCCCAGGGGCTTATCAACTAAGGCGTGAAGATGGTTCCCTGATCGACAACTCGTGGAATATAGAATAGCTACGTCTTTTCTATATCTAAGCATTGTATTATGTTCAATCCATATATATATGAATAAAGTTTTTATACTCTGACTCACTATGCCAATTGTTTCCAACCGAGTAGTGAGTCGGGGGCTACATGATAATATCATGGCTTTGTTTTATCTTGTTCAAACCTGAGTGTTTTTTTTGTCTAAGTCACGAAGTCTTATATCGATCATGCTAGCCGTACCAAGTATAGCTCTAACGGGATAAGCGCCTTTCAAGTTAATCCCTATCACTCGGTATACACAGCTAGTCGGATAAGTCTAATGATGGCAACGACAATATAAGTACTCGATCTATTTTACAAGCAACATAAACTAAGTCATCTATGTACAACATACACAGAATAAAATTGTTTACATATATTTCCAGCAATATGTATATGGAGTAAACCTGGCTTTTACCCTAATAGCTATGTGGGATGTCTTCAGCGATGCCTTTATCCGTGCTGTGGGCTTTGTTGATCAGCTCCAATGCTTGCTCAAGGGCCATGCCATCTGCAAAGCCCTCGCTGGCTTTCTCAATGTCCACTCAGGGATAGAGGGCCTTGGTCATGGCAATAGCCTGCATGATCCCCATCATCGCGTGCTCCGTTGCAAATGTCTTCAGAACTGCTGGAGCAGCCTGAAGGTGCTGAAGTATGTGGGCAGTGTCGGCGGTGTTGGCGCCGGCTTCCTCCTGTTCCATGATATCAAGAAGAGACTTGGCTGCATCAACGAAAGCTTGCCAGGAATCCTCCATATGTCGAATTTGCTCACCAAAGGACTCGAAGTTCGATTGGACCTTGATCTTGTAGTCCATCCAAGTGACAAGCTATAAGAAGACCAAATACAACAAGCCAAGATACACTCAAAGGTAAACACCACAAGCAGAGTGGCATACCTGTAAATTCAGTTTCCAGCTTGTTCTTCTCAGTTCCGAGTTCCTCCAGCTCTTTCCTCAGGCTGTCGAGTTCGTTGGATTGATTATAGATGGTCATCCCTCAAACTTAAAGGTAGAGTACCAAGTTTTAGCAAGAGAATATAATAGTGAAGATTTACTCGGGAGATGGCATAGGCTTACCATGGACTTTGCCCATGAGGTCAAACTTTTCCTCCTAGAGCTACCTCACCACACCACAGAGCTAGTCCTACCGATCCTTGCCCTTCTGTTGGATTTCATCCTTCTCTTGCTGCAATCTGTCGATGCTTTGCACCGGCAATAAAACTATAGGGCTACTCGGCGAAGGTGAATTTGGTGGACTGCAGAGGAACACAGAAGGTTTATACTGGTTCAGGCCCTCGATGTGAGGTAATACCCTACGTCCAGTTGAGGTGTTATTCCTCTGAGGTGTTTGATGATCGGTGATCTTGTTGTTCTTCCCTTGAGGGGCGCCCTGCCTCCCTTTATATACTAGGGGACAGGGGTACATGATAAGGATCCCAGCCGGATACGACCAAGGGATTTCCTTCTTAGAGATAGATTCCTATCCGACTAAGACTATGTTTCCTTATTATCCAAGGCACAGCCTGCCGGGTGCTATCTTATCTCTAATCACATGGTTCGGCCCATCCTCTATCCGAGTGGCCCATGTACTAGTAATGAGGTACCCGGGGCCCATGGCCTCCACAGTAGCCCCTGAGACCTTCATAGTTGAGTCACAGCTAATGCCGAGTGCTCATCCTCCACGGTGAAGGTTGCCCGAGTGCAGTGCCCCTGAGTACTCTTTGTCCGAGTAAGTCTTCTTCCGAGTCCTGCTTCATGTCAGCTGGCAGTGAGGCTATGAAGGGCTTCATGTAGATATATGAATAGTGTGCGCCGAATAGGCGCACCTATTAGGTGTAGCCCCCGACTTTGTGCTTAATTGTGAAGACAATTAAACATAAAGTCAAGAGATCTTTAACCTAGAAGTCTTTCCCGAGTAGATTACTACTGGTATATGAGACTCTTCGGTATCATGTCAACCGGAAAAACTTTATAGTCTTGCCGAGTAGGAGACTTCTCGTACGTAGGACTCTTCGACTTCATGTCAGTCAGAATATGTGTTTATAGTCTTGCCGAGTAGGATGTTACTCGTATATGGGACTCTTCAGCGTCATGTCAGCTGGAAAAGGGGGTTTATAGTCTTTTTCGAGTGGCGTCCCACTCGAAAGTTAGACTCCTCCGCATCATGTCAGCGGGAAAAGATATGTATAGTCTCTCTCGAGTAGTGCACTACTCAAAAGTTAGACTCTTTCGCATCATGTCAGCGGGTAAAATGTTGCTTATGGCAACTGATGGCCACGCATGTAGGCCGAGTACCACTTTATGAAAATAAATCCACGGCGTGGTTAGGTGTACCCGAGAAAGATACCTGCTTCTCCAATTTTAATGAAGACCAGCTCGTGATCCTTGTAAGGATGTATCCTCGAGACCTGGTGAATAAAACAGATATCCAAACATATATGTTTAGCAATAAGGCTCTCATGAAGCATATCTGTTTACCTCATCGGCTCCTGTTGGTAGCACCAGCGCTATAATTTCAACTCAGCCCACGGGCGGCCCACATGGGGCATGCTACTGTAGGAACTCATATCTTGGTGGCCCAGTGCTGACTGTGTTGGCCCAAGCCCATCTAGTCGGCATTGGCTTTATAAAAGCAGGGATTCCTTCTTCTTCCCCAAATCAGCCAATCGCTTCGTCTTCCACCTTCGCGCCCAACATTTCGCCTCTTGCTCGGCTAGGGTTAGCTGCTGCCATTCCCTACCCGAACTCGGGCGATTCCAATCCTCTTCGTTTGATCCAAGCCCCCGATTTGCTTTTCCCCAAATCTCAGCGCCTCCAGTCATGCCGAAAGCTTTGGATCTTGCGGGTGCATCGGGGAGTTCTTGGCCAATTTCAGATTGCGGCTCGGTGAAGCTGAAGCGGCTGGAGAGCGAACTGAAGTTGCCCAGCCAAGAGGTGATTCGCTGGCGGTCAGCTAGGGACGAGTCGAGCCCAAATCCCTGACCTGGTGAAACGGTAGTTTTCGCCTCTTTTTTCGATCGAGGCTTGTGCCTTCCGTCTTCCGATTTCTTCCGCCGCATCCTTGACTTCTATAAGCTAGAGTTGGTGCATTTGAATCCCAACTCGATTCTTCAGATCTCCATCTTTGTCACTCTGTGCGAGTGCTATTTGGGTGTGGAACCTCATTTCAACTTCTTTAGGCATTTGTTCCACATTAAACCCCAGCCCTCCAAAAATAACATCAGCGTAATGGGGGGGCTGGTCTCAGTTGAGGAGCGATAGGAAAAGTCATATCTTGATCTTCCCTTGAAATCCTCCTTGAAGGGCTGGCACAAGGAGTGGTTCTATTGCGCAGATCTGGCTCCCTCCTTGCGGCCATTCACCGGCTCGCCGCCGGTAGTTTCGCTGAATTGGTCGGCGGACCCGACCTATGAAGAGATGGGTCAAGTGCACCAACTACTGACGAAGCTGGATAATTTCAAGAAGGCCGGCCTAACTGGTCCCTGGGTGGCCAGGCGGTTCCTGACTCGGCGCTTCCAGCCCCTGAAGCTGAGGAGCGCATTCGGTTGGGATTACCAGGGAAAACATGACCCTGACCGGATCAGCTGGGAGTCGGTCCATGAGCAGAAGGTGACGGAGACCCTGTTCGGATTCTTCTCCAGCGGGGTAATTGAAACCGAAGACAAGAAGAGACGCATTGCGTCTTACAGGCTCAACTAGCCCCGGTCCGAGGTAACATCTGTCTTTCCTTTTTAGCTCCTGCCTGCGGACTCGGATGTCTAAGTCCCCGAAAATATATGATGCATCTTGTTCAATTTCTTGTAGTGGTGCGTGGAGTTTGATGAAGACTCCCGCCCGTTGTCGGCCGTCGCGTCGAAGAAGAGGCCGAGGAGTCCCTCTGCTGCCCAACCCGACTCCAAGAGAGCGGGGAAGAAGCTGATTTTGTATCGGGGCGAGGGGGCCATGACGGCGCGCGCCGTGGCTGGAAGCCTGAAAATAAAGGATGCCGTCGCCGCGGCGCCCAGGCGATCAAGTCCCAGGTTGAGACCTGCGGGTTTGAGCCCGACGTTGTTGAGCCCGGCCGCAATGCCACCGAGGGGCCGGCTAGAGCAGATGCTGCCAGGGGCGGAGGCGCCCAAGCCGACCACACCGGAATCGGAGCTGACTCGGGCTGATGCGCCACCGCGAACTGTGACGCCGACCGGGCCGACTGCCGGAGCTGGCGCTCCGCCGGGGACCGGGTCGCCCGGCAAGAAGCTGAAGTTCTCCAAGAGGTGCACTGCTCTAGGTCTTCTGAAATTCTTCTGTGTTGAAGTAGTGTCTTGATGTATTATTTCGTCGTGCAGGAAGCGAGCCGATATCGATCTCAAGGAGATCAATCTGACCACTCCCCTGGATGAACCTGCCCCAGCCAAGCCGGCGGCCACAAACACACAAGCTGAGCCGGTGGCCAGCCTGGTCACGGAGACCGAGGTGGTCCTAACTGTCGGGTCGCTGCCGCCACCCAACCAAGAGGCGGATGCTGAGGCTGGGCCCCAGCCCCTGAAGCGTCGCCCGTTGCGGAGGCCGCGGCCAGAGCCCCTGAGCCAGTCCCCGAGGTCGCGGGGGATGGCGGTGCTGAGGCCGGGACCCCATCGTCGTTGTGGTCGTCGTCGTCGTCGCCGCCGCCGCCAGAGATCCCACACCTGCCTCGGATCGAAGCTCCTCCACGTGTGATGCCCCGGACATTCACATGGACGGCTCCTAACGGGACAGTGAAGAGCTTCAGGCTTGATGAAGTCGTCGCGAGGAGAGAGCATGAAAGCTTGCTTCGCGCCGCTATCACCGGGTCCAAGGGAGTTGCGGTATGATTCTTGTGGTAGAGTCTTGGCAATCTTCTTGTTTTGACGTCTGACTCCGTCCTTGATTTGTCTCTTATCCTGAGCAGAAGCTTGTCGACCGCAATGAGGAGATGACGAAATCTTGGTCGAGGTGGCTCCCCACCTCGCAGAATTGGAGCAGCTCAGGGCATTGAAGGCCGAGATGGAGGAGCGTCATGCGGGGAGGGAGGTCTGGTTGAAGAGTGGCGCCGATCAGCTCAGGGCAGAGACATGGGCCCTAGCCGGAAAGATCAGAGGTAAAATCCCCGAATATATCTTCCCGACCGAACCGTTGATGTATTCATCCGGCTGCGTTGTTCCCGACTGCCCAGTTATGTCATGACTGCACGGTTGAGCTCTTGGCTAATCTGTGGTGCAGCCCTCGAAGCGGAGTTGAAGACCCGAACAGAGAGGGAATCGCAGCTGAAGGAGGCCGAAGAAGCCAGGGCTGAGCTTGAGAAGGTCAAGGCCAACCTGACAAAGGCCAATACCGAGCTTGACCGGGAGAAGGCCGAGTTGAAGGAGGCCGTCGTCAAGCTCGGTAAGGAAAAAGCTGAACTGGAGAAGACCGTGGCCGGGTGGGAGGCCGACTACGAAAGTAAGTCCTCAACCTGACTGTGATCTTAGCCAATCCATTAGTCGTTCCGTCTGTAACCAAATCTGACAAGTTTACTTGCCGGTGGACCTGGGCAGACATGAGAGCCAATGTCCAGGCCCAGTATCGGTTCTACACAGAGGAGATAAGAGTGATCAGGGAGTCATGGGAGGCCCTCATGGGGTCCGTGAAAGGGCTCCTTGACTCATAGATCCCCGCCCTGTGGGGACCAGTTGCAGCAGAATCCCCCAGATAGAGGCGCGTCTCGAGGATGCACCGAGTGCCTTGAAAAAGTACTCGGATGAGCATGTTGTCACCGGCGTGGCCCAAACCCTGGCAATGACCAAGTCCATCTACCCAAGGGCAGATATTGAAGCCATCGGGGAGGGGTTTGCCGAAGAGACGACGCCCGAGGAGGCACTGGAACTGATTGCCAGGGCGAAGCTGACTGCTGAAATAATTACCCGAGACCTGGGTCTTTAAGGGAAACATGTTATGTAGTCGGTGTATATAAACTTTTGTAAACAAGCATGTGTAAATATGTGTGCAGTGCCGCCAAGCTCGTTATTCGGTTGTCATTAGCTTTATTCGACCGTGTAGTAAGCACCGAGTTAGTCTGTCAGAACTTAATAAAAAACATTCAAAGTAAGAAGCTGTACTCGGGCAAATATGACAGTCGTAGTAAGGCTTCATAACCGAATTAAGATAAGCTCGTATGTTATTGATAGAACACATATATACATGCAGCCCCCGATTCACTACTCGGTTGATACAAGCGGCGTAGTGAGTCAGAAGAACTATACACATGAAAATTATAGAACTCAGGTATAGAAAGGACGTAGCTGTTCTATGTTCCATGAGTTGCTGATGAGAGCGCTGTCTTCGGTCTTCAGTCGGTAGGCGCCTGGCCGCGTAATCTCGACTATAATGAACAACCCATTCTAGATTGGGGATAATTTATGCCTGTCTTTGGTGGTTTGTATTTTCCTCAGTACGAGGTCCCCGACCAAAAAGGCGTGGCCACGGACATTGCGATTGTGGTAGCGACGTACGCCTAGAAGATACCTTGCCGACTGGATTGTTGCGGTGTCTCTTGCTTCTTCCAGCTGATCTAACTCGACCAATCGGGTATTGTTGGAGTCATCTTCTGAATAAGCCCGGGCTCGCGGAGAGCCGAACTATAACTCTGTCGGTAGCATAGCCTCGGCACCGTATACCTGGAAGAAAGGGGATTGCCCTGTTGCCTGACTAACCGTGGTTCTGAGCGACCAGAGAACGGATGGGAGTTCTTGTACCCACCGGCCCGCATATGGTTGTAGTCGGTCGAATATCCTAGCCTTGATGCCTTGTAAGACCATACCGTTGGCTCGTTCGACCTGCCCGTTGCTCCTCGGGTGTGCCACAGATGCGTAGCAGATCTTGATGCCAAAATCTTCACAGAAGTCTTGGAATACGCCAACCACGTATTGAGTACCGTTGTCGGTGATGACGCGGTTAGGGACCCTGAACCGGTATAGTATACTCATGATGAAGTCCTTTGCTCGTGCCGCTGTAATTGTTGCAATGGGTTTACCCTCAATCCACTTGGTGAATTTATCCACCGCGACAAATAAATGTGTGGACCCTCCTGGCACTTTCTTGAAAGGCCCGACCATGTCAAGCCCCCATACTACGAATGGCCAGGAAATGGGGATAGTTTGGAGTTCCTGGGCTGGGAGATTTGTTTGTCTTGCATAGAACTGGCAACCCTCGCACTTGCGAACAATGTCCTTGGCGTCTGTTACTGCTGTGGGCCAGAAAAATCCCTGCCGGTAAGCCTTTCCGACTAACGTCCTGGATGCGGCATGGTTGCCACATATGCCTGAGTGGATTGAGTGCAGAATCTGCTTGCCCTCCTAGGTGGTGACGTAGCGCATGAGGACACCGGATGCGCTCCTTCGGTGCAGGTCTTCTCCGACTAGTAAGAAGCTTTTGCTTCGACGCTTGATTTGCTCAGCTTGACCGCGATCTTCTAGGAGTTCATCGTCCAGGAGAAATTTGACAACAGGAGTCCTCCAGTCATGACATATGTGCAGCACCTCGTCTGTAGCCGGGGTAGGTTCGCCTCCCGACTGCTTCGGCGCCGATTTCTTCTTGACTGATGGCTCCATAAGTTGCTCGACAAAGAGTCCAGTCGGAACTGCTTCTCGCTTGGATCCCATGTTTACCATCTCGTCTGCCACGTCGTTGTATTGACGTAGGACATGTGTGATTTCCAGCCCGTCAAACTTGTTTTCCAGCTTGCGGAGCTCCTGACAGTATGTCGCCATGGTATCGTCGAGACAAGTCCAGTCTTTCATGACTTGGTTTACCACGAGTTGAGAATCCCTGCGCACAACCAGTCAACGTATGCCGAGTGATATAGCGATGTGGAGCCCGTGAACAAGTGCCTCGTACTCGGCGACGTTGTGGGAAGCTGGGAAGTGGATTTGTAGAACGTACTTTAGTTTTTCGCCAGTGGGGGACGTCAGTATGACTCCGGCCTCGGCGCCGCCGATCCATAGGGAACTGTCGAAGTACATTGTCCAGTACTCTAGCTTTGCTGTTGGTGTTGGGAGTTGAACTTCTGTCCACTCGGCCACGAAGTCGGCTAGAGCTTGAGATTTAATTGATGTCCGTGGCTGAAAGGTGATGTCGAACACCATCAACTCGAGTGCCCATTTAGCAATTCAGCCGGTGGCCTCACGGTTATGAAGGATGTCCCCGAGTGGAAACAATGTGACCACTGTGACTTGATGTGCTTGAAAATAATGCACCAGCTTCCGGACTGTGATGAGTAGGCCATATAGCAGCTTCTGGACCTGCGGATATCTCGTTTTGGAGTTGGCAAGGACCTCACTAACGAAGTAGACTGGCCGTTGTATTTTCTGAATATGACCCTGTTCGGATCGCTCAACCACTAGCACCGTGCTGACTACCTGTGTTGTTGCCTCTAGGTATAGCATTAGCGGTTCTTGGGGCATGGGTGACGCCAACACGGGAGGTGATGTGAGAAAGTGTTTGAAGTCATCGAAGGCTTGCTGGGCTTCCGGAGTCCATTGGAAGTTGTCTGCCTTTTTGAGGAGCTTGAAGAAGGGCATGCCCCGTTCGCCCAGTCGGGAAATAAACCGGCTGAGTGCCGCCATGCAGCCTGTCAGCTTCTGGACGTCTTCGAGGTTAGTCGGGGGTGCCATGTTCCTGATGGCGTTGACTTTCTTCGGGTTGGCCTCGATGCCGCGATGCGAGACGATGAAGCTGAGTAACTTTCCGGATGGCACACCGAAGGCGCCTTTCTCCGGGTTCAACTTCATCTTGAATCTTCGAAGGTTTTGGAAGGTTTCTTCCAAGTCAGCGATGAGGTCTTCTTTGGACTTGGTCTTGATCACCACGCCGTCGACGTAGGCTTCTACGTTGCGCCCGATCTGAGTGTGCAGACACCGCTGAATAGCCCGTTGATAGGTTGCGCCCGCGTTCTTCAGACCGAATGGCATTGTGATATAGCAATACGCTCCAAACAGCGTGATGAAAGATGTCTTCAAGCAGTCTTCCTCCCTTAGGCTGATTTGATGGTATCCCGAGTAGCAGTCGATAAAGCTGAGTAGGTCGCACCCGGCTGTGGAGTCAACCACCTGATCTATCCTGGGAAGACCAAATGGGTCCTTGGGGCACGCCTTGTTGACATCGGTGTAGTCAACACACATGTGCTATTTACCGTTTTTCTTCCAGACCAGAACTGGATTTGGCAGCCAATCCGAGTGATAGACCTCCTTGATGAACCCAGCTGCGAGGAGCTTGGTAATTTCCTCCCAAATAGCATCTTTCCAGTCTTGAGCGAAGCGCCGCAGCCGTTGCTTGACTGGCTTGGCATCTGTCTTCACGTTTAGGGCATGCTCGATCACCTCCCTTGGTACACCCGGCATGTCGGACGGTTTCCACGCGAAGATATCCTTGTTGGCTTGGAGGAAGGTGACGAGCGCGTCTTCCTATTTGGGGTCGAGTCCGGTCCCGACTAGAGCAGTCTTGGAGGGGTCGGAAGGGTCCAGGGCGATCTTCTTCGTGTCAGAGTCCGCTGAAATTCCCGACTTCGCTGCTTTTTTGCCGGAACTTGATCTTGCTCGACTTCTGTTGTGATGGCTTGCTGAATGCTATCGCGCCCGACTGCCGCCTCTTGTGATTGAGCCAGTTCACAGCTCTCCTTGTCGCAGGTGAAGGCTTGCTTGATGTCGCTACGGAGGGAGAGGACTCCTGCTGGCCCAGGCATCTTCAGCACCATGTATGTATAGTGCGTATCGCCATAAATTTGGCGAGTGCCGGTCGTCCGAGTATCGCGTGGTACACGGTCTCGAAGTCGGCGACCTCGAAGCAGATGTTTTCCGTGCGGAAATTATCCCGCGTGCCGAAGGCTACTGGCAAGGTTATCTGCCCGAGTGGAGTTGATGACAGGCCGAGAATTATCCCGTGGAAGGGCACAGTGCTCGACCGTAGTTCTAAACGAGGAATCTTCATCTCGTCCAAAGTCTTGGCGAACAGGATGTTGAGCGCGCTACGTGCATCGATGAGGGTTTTCTTCAGCCTGATGTTTCGACGACCGGGTCGAGGACGAGTGGATAGTGTCCCAGGTGGGAAACCCGATCTGGGTGATCTGCACGATTGAACATGATGGCCATCTCTGACCAGCGCAGGTATTGGGGGGTGTCCGCCGTGGAGACCGTGTTGATGTCACGCGCTGAAAGCTTCTGTTTGCGCTTGGACTCGTATGCGAGTGGCCCCCCGAACATGTGGTTGAGCTCGGCTTGAGGATCTTGGAAATCATCAGCTGGACCTGAGTCTGGCTTGTCTTTGTCCTTGTCGGCGCCAAATGATGAAGCTTACTCGGAGGCAAACTTCTTGAGCATGTAGCAGTCTTTGGCCGCGTGCTTGCCCTTGGGGTGAAAGGGGCATGGCCCACTCATGACTTTCTGGTAGTCGTTGTTCCGCTGGGGCCGCGACCGACTGCGCTCCATGTTGGCCACCTCGTTGTCCGACTTCCGCTTGCGGTTGCCAGACTTATTTTGAGGCGGCTCGTTGTCGGCTTTCATCTTCTGATCTTTCTGTCTGGGCTCCTTCTTCTCGTCGAGGGCCTCAGCGACCGCCTCGCCCGAGTCGGCGTATTTGTTGGCCATGTCGAAGAGAGCCCGGACTGTGGATGGTTGCTTCCGAGTGAATTTTGCGATAAGCAGGGCGTCTTTTACCCCCTTGCAAAAGGCGGCGATGACGGCCTCGTCTTTGACAGTTGGAATTTGGTTGCGCTTCTCGGAAAACCTTTTGATGAATTCGCGCAAAGGCTCGTTTTTCTTCTAGTGCAGATGATAAAGATCATGGTCCGAAGCGGGTCTGTCGTAGGTCCCCTGGAAATTAGCGATGAACCGCTCCCTGAGTTGTCCCCAGGAACCGATCGACCGCCTCGGGAGGCCTATCAGCCATGTCCTCGCCGAGTCGGCTAGCACGACTGGGAGGTAGTTAGCCATGACTCTGCTGTCACCCCCAGCAGCTCGAATTGCTAGGGTGTAAATGGTGAGCCAGGACTTAGAATTTGTCTTGCCGTCGTACTTTTCAATCTTGGTGGGCTTAAAGCTAGTCGGGCAGAAGACGTCCTGTAGCTCCCGAGTGAAGGCTGGGATGCCTTTGTCTTCGTGAGGGCTCCAACTCTGATCTTGGCGGTGCAGCCGCTCGTTGTGGAGACCGAAGCGCTCATTTTCGTCCTCCAGTCGGCGGCGTTCATCTTCTTCGCGTTCTTCGCGTCGAGCGTTTAAGGTGTGGCGAAGGTCGCGGTGCAGTCGCACTCGGAGGTCTTGGTTGGGTCGGCGATCGTACTGGCGATGCCGCCGGTTGTCATTGTTGGTATTGCCGAGCGTTGTTTGCCGGGACTCTTCGCGTTCCCGACTGGAGCCAGCCGTCCAGTGTTGCATTGATGCAGATGAGCCTGCCGCTAGAGAACCCGACCGGTTGGTCAGTATAACTGTGTCGCCCGACTGCTGTTGCTGCTGACAGGCAGCAGTTGTGATCATCGCCTTGATCTTGGCGATAGTTGGGGTGGCCTGATGATCAGGCCTGAGCTGGAGTGTGTCCAGCAGAGTTAATGCGGCCACAACGTTCTGTTGTGGAGTGACGAAGACGTCGTGGTCGCCAATTTTGGTTTGGCGGATCTATTGCTGAGCCACTCGCCCAGCCTGGCGTAGCTCGTCATTGCGGGCCTCGCGGTTGGCCTCCTCTTGTCGTAGTTGGCGCGCCTCCTTCTGTTGCTCTTCTTGTAGTCGGCGTACCTCGGAAGGTGGTGTTGAAGCCATGAAGATCTCGCGGGAGAAGAGGAAGCTTGCCGAATTAGAGTCCGAACTAGCGCTCGAACCGCTGTCCGACTTGGTGTCGGACTCCGAATAGTTTATCGGAGTAAGAACGACTCCAACCTCTCTAGATCCAATCTGAAACGGCACTTGGCCGTGTCCAAAGTGAATTACTGGAGATCGGGTCTGCTGCGCGGGATATAGATGCACAGCGTCGCTGGAGCTATGAGGGAGATTGACGACCTCTCCCCTTCTCGGCCCAACCCGGGCTAGCTCAAGGCCTAGCGTAAGTCGGACGCTGAAGGAGAGGGTTGTCCCGATGCTTGGCGATGTGAAGGACTGCCGCAGTAAGTCGGGGAAGTAGATCGCGACGTCCTGTGAGCCGACTGACGCAATGCTGGCTGGTTCCTCGCCCGGCAAGATTGGATCTGCCTTAGCCAAGATGAGATTGCCGAGTTGATCAGCGACGAAGTCTAAGCTCCCAAAGGTAATTGCGTCTCCGGGGGAGAACTTGTTGCTGTTGACTTCATTGATTGAATCCATCGAATCTTCTGATGAAGTATTCGCCGGAGCCCCTACCTAGCGCGCGAACTGTCGATGCTTTGCACTGGCAATAAAACTATAGGGCTACTCGGCGAAGGTGAATTCGGTGGACTGCAGAGGAACACAGAAGGTTTATACTGGTTCAGGCCCTCGATGTGAGGTAATACCCTATGTCCAGTTGAGGTGTTATTCCTCTGAGGTGTTTGATGATTGGTGATCTTGTTGTTCTTGCCCTGAGGGGCGCCCTGCCTCCCTTTATATACTAGGGGACAGGGGTACATGATAAGGATCCCAGCCGGATACGACCAAGGGATTTCCTTCTTAGAGATAGAGTCCTATCCGACTAAGACTATGTTTCCTTATTATACAAGGCACAGCCTGCCGGATGCTATCTTATCTCTAATCACATGGTTCGGCCCATCCCCTATCCAAGTGGCCCATGTACTAGTAATGAGGTACCCGGGGCCCATGGCCTCCACACAATCTGGTCAACTAAGTTATCTAGGGAGCGAGCCTGGCAAAAGCATGGCTCAACTTCTTAGACCTGGCAGTTATTTTCTGCACAAAACAAAGATCACTGACTATGACAACACAGAACGACAATACAGCTATCTCAACCGAATCAGGCTACTCACCTGGATTTGCTGTGAGGCTTTGATCATGGCCTCGTACAACTCGATCCGCTCCTTTTGCGGCCTCCTCGTCCAATGTTTGTGTATCCATGCTCCTGTTTGGGTTCGTCCAGCTGAACACCTTCGGGAGGGTGCATGGAAGCCTGTGGATGCCACCATCGGAGTCATCTCCAGAAGACGGAGACGAGGGCAGTGAGGGAGTCACGGGCCTTGGGGCGGCAGACGGGGGAGCTAGCTCGGCGGCTTCATTTCTTGTCTCCTGGCTGGGGGAGGCATGTTGGGTTTCCGAATGCTCAGCTGCAGCCTTAGGAGCTGGAGCAACACTCGGCTCGGCCTGTTGGGCTTCGGCCTCAACCTCAGCTGGGGTGGTGTCGGGTGCTGGGACTTGTGGCGGTGGCCCTTTAGGGTCCATGTCACTTGGTTTCCTACAAATAGGCATCACATTCAAGACACTATAATAATTCCAAGATATTTGAAGATGATTGGAAGATCGAATACCTCTTGGAGGTTTTAAACCTCATCCCGTGTGCACCACGGGGTGAGGCTAGTGGTGGTGAGCCTGAAGGCTTATCACTAGTTACCGTGTCAGTTGGCGCTGGGCCCGCCGGCATGGTGTCGCGTGGCGGGCAGCCTGATGTCACAGCAGCCTGCGTTGCAGTTGGCACTGTTGGCGGTGTAGCTGGCGGTGGCGATGGTGCAAAAGTTGGTGCAGCAGTCGGCATGGTAGCTGGAGCAGCTGGCGGTGGCGATGGCATGGTAGTTGGCACAGTGGCTAGAGTAGCTGGTGTTGTTGCTAGCATGGCGGTGGGCATCGGTGATGGGGTCTTGGCACTTGAGTCCCCGATTTTGGGACCAGCAGATGTCTTGATTGGCGTTTGTTTCTTCTTTGCCGGTTTCTTTGCCAGCTGCTTCCCTGGTCTTTTGGAGCTGGGCCTATCGGTTGAGGGTTGGCCGGGCACTTTTTTGACCCTCCAGTAGGCTGGCTAGGGGGTGAAAGATGAAGTCAGCTTGTTCCTGCAAAAAAGATAGACGACATCGATTCATGCTTCACATAATATCATTCATCACAAACAGTATGCCAACAATCATCTAAATATATCTAAAGACAGGCAACTTACCACCGGCCAAGGCCTTTTCAGGCTTAACGGCTTTGGGAACTTTTCCGGGTCCAGGGTGTCCGGGACGCCACTGCAGAAGTTCTGGTACAAGGTGTTAGTCACTTTGTCCATGGTTATCCACTCGGAGCTCTCCCGAGTGGCGTTGTTCTTCCCCTAGTACTCGAGCATGGGTTCCCTCGGGCCTTCAGGGGCTGGTCCTAGGGTGAGGAATGCTCGCGCCACCCACTGTTAGTCCCATTTGCTTCAGGGCAGCCAGCTGGATCATCCCCACTTCGGTTGGGATTGCAGACCAGCTGTCGAGCACCTTGAGGGCATTGCCGGCGTAAGGAGGCAAGGAGGGCTCGGGATCGGACCAGTAAAACCAATCCTAATGCCATCCCTTCAAGGTAGATTAGAGGGAGAGATGGATGTATATCGTTTTCAATTCATTATAAAGCTGAAGGCTAGCCCCCCTATCACCTACGGCTGCAGTTTGGACGGCTGGGATTTGATATGGTAGAAGTAGCAAAAGAGATTAAAGAGAGGGAGGATGCCAAGAAACGCTTAGCAGAGAGTGATGAAAATGGAGATCTGGAGGATGGAGTTGGGATTGAGGTGGACCAGCTTGATCTGGTAATATGCAAGAAGGCCTCGAAGGAAATCACAAGCGAGGAGAGCTAAGCCCCTATCAAAAAAACACTCGAAGACCACAATTTCATGGGTCTCCAGGGTGGGGATGGACTCACTAATGGTGGGGCACCAGTTAATAAGCTCCTTGGCTTGAAGTGTCCCCTCCCGCACCAGGTATTCCAACCTCGACGAGCAGGTGGCTGAGGTCGGCCATGATCCAGCCGGTAACGAAGCAGCGTAGAACCAGTCTTCGGCATCTTTATCGGATCTGGTTGACTGGGTGAGGTTGTGGTGTCTCTAGGTGCGAGGATGCGGAGGTGGATGCAAGGGGGCTTGCGGATCTAGAGTGGTTCGCCTGGAAGCGTGGAAACCCTAGGTTTTTCTTCGAAGCGGAGCGTGCGAAGTTTGGGAGTCAAACAGGCGCATGCTAGGAGCTTAAGAGGTTTCTACGATTTGGGAAAGAAAGGAGAATCTTTTTTCTCTCCCCGATACTTAAAGGGTTGCGCTATGTTGCTTGGCTTGGGCCGGCCTGCTTAGTAGCGGGCCGTAAGATATTCAATATTGTCGACAGCGGCGCGGGCCAGCACATGTGCGGGGAGAAAGTGGGCCGAAGGCAGCCCACGAAGGAAAAGGGATTTTCCAGAGATTTCAGATTTTATTTAATTCCAGTAAATGATATTGAATTATTGAAAATACTTACTGTGATCTGAAATTTCGGGTAAAATTTGTGTTAGCACTTTAAGGCATGGAGAATACAAGAACAATATTCTTGGCCATAATATATCATTATTTAATACTTTTATCAATCTATTTCTTAATTAAACAATTTCTTTTAATACTTTCTTTATTGATTTAAGGCTTCTAGAATGGGGAAAACTCAGGGTGTGACACGGTTTCCTTGGTGGCTCTCTCTCCATCGGATCAGATTTGATGGCTATGGCAGGGCCAGATTTGGGAGAATGACAAATTTAATGCTTATTACTCTCCGGCGTTTTTTTCCTCTTTGGTTCAACATCAATTGTCGGCGGTGAAATGTGCGAAATTCGACTGAAACAATGATTGGCTGTTGATTTCAAAGATTCTGTTTTTGGTTTGAGTAACACAAGGACTACATACAACTTGTAAGCCATTGGAAAGAAACAATGGTTATATAGCCTCGCCAACCATAGATAGAAAATCTCTGTCTTTGAGGTGGTAGGCTAAGTAGTTTTCTTATTTTTAATCAACCTGAGATTTTGTAGTTCGCAGTTGCTCATTCTACAACCTATGTAATAATTGGCTTTACCTTCTTTGAAGCAAAGGTCAGAATGAATTCCATTCTATACTCCTTTAAAGGGGAGTAGTGGTGGTGGTGAGTGGTGCATCTACCACCACCCCACTACCAACTCTCTAAAATTATGACGTGTGGAATCGCTGTCATCCCCTCTCCAAACAAACGTACAGTATAATAGTAGACCTATACTCCTTTAAAAGGTAGTAGTGATGGTGAGTGGTGAATCTGCCACCACCCCACCACCAACTCCCTAAAATTATGGCATGTGGGATCACTGTCATCCCCTCTCTAAAACAAATATACAGTAGAACAGTAGAAGTCACAGACAATAAACCCTAGATCTCTCTCAACCATCATCATTCTTGCATGCTAATAATAATTAGAGCATTTTTGTAAGGGAGTAAAAATTTGGCAACAAAAACCTCTAATTAATTCTAAAAGTAAGCTCTAAAATCAAAATAGATTTTCTCTTTGCAGTGTGATGATGTATGGAGGCCATGGGCCCCGGGTACTTCAAGGAAGGCAAATATGGCCACTCGGATAGAGGGTAGGCCAGCCCATACAGTTAGGAATATAGTAGAACTCACATCGTGTAACCTTGTACGACAAGGAAGGGGACATAGTCCTAGCTGTTTACTCTATGTTCTAATAAAGAAATCCCTTGGTCGTATCTGACTAGGATTCCTATCCTGTAACCTTGCCTCCTCGATATATAAGGAAAGGCAAGGAGCCCCCTGGGGCATAACCAATCTCACCAAAGATCATACAATCAGCGAAAGCAGTACACCACAACTGGAAGTGTCGATGTTTTACACCAGCAATAAATATATAGGGCTACTCGTTAGACCAAAACTTGATGGATTGCAAAAGAACACGAAGAGTTTATACCGGTTCAGACCCTCGAGATGAGATAATACCCTACGTCCAGTTTTGGTGTATTTTTTTGAGGATGTATGATGGTGATTCTGGTGAACCTCCTCATCTTCTTCTTCTTGTCTCCCCTTATATACTGGGGGACAGGGTTACAAAGTAGGAGTCCTAGTCGGACTACGACCAAGGGATCTCCTTCTAGATATATAACGTGCCTGACTAGGACTATATTTTCCATATCGTACAAGGTTAAGTCTGCCGAGTTCTATCATATCTCTAATTACATGGCTAGGCCCATCCTCTATCCGAGTGGCCCAATAGCTTCTCATGAGGTACCCCGGGCTCATGGCACTGACAGGAAGTAGGGTATTACGTCACTTCGAGGGCCTGAACTAGTATAAATCCTAGTGTTCTTTCGAGTCCATCGAGTTTAGATCTAACAAGTAGCCCTACATTCAATACAATCAATATAAAACATCGATAGTTGGTGCGCTAGTTAGGGGATTCATCAAGATCATCATCATCAAGCCCAATGGAACCAATCACCAAAGTCGACGGCATCAACTTCTCTCCGGGACAAGCCTCAGCTTCATTGCTGATGACTTTGGCAATCTCACCCTGTCCGACTCGGTTTCGACCCAATCGGATAGGGCTCAAGCCAACTTCGTGCTAGTCGGCCTACTCAACATTGTGGCAGTTTTTAACAACATGCTTCAGCAACACCCAAGATCCACGAGCCATGGGGCAACTCTCTTTCCTAGTGTTCAACTTGGACATGGCCATGAGTCAGACGAGATTGGATCTAGGGGAGACGAGATCGGCAATCCCCTACTCGGACTCGACAATGCCGCAGCCATCTTCAACTCCAATCTAATGTTGCAAACCCAATCCTTTGGAATTCGACTTGGATATAGCCTAGAGCCACTTGGGATCGGATCTAGGAAGGTTGGAGTCATCATCACGCCACTACACTACTTGGACTCTGACTCTCAATCGGAGAGCAGCTAGGCAAGCTTCTCGCCTCCACGCGAGGTCTTCATGGCGTCCAAGGGTTCTACCACGAGTCAAGATGTGCACCGACTACCCGAACAACAAAAGGAAGAGGCTCGCCGACTACGTGAGCAAAAGGAGGAGGAAGCTCGATGCCTGCAAGCCGAATGAGAAGCTCACAACCACGAGTTACGTAAGACTGGGCGGGTGGCACAAAAGGAAATCCTCTAGACCAAAGTAGGCGACCATGACGTCTTCGCTACCCCACAATAGAACGTTGCGGCTGCTGCAACACTTTTGCATACCTTGCAGCTATGACCTTATCACCAGGGAACACCAACTATTGCTAGGATTAAGGCTATGATAACAGCAGTAATGGTGCAACAACGTCGGGAATCTGGCGATAAACTCATTCCCTCCAACAGACTACTTCAGATGCTGCAATATCATCAACCGCGGCACGATGCCGAGAGATGGGGTTTGACCAACACCACTTGAAGTCCAATCACGGATAACAAGGCCACAATGACAATCGATGATGATATCAACATGATGGGCACCGGGACAACCGTGACACTCGTAACCGACTACCTCGAGATCTACGCCACGACATCAATGCCCGACACCGTGAACGTGAAGAAGATGAACGCCGCTGACTGGAAGATGAACATGAGAGCTTTGGTCTCCATCACGAACAGTTTCGCTGCAGCAGTCAGAGCCAGAGCCCCCACTTGGACGACCGAGTTCCAGCCTTCATGCGTGAGATATGACAAGTCGGCTAGCCATTAGGATTCAAGCCGACTGGCATAGACAACTACGATGGCAACACCAACCTGGAGTCTTGGATAATAGTATACACCTTGGCAATCCGAGCAGCTGGAGGCGACCACAAGGCCATTTCCAGAGGGTCTATTGGCTCCTAGGGGGAACCCCGCGAGTGTTTCGTGACCAATTTCCAGGGCAAATATGAGAGGCCGGTGTCCGAGTACAATCTATATCAGTGCCACCAGAGGAAAAATGAGTCTCTCTAAGACTTCATCAAACACTTCTCCAAGAAGAGGAATTCTATCCCCAAGATAAACGGCAAGGTGGTCATCGCTGCTTTCCGCAAGAGAGATAGAGATACACCATTCATCGCCATGTTCACTCGGAAGCCACCTAGCTCTGTCAAAGCTCTCTTCGAGATGGCCAATAACTATGCTAATTCAGCCGACGCAGTTGCCGAGGCACTCAACGACAAGCCCCGATAGAAGGAGCGACGAGAGATGGACGACACAGCCACATCTAAGCCTAGGAACTGCAAGCGTAAGTCGGAGGATATCATGGCCATAGTCAATCGCAACCGACCATGACCCCCAAGGCGGACGACTACCAGAAAATCATGAACAGACCTTGTCCTTTCCACCCAAAGGGGAAACACGCGGCCAAAAATTGTTTCATATTGCAGAAGTTCGTCACCGAACAAACATACACATCTGGCAAACCCAAGGACAAGGACAAGCCGGACTTGGGCTCAACTAGTGACTACCAAGATCCCCTTTCTAAGCTCAACCACATATTTGGAGGGCCATCAGCATACGAGTCCAAACGGAAGCAGAAGCTAACTGCACGCGAGGTCAACTCGGTCTCCATCGATGCCCCCCAATATTTGCAATGGTCCAAGGTCGCAATCATGTTTGACCGCGCGGATCATCCTGACTGAGTGGTACATCCAGGTCGTTATCCACTTGTCCTAGATCGAGTTATCAAGAATGTCAAGTTGAAGAAGGTTTTGATCGACGGCGGGAGCGCTCTCAACATTCTCTTTGCCAAGACACTCGACGAGATGAAGATACCTCGATCTAATTTACAGCCAAGTACAATGCCGTTCCACAGGGTAATTCCTAGCCTTTCAACAATGCCACTCAACCAGATTACTTTGCTGGTCACCTTTGGCATGTGGGATAATTTTCGCACCGAGAACATCTATTTTGAGGTTGCTGATTTCGAGACAGCCTACTATACCATACTCGGACGGCCGATACTCACCAAATTCATGGTAGTTCCCCACTATACATACATGATGATGAAGATGCCAGGACCAATAGGAGTACTCTCCCTACATAGCAACGTCAAGCAAGCCTTCACATGCAACAAAGAGAGCTGTGAGTTGGCTCAGTCTCATGAAGCCTCAGTCGGATGAAAGAACATCCTAGTAGCGGCAACAACTTCAGAAGAACACGAGGATGTCCCATCAAAAAAGGCGGCCAAATCAGGAATTTCGGTGGAGTCAGAAACAAAGAGATCCCCTTGGACTCTTCCGACCCCACCAAGATGGCCCTAGTTGGGACCGGACTCGACCTCAAATAGGAAGACGAGCTCGTCATCTTCCTCCAGGCGAACAGGGATATATTTGCTTGGAAGCCTTCTGACATGCCTGGTGTACCAAGAGAGGTGATATCCCTCAATGTCAAGCCGGACGCCAAACCAGTCAAGCAACAACTGCGGCGATTTGCACAAGACTACAAAGATGCTATCCGAGAGAGGAGATCACCAAGCTCCTAGCAGCCAGGTTCATCAAGGAGGTCTACCACCCGGATTGGTTGGCAAACCCAATTTTGGTCCGGCAGAAAAATGGCAAATGGCGCATGTCGAAGGATGAAACCCCGACGGCGGGAAGTCGGGAGACCCCCCTTTTGAGGTTCAGCCAGGGGAGTTGTTCACAGGCAAATGCGGCGTCCGGTGTAGAAGAAAGATCGATTGGTGGATGATGGCACACAAAGAAGACAGGAGGAAGTAGACAGGTTCGGGCCGCTCGGAGGCGTAATACCCTACTCCTGTGTGTATGCTATGTGGAGATAAATGAGGTATATCTGTTACAAGGTGAGTTCAGCCGCTTGCCGGCGCTGAGGAAGAAGAACAGTAACGAGAGTGGTAGCTAGAGAGCGAGAGCTAGAGAGTCCTCGGTGGTTGCTCCTGCTGAAGCTTGCTTGTCTGTGCTCGTCGGCTTGGATCCTCCTTTTTAGAATTAGGGGAGTCCACAGTGCCGAGTCGCCCTGAGAGAGCTAGGTATGGTCTATCTTGTCGTGCACGTCCGTCTGCTGTTGCCACGCCGGAGCTGCTGCTGTGGGCGGCCGGAGCACAGAGATATGACGCGCACGCCTAGGGCCGCCTGCTACGCCGCGCCTGCAGGAGCGCCTAGTCACGTGCTGCGGGCGGCTGGTCTGGTCGTCTGGTCGCCACATCGCTCCGCTGCTGCGGGCGGCTGTGGCAGAGCATGTCTGGTCGGTTCCTTGTCGGGCGACCAGATTATGGAGATGTGACAGCGTATGGCTCCGCTCTCTGTCGGGAGACAGGCGGGAGGCGCCCCGTCGCCTCGCCATTAATGCGGGTAGCTGGAGAGCCGATGCCGACCTGGAGAGGCCGATCACCGGGGAAGCCGATCGGCGGGAGAGGCCGATCACCGGGGGAGGCCGATTCAACTCGGAGGAGCCGGAGCCGATCCAACTCGGAGAAGCCGGAGCCGATCCAACCGGAAGTAGCCGACTGTCTCGAGGCTTTCTTCCCGAGCTCCTCGGTGTGGAAGATGTAAGTCCCGGGCCCGGGGAGCGGCGCCCGGGACCAGGAGCGCCTCTGCAATGTGCCCCAGGGACACCACCCGGGGCTGAAGCTGTGGGGGCCGTGACCAGGAGGCCCGGGCACGGGATGGTCCTCGGGACCCGGGTCCGGGGAGGTGGTTCCCGGGACCGGACGTCGGGCCCGGGGAGGTGGCTCCCGGGACCGGGCGTGTCCGAGAGCCGTTGTTGCGACTTGCTCGGGGAGAGCGCACCTGGGCCGAGGTAGAGCTCGCGCCCAGGTACTTAGCAGGGAAGCGGCCGTAGCCGCCCTTCTCTTGCGCGGGATATGGCCCCGGGGGAACTGACGTGGCCGAAGACCCACGCGTCTGTTGACGCCGAAAATCGCCGGGATCAGTCCGGCGTCCTGCGAGCCACGCGAAGGCCTGGGAGATTTGCTTTACTCCAGTGCAGGTCCTAAAGATTTGAGGTTCGTAGGCGTGCCAGTCAATTTGACCCTGCAATTGACAACGAAGAAAAACGTTAGATTCGTGAGCCTATCGGCTGGAAGCCGATACTGACTCATCTCATCGGCCTACAGCCGATGGGCACTGTAGCACTTATATGCCGGCTAGAAGCTGATGATGGCGCGAGCAGTAGTAAGATAATGAGTATTTAAACCAACCGATCGCTAGAAAGGTTCTCAGAGATCAGCTATGAGTTGACGAGATAAGAAATTGAAGTGCGCAAATAATTTAAAGAAACACCAGCCGATTACGATTGAAATTGATGATGCCGCCACCAAGGCCTCGCCCGTGCTCGTGATCACATCGGCAATGTAAACTAATCGGCTAACCCCCAGCCAATCACGATAGTGATGCGAGCAAGAATATGACGAGCAGTGCAATCGGCTAAGTGAATAATAACCTATCGGCTAAGCACTCCGATAGAACGTCATATTAAACCCATCGGCTTATTAAGAGTACAGTTATTATCATCAGTCTAGTAGATCGGACCCAACCGTTGCAGCACAGACTGATGGTGATAACAGGACCTCGGTAAATCGATAGATTTGATGTGGTCATGATGTAATGATAACTTATCGGCTAGTCACTCCGATAATACATCGCATAAACATCGATCGATTTGTTGGGAATAGAATTATTATTGCCAGTCTAGTAGATCGGACCCAACCGTTGCAGCACAGACTGGTAACAATAATAGAATCTCAACAAGCCGATAGATCTAATGCGGCTGTGATGTAGAACAAGATAACTTATCGGCTATGCATTCCGATAATACGCTTGCACAGAAAACATCGGCATATCGGGGATAACTTATCGGGGCAGTTTAGTAGGTCGGACCTAACCGATGCAGCACAAACTGTCGATAAATTATTCCCAATGGGCCGATATGATCTATGCACACGTGATGTGGTATGCCTAATCAGTCTACGAGGTCAAACTAAACTGATGCAGCCATAGACAGAGCAAACATACCGTGGTAAGGGGTGACGAGACTTACCCTCTCGCTGGAGTTCGGACCTAACCGATGCAGCCCGGCTCGAGAGGCAAGATCCCGTCGAAAGGGTGGCGATGCGCCAAATTTGATTGATCTGTAGTTGATAAATTACAAGGTGCCCGGGTGTACGTATTTATACCCCGAGTTACACAAGTCCTTATAGGACACGGTTCATGATTTCCTAATTACAATAGAAAACGCCAACAAGACCTGACCGGACACGAGGCCAGGTTTCCTAAAGATAAACACTTGCCTAATTAATATGTACAGTAATTAACTGCCAAGTAACGGTCTTCACGGCTCCTTCCCAATTCCAGTCTCTTCTCCGTCAGTTGACTGCAATCTCTCCTTTGACCGAATTTGCTATAGGGCCTTACCAAATTTTGGCGTTAACAGCGCCCCCGGCGACTGTGGGGACCCCCAGTCCCGTTTCGCCGACAGCGCACATGCGTCGACTACACCGACCTAAACAAGGATAGATCATGTGGTCGATTCAACTGCAGGATGCAAGCTACTCAGCTTTCTTGACTGCTATTCAGAATACCATCAGATCAGCCTAAAGGAGGAGGACTACCTAAAAACTTCTTTTATCACGCCGTTTAGTGCATACCGCTACATCACTATGTCATTCGGGTTGAAAAATGCTGGTGCAACATATTAGCGCGCTATGCAGCGATGTCTTCATACTCAACTCGGGTGCAACATGGAGGCATATGTTGACGACGTGGTAATCAAGTCCCTCAAAGGCGATCTCATTACCAACCTAGAAAAAAACCTTCCAAAGCCTTCGACAGTTCAAGATGAAGCTGAACCCAAAAAAATGCGTCTTCAGAGTACCTTCGGGAAAATTACTCGGTTTCACCATTTCACACCGTGGCATAGAGGCGAACTAGGAGAAGATCAATCCAATCATGACCATGGCTCCCCCGACTTGCTAGAAGGACGTACAAAAGCTAACTAGCCGTATGGCAACACTCAGCCGATTTGTTTCTCGACTAGGCGAACAGGGTATGCCCTTTTTCAAGCTCCTGAAGAAAGTTGACAGTTTTCTAGTGGACGCCCAAAGCCCAACAAGCTTTTGAAGACTTCAAGAAGTTTCACACATCACGACCCCAAGAGCCACTCATGCTATACCTTGCGGCGACTATTCAGGTGCTTAGCACGGTCCTGGTCATCGAGCGCAAAGAGTCGGGTCACATCCAAAAAGTACAATGACCAGTCTACTTCATCAACGAGGTCCTAGGTGAATCCAAGTATCGATGTTTTTGTATCGGCAATAATAATATGGGGCTACTCGTGAGACATAAACTTGATGGATTGCAAAGAAACACAGAATGATTTATACTGCTTCAGGCCCTCGAGATGAGGTAATACCCTACGTCCAGTTGTGGTGTATTGCTTTTGAGGTTTCTCTACTGAGATTGTTCTGCTTCTCCTCTTCTGCCCTCAGGGGGCGCCCTGCCTCCCCTTATATACCGGGGGACAGGGTTATAGAATAGGAATCCCAGTTGGACTCCGACCAAGGGATTTCCTTCTAGAAATACAACGTGCCCGACTAGGACAATATCCTTTCCTTGTCGTACAAGGTTATGTATGCTGAGTCCTATTATATCCCTAATTACATGGCTAGGCCCATCCTCTGTCTGAGTGGCCCGAACACTTCTCATGAGGTACCCAAGGGCCCATGGCCTCCACAGCAGCCCCTGAGACCTTCATAGTTGAGTCACAGCCCCTGAGTGCGTTGCTCCTGAGTACTCTTTGTCCGAGTGCTTCTTCTCCTGAGTCCTACTTCATGTCAGCTGGCAACGAGGCTATGAAGGGCTTCATAGAAAAAAATAAATAGTGTGCACCGAATAGGCGCACCTATTAAGTGTAGCCCCCGACTTTGTGCTTAATTGTGAAACAATTAAAAATAATGTCAAAGATCTTTAACCTTGTAGTCTTTCACGAGTAGTATACTACACGGTATGTGGACTCTTCAGCATCATGTCAACTGGAATAATTTTTGCTCCGGGCAATTGTTGGCTAAGCATGTAAGCCGAATGCCACTTCACGGATTTTAACCCAATATGTGGTTAGGTGTACTTGAGAGATACCTGCATCCCCAATTTTAATGAAGACTAATTGTCGATCCTTATAAGGATATATATCCTCAATATCTTAAAATAATCAAGATACCTGAATGTATACACCCGGCTGTAGGCTTAGCATGAAGCGTATCTGATTATTTAATTAGTTCTTGCAAAATAGCACCTGCATCGCGATTTTAACGCAACTAGTGGGCGACCCACTAGGGCATGCTATTTAAGAACTCATATCTTTGGCCTACTACTGAATAAGCCGGCCTAAACCGATCTACCCAACGCAGCCCTATAAAATCCAGAGATTTTGATCATTGTTTAACCTGCCCGTCGCTTTGAGGGTGTACCATCGAAGCGTAGTAGATTTTCATGCCAAAATCATTGTAGAAATCTTTGAATATGCTGCCCATGAACCGAGTGCGTTGTCCATAATGATGCAATTGAGGATTCCAACAGAGTTGTAGCCGAATAAGGTACCCGATCCTCGCATTAGCATAGAATTCAGCTAGTGACCCCCATGGGGCGTACCCTACCCAACAGAGTTGTGGCCAAATAAGGTACCCGAACCTAGCATTAGCATAGGATTCGGCTAGCGACCCTCATAGGGCGTACCCTACCGAGCAGTGTGGTACCCGAGCCCTGACTGGCGCCGGAGGTCGGTTATTAGCTCACATGGAGCACACCAAAGTAAAGGTGATATTCGAGTCCCAACTGGCGCAAGTACTCTGTCAATAGTCCTCATGAAGCATTCCAAGTGATTCTTGAAGCGTTGCACTCCAAGTGTATCATGGCAGACTGGTCCAGCCCCCAAGCATAGGAGATAAGCTCGTAGCCCCGAGTTCCTGTTACACGTATCTGGAACTGGCCCTGCATTATAAACATATCGGATGAGTAGCATCTGATGAAGAAAACAATCACCTAAAGAAAATTGATCTATTTTACAATAAATGTAAATATGTATTCCTCCTCTTATTGATATTAATTTCCCCGAGTAGTTGACCCCTTACGTTTAAACACTCTGCCCAACTAGTCATAGCCACCTAGCATCGGGAGTCAGTCATGGCTCTTTCCCAGACACGCGTTTTGGATGACTTGAGTTCGTCTTTCATGGAGCAAAGCTTCAGGGATCGGAATTTATGCTACTCGAGTACTTTTGCAACCATTAAGAGCAAAAACAGAAAATGTGCAGAATGTACACCTATTAGCTGTAAGCGGCTACAGCATTGGCGAGGCCGAGTGAGGAATTGATGATCTCAGCCCCCTAGATCCGATCTCGACTAGCACTAATCCGTATCCAAGTCAGACCATAGGAAAGTGAGTTGCCACCTGGCCTATTTAGATGAGAATATCATATGAAGGAGAAAATATTTATCAGAAAGCGACTTAGCTATTTAGTATTGCACAAGTTGGGAGTGGGGATGCCATCCTTGTATTTGAGCTTTTAAGCCCCAGAGCATGTCACTTATCGTTCTGATAATCTTCAGTTCTTGGAGGTCGAAGATGGTTGTGACCGACTGCCACAATGAAGTCGTCTGACTTGCATTTGCGGTTCCCAGCCTTAATCGGGGCCGTGTCATCGGTGTCCTTCTACTCCTTCTATCGGGGTGTCTTTTTGTCATCGAGGGCCTTAGCAACAGCGTCAGCCGAGTCGGCGTATTTGTTCACCATGTCAAAAAGAGCCTTGAGAGAAGAGGAAGGTTTCCAAGTAAACTTGGCAATGAACGGGGTGTCTATAACTCCCTTACAGAAGGCGGCGATGACGACCTCGTCCTTGATCATTGGGATTGAATTTCTCTTCTCAGAAAACCTCTTGATGAAATCACGAAGAGACTCGTTCTTCCTTTGATGCAACTGATACAGATCGTGCTCAGAAGATGGCCTCTCGTACGTTCCTTGGAAATTGGCGATGAAGTGTTCCTGGAGTTCTCCCCAAGAGCCGATTAACCTCTTAGGAAGTCCAGTTAGCCATGTCCTCGCCGAGTCAGCTAGGGCAACTGGGAGGTAGTTAGCCATGGCCTTGTGATCTCCTCTAGCTACTCGGATCGCCAAAGTGTAAACTATGAGCCAGGACTTGGGGATGGTCTTCCCGTTGTATTTTTCATTTCTAGTCGGCTTGAAATCTAATGGCCAGTCGACCTGTTGAAGCTCCTAGGTGAAGGCCAGTACTCCTTCATCTGCATGAGGACTCCGACTCCGACTGCGACAGTGAAACCGCTTGTGGTGGCGGCCTTAGTGCTCATTCTCGTCTTCCAGTCAGCGACGCTCATCCTCCTCGTGTTCATGGTGCCACGCTTTGATGTCTCACCGGAGATCACGTCGTAGTCGGCCTCGGAGATCCTGATTGTCCCGACGGTCATCCTGATTTCGGCGCCATCGGTCATTATTGTGGTTGCCGAGTGACGTGTGGCATGAATCTGTGTGCGGCTAACTAGAACCGGCCGCTCGGTGTTGTGTTGAGGCAGATGAGACCGCCGTTGGAGAGGCCGACCTGTTGGTCGGTATGAGAGTGTCACCCGATTGTTGACGCTGCTGACATACAACAGTGGTGATCATGACTTTAATCCTTGCTATCGTTGGGGTGGCCTGGTGGTCAGGCCCAAATTGTAGTGCATCCGGTAAGGTTGCAACGGCCACAATGTTCTGTTGAAGGGTCACAAAGACATCATGGTCACCAACTCGGGTTTGGAGGATCTCCCGTTGAGCAGTGTGCCCAGCTTTGTGTAGATTGTCGTTGGAAGCATCGCGCTTAGCCTGCAGGCATCTTGCATCTTCCTCCTATTGTTCACTTAGTCGGCGGGCTTCCTCTTCTTGCAAATCGCATAGTTGGGGTGCCTCCTGAGTGGGAGTTGAGCCCTTGGACGCCATGAAGACTTCACGTGATGGAGAGAAGCTTGCCGAACTACTGTCCGACTTAGTGTCGGAATCAGAGTAGTTGATGGGGGTGATTACAACTCCGACCTTCCTAGATCCGATCTCGAGCGGCTCTGGGCTGTATCTGAGTCGAACTCCAGGGGATCGGGTTTGCCATGTCAGATGCTGATTGAAGTTATCTGCAGCATTGCCGAGTCTGAATGGGAGATTGACGATCTCCTCCTCTCTTAGCCCGATCTCGACCGGCTCAAAACTGAGTCTGAGTCGAACACCGAAAGAAAGAGTTATCCCTAGACTCGGGCATCTTGGGGATCGCTGTAGCATGTCGCCGAAGATTGCTGCAGTGTTGAGTTGGCCAACTGGCGCGGAGTCAGCTTGATTTCTGGCCGATCAAATCGAGTCCGAGTTGGACAGGGTGAGGTCGCTGAATTCGTCGGCAACAAAGTCGAGGCTACCGAAGGTGATTGTTTCCCCAGGGAAGAACTTGATGCCATCGACTCTAGTGATTGGATCCATCAGGCTTGTTGAAGATGATCTCGCTGATGCCCCTACCTAGCACGCCAACTGTCGATGTTTTTGTATCGGCAATAATAATATGGGGCTACTCGTGAGACCTAAACTTGATGGATTGTAAAGGAACACGAAACGATTTATACTGGTTCAGGCCCTCGAGATGAGGTAATACCCTACGTCCAGTTGTGGTGTATTGTCTTTGAGGTTTCTCTGGCGAGATTGTTCTGCCTCTCCTCTTCTGCCTTCAGGGGTGCCCTGCCTCCCCTTATATACCGGGGGACAGGGTTACAGAGTAGGAATCTCAGTCGGACTCTGACCAAGGGATTTCCTTCTAGAAATACAACGTGCCCAACTAGGACTATATCCTTTCCTTGTCGTACAAGGTTATGTATGCTAAGTCCTATTGTATCCCTAATTACAAGGCTAAGCCCATCCTCTGTTTGAGTGACCTAAACACTTCTCATGAGGTACTCGGGGGCCCATGGCCTCCACACCAAGGTGCGATATCCTCAAGTCCAGAAGCTATTGTATGGAGTACTCATCACTATCCGGAAGCTGGTGCACTATTTTCAATTGCACCAAGTTACAATCGTCACATAGTTCCACTTGGAGATGTTCTACGCAATCGCAAGTCCACAGGAAGAATCGCTAAATGGGCACTCGAGTTAATGGTGTTTGACATTAATTTTCAACCACGGATAACAATCAAGTCTCAAGCACTCACCGACTTTGTAGCTGAGTGGACAGAAGTTCAGTCAGCTGCATGTGTGAACAAACTAGAGTACTGGATATTGTACTTTGACGGTTCTCTCCAAATCAGCGGAGCAAGGGCTGGTGTCATGCTGACATCACCCAGCAGAGAAAAACTCATATATGTTCTTCAAATCAATTTTCTAGGATCCCACAATATCGCCGAGTACGAAGCACTTATCCATGGGCTCCGTATCGCCATATCGCTCAGGATCCGATGGTTGGTGGTTCACGGGGATTCCCAACTCGTGTTGAACCAAGTCATTAAAGATTGAACGTGCCTAGATGACAACATGCTGGCATACTGTCAAGAAGTATGGAAGTTGGAGAACAAATTTGATGGAATAGAAATCACACACGTTTTGCACCAATACAATGAAGCCGCGAACGAGTTAGCCAACATGGGATCTAAGCGTGAAGTGGTCCTGACTAGAGTTTTTGTCAAGCAATTACTGGAGCCATCAGTCAAGAAAAAGCCTGGTCTCATGCAGTTGGGGGCTAAGTCTGACCCAGATTCAATGGAAGTGCTTATCATCTCTCAACACTGGTGGACTCCAATCATCCGATCTTACTAGAAGACCAGCTACCTGAACATCGCAACGAAGCCAAGCAAGTCAAACATCAGAGCAAGAGCTTTATCATAGTCGGAGAAGACCTATATCATCGAAGTGCATCCGGAGTTCTTATGCACTGCGTCATACCTGAGGTGGGCAAGCAGATCCTGCAGCCAATCCACTCAGGTATCTATGGCAACTATGCTGCACAAGCCATCAAGAATGTTAGTCGGAAAGGCTTATAGACAAGGATTCTTCTTGCCCACTACAGTTACCGATGCCAAGGACATTGTTTGGACATGCAAAGGAAGCCAATTTTTTGCTCGGCAAACACATCTCTGGGCTAAAGAGTTACAGACAATCCCAATATCTTGGCCCTTTGCTGTCTGGGGACTTGACATGATCGGGGTGTTCAAAAAGGCACTAGGAGGGTTTACACACTTGTTTGTCACTATGGATAAGTTCAGAAAGTGGATTGAGGCAAAACCCATTGCTACCATCACTGTGGCTAGGGAAAAAGACTTCATCATGAGTATTATTTACTGATTTGGAGTTTCCAATCGCATAATCACGGATAACGACACTCAGTTCATGGGCGACATCTTTAAGGATTTCTGCGACGAGTTCGGCATCAAGATCTGTTATGCTTCTGTGGCTCACCAATGGAGCAATGGGCAGGTGGAGCGTGCAAACGGCATGGTCCTACAAGGCATCAAAACCAGAATGTTCGACCGACTACGGTCATATGCACGGCGGTGGGTACAAGAACTCCCATCTGTTCTCTGGTCACTTCGAACCACGGTCAGTCTGGCAATAGGGCAATCCCCTTTCTTCTTGGTTTATGGTGCTGAGGCTATGTTACCTACCGAGTTAGAGTTCGGTTCTCCAAGAGTCCGGACCTACTCTGAAGATAAATCAAATGAAGACCGATTATTCGAGTTAGATCAGTTGGAGGAAGCAAGGGACATTGCCATGATCCAGTCAGCAAGATATCTCCAAGGCCTGCGTCATTATAACAATCGTAATGTCCGTTTCCACACCTTTTTGGTAGGAGACATTGTATTCCGAAAATACTGATCACCAAAGACAGGCATAAACTATCTCCTTTATGGGAGAAGCTATTCATTACTACTGAGACGACATGCCCGGGGCTTACCGATTGAAGCATGAAGATGGAACCTTGATCAACAATTTATGAAATATAGAACAGCTACGTCTTTTCTATACCTAAGCATTGTATTATGTTCAGTTCATATATATATATATGAATAAAGTTTTTATACTCTGACTCACTACATCGATTGTCTTCAACCGAGTAGTGAGTCAGGGGCTACATGATAATATCGCAGCCTTGCCTTGGTCAAATCAGATCCGAGTCTTTTTTATCTAAGTCTTGAAGTCTTATGACGATTGTGTTTGGTATACCGAGTATAGCTCTAATGGAATAAATGTCTTTTATGTTGATTCCTATCGCTTGGTATAGGCTACCAGTCGGATAAGCCTAAGGACAACTATGATAATACAAGTACTCGGTTGGATTTTCACAAAGCAGAAGCAACAAACAAATTTACAAATATTTACAACCTGCAAGTGTTTTTTACACAGCCGGTACTTAAGAATTTTTCATTATGTCAATGAAATCACATTGGCAACTCCTCAGCAATTGTCTTGGCAGTCAGGTTCGCTGCGTTGATCAGCTCCAACGCTTGCTCCAGAGTAGTGCCAGCAGCAAACCCCTCACGGACCGCCTCGATATCCACTCAGGGAAAGAGGGACTTTGATGGCAATGGGGTGCCCGATCTTCCTTTAGTCCATAGATCTAATCCGCCAGTGCCCTGTCAGCCCTAGCCTAATCCACCACTCCAGCTACTCCTCGGATCTGTGAGCCTAGTTTGTGAGCCATGTCTATGACGGTGGGCCCTACTCTTTTTCCAGAGCCAAAAATAATCCTTTTAGTTTAATTCCGAGGAATATTCTTTCCCCTTTTCTTTTCGGATTTTCTTTGAATTCAATCTTCCGGAAGCCATATCTTTTTCGTGCGAACTCCGATTTGACCCTTCTTCTTCCTAAATTCATCTAAAATCATGATTTACTTGTTTATGTACTTTTATGTACTGTTTATTTGGAGTTTATTAGGGTTTTTCATCATTTTGCCTGTAGTCGCGTACAATCGCCGATCCGGAAGATCGTGGAGTCTGTGGAAGATGTTTTGTTGCAAGGCAAGTCACACAACAATCTCCTTGAGCATGTTGATCCTATTTACAAAACCTATTTTATTTTAACGTTATCACATGCACTATTTTTGAATGTCACTATCACTGGTTATTTATTTATTATCCTATATTCCTTGCTTATGGCCATGAATTGATATTGTTACCTTTGCCTTGAATACCCTAGGTAATTAATATTGACTACCTGGATGACTATGTAATGATCTAGCTAGATTATTTAGGATCTGCTTAGCACTACATAGAAATTGTAGCGTCATTTTATGTGGGGAAAATTAATGAATCACTTATCAAGAATTAATGGTTAATGGCTATGTGTGGAGGCCATGGGCCCCAGGTACTTCATAAGAAGCTATTGGGCCACTCGGACAGAGGATGAGCCTAACCTTGTAATTAGGGATACAATAGGACTTGGCATACATAACCCTGTATGACAAGGAAAGGATATAGTCCTAGTCGGGCACATTGTATTCCTGGAGGGAAATCCCTTGGTCGGAGTCCGACTGGGATTCCTACTCTGTAACCCTATCCCCCGGTATATAAGGGGAGGTAGGGCGCCCCTTGAGGGGAATCATATCGAAATCTCACTAGAGAAACCTCAAAGACAATACACCACAACTGGACGTAGGGTATTACCTCATCTCGAGGACCTGAACCAGTATAAATTGTCCGTGTTCCTTTACAATCCATTAAGCTTAGGTCTCATGAGTAGCCCCATATTATTATTGCCAATATAAAACATCGATAGTTGGCGTGCCAGGTAGGGCATTGACGAGATCATCTTCAACAAGCCTGATGGATTCAACCACCAAAGTCAACGGCATCAACTTCTTCCTTGGGGAAACAATCACCTTCAGAAGCCTTGATTTCATCACTGACAAGTTCGGCAACCTCACCCTGTCCGACTCAGATCTGTTCCGATCGACCAGGAATCAAGCCGACTCTGTGCCGGTCGGACCATGTAACATCATGGCAACCCTCGTCGACATGCTGCAGCAATCTTCAACACACCTGGGTCTCGAGACAACTCTTTCTTTCAGTGTTCGACTCGGACTCGGCCTCGAGCCAGCCAAGATTGGGCTAAGAAAGGAAGAGATCGTCAATCTCCCGTTCGGACTTGGAGACGCCACGGATATTCTCAATCAACATCTGATGCGACAAACCCGATCCCCTAGAGTTCAACTCAGATACTGCCCAGAGCCGCTCGAGATTGGATCTAGGGAGGTCAGAGTTGTAATTACCCCCCATCAACTACATGGATTCTGACTCCAAGTCGGACAGCAGCTCGGCAAGCTTCTCCCCGCACCGCAAAGTTTTCATGGCGTCCAAGGGCTCTACTCCCACTCAGGAGGCATGCCGACTACGCGAGCAGCAAGAGGAGGAGGCCTGCCGACTACGAGAACAACAGGAGGAAGAAGCAAGACACCTGCACGCCGAGCACGATGCCCGCAACGATGATCGCAGGGCTAGGCGGACTGCTCAACAACAAATCCTCCAAACCCGAGTCGGCGACCACGATGTCTTCATAACGCCTCAGCAAAACGTCATGGCTGCTGCAACTCTACTGGACACGCTTCAGTTTGGGCCTGATCACCAAGCCACCCTGACTATAACAAGAATAAAAGACATGATCACCGCTGCTATGTGTCAGCAGCACCAACAGTCGAGCGATACCCTCATACCGACCAACCGGTCGGCTTCTCCAATGGCGGTCTCGTCTGCCTCGACATGACGCCAAGCGGCCGGCTCCAGTCAGCCACACATGGAGTCACGCCAGACATCGCTCGGCAACCCCAACAACGAATAGTGGCATCGACATCAAAACGACCGTCGGGACAACCAGGATCTCCGAGGCTGACTACGACGTGATCTCTGGCAAGACATCAACGCACGGCACTGTGAACGTGAGGAAGATGAGCAGCACCGACAGGAAGATGAGATTGAGTGCTTCGGCCTCCACCATGAGCAGTTTCACCGCTGTAGTTGAAGTCGGAGTCCTGATGCAGATGAAGGAGTACCGGCCTTCACCCAGGAGCTGCAACAGGTCGACTGGCCGTCGGGTTTTAAGCCGACTAGAATTGAGAAGTACAACGGGAAGTCCAATCCTGAATCCTGGCTCACGGTCTACACTCTGGCGATCCGAGCAGCTGGAGGAGATCACAAGGCCATGGCTAACTACCTCCCAGTCGCTCTAGCTGACTCGGCGAGGACATGGCTAATAGGACTCCCAAAGAGGTCAATCGGCTCCAGGGGAGAACTCCGGGAATGCTTTATCGCCAACTTCCAGGGAACTAATGAGTGGCCATCTTCTGAGCACGATCTCTATCAGTCGCACCAAAGAAAAAACAAGTCTCTTCGCAAGTTCATCAAGAGGTTTTCTGAGAAGCGGAATTCAATACCAATGATCAAGGATGAGGTTGTCATCACCGCCTTCTACAAGGGAGTCAAAGATGCCCCATTCATTGCCAAGTTCACTCAGAAACCTCCCGCTTCTGTCAAGACTCTTTTTGATATGGCGAACAAGTACGCCAACTCAGCCGACGCAGATGCTCAGGCTCTCGACGACAAAAAGAGCCCTGGCAGAAGGACAAGAAAGACAACGACGAGCCAACACAGAACAAGTTCGGCAACCGCAAGCGGAAGTCGGATAACATGGTGGCTACCGTGGAGTGTACTTGGCCGCGACCCCCGAGGAATAACGAATACCAAAAAGTGATGAACAGTCCATGCCCCTCTCATCCAAAGGGCAAGCACGTGGCTTCAAAAAGTTTGCTTCCAAGCAGGCTTCAACATCTGGCGCCGATAAAGACAAGGACAAGCCAAATTCGGGTAAAGCCGGAGATTACCAAGACCCCTAGGTTGAGCTCAACCACATCTTCGGAGGACCAACTGCGTACAAGTCCAAGAGGAAGCAGAAGCTAATAGCATGCGAAGTCAACTCGTCCTCTGCAGCAGACGCCCCCCAATACTTGCGCTAGTCAGAAACGCCAATCACGTTTGATCGCGCAGATCATCCCGATCGGGTTACTCATCCAGGTCGCTATCCACTCGTCCTGAACCCGGTCATCAGGAGCATCAAACTGAAGAAGGTTCTCATTGATGGAGGCAGTGCTCTCAATATTCTATTCACCAAGACGCTGGACGAGATGAAGATTCCTCGTTCAGAGCTATAGCCAAGTACAGCGCCCTTCCACGGGGTAATCCCCAGCCTATCTTCTACTCCACTCGGACAAATAACTCTGCCAATTACTTTTGGCATGCGAGATAACTTCCACATCAAAATATCTGTTTTGAGGTTGCTGACTTCAAGACCGCGTACCACACGATACTCGGACGGCTAGCACTAGCCAAATTCATGGCAGTGCCGCATTACACCTACATGATGCTCAAGATTCCAGGACCAGTAGGAGTTCTTTCTCTTCACAGCAATGTCAAGCAAGCCTTCAACTACGACAAGGACAGCTGCTAGCTAGCTCAATCTCATGAAGTGGCAGTTGGGTGCAATAGCATCCGGCAAGCCGCTACAACTACAAGCGAGGACGATCAAGTTTTGGCAAGAAAAGCGGCCAAGTCGGGAATTTCAGCGGACTCTGACACGAAGAAGATCCCTTGGACCCTTCCGACCCCTCCAAAATTGCTCTTGTCGGGACCGGACTCGACCCAAATAGGAAGACGTGCTCGTCACCTTCCTCCAAGCAAATAGGGATATCTTTGCTTGGAAACCTTCCGACATGCTTGGTGTACCAAGGGAGATGATCGAGCATTCCCTCAATGTCAAGCCAGATGCCAAGCCAGTGAAACAATAGCTATGGCGCTTCGCACAGGACCGTAAAGATGCTATTCGGGAGGAGATAACCAAGCTCCTCGCAGCTAGGTTCAACAAAGAGGTCTACACCCGGATTGGCTAGGAAACCTAGTCTTGGTCCGTAAGAAGAATGGTAAATGGTGCATGTGCGTCGACTACACCGACTTGAATAAAGCATGCCCCAAAGATCCATTTTGTCTACCCAGAATAGATCAGGTGGTGGATTCAACTGTGGGGAGCGAACTTCTCAACTTTCTCGACTGTTACTCGGGATATCACCAAATCAGCTTGAAGGAGGAGGACTGCCTGAAGACTTCTTTCATCACGCCGTTTGGAGCATACTGCTATATCAGTATGCCGTTCGGGTTAAAAACACTGGAGCAATGTACCAACGAGCAATTCAGTGGTGTTTACACACTCAACTCAGGTGCAATGTGGAGGCATATGTCGATGACGTGGTGATCAAGATAAAGTCCAAAGAAGACCTCATCGCTGACTTGGAAGAAACTTTCCAAAGCCTTCGGAGATTCAAGATGGAGTTGAATCCGGAAAAGTGCGCTTTCGGTGTATCGTCCGGAAAGCTACTCGGCTTCATCGTATCGCATCAAGGCATCAAGGCCAATCTAGAGAAAATCAACGCTATCATGAACATGGCACCCTCAACTAGCCAGAAGGATGTCCAGAAGCTGATAGGCTGCATGGCGGCACTTAGCCGATTCATCTCCTGACTTGGTGAACGAGGCATGCCCTTTTTCAAACTACTGAAGAAAGCGGACAATTTTCAATGGACACCCGAAGCCTAGCAAGCCTTCGAAGGTTTCAAAAAATTTCTCACATCACCACCAGTGTTGGTGTCACCTATGCCCCAGGAACCACTACTGTTATACTTGGCGGCAACCACTCAGGTAGTCAGCACGGCGCTCGTAGTCGAGCGATCAGAGCCAGGTCATATACTGAAAATTCAACAGCCAGTCTACTTCGTTAGCGAGGTCCTAGCCGACTCCAAGATGAGATATCCTCAAGTCCAGAAGCTGTTATATAGCCTACTCATCACTATCCGGTTCTCAAATTCCTCTTGGATGACGAACTCCCAGGAGAACGCAGTGAAGCCGAACGGATTAAGTGTCGAAGCAAATGTTTCCTTGTAGTTGGAGAAGACCTATACAGCAGAAGCGCATCTGGGGTCCTCATGCGCTGCGTCACACCCGAGGAGGGCAAGCACATTCTGCAATCGATCCACTAGGGAATCTATGGCAACCATGCCACATCTAGGACGTTACTCGGAAAGGCTTATAGGTAGGGTTTTTTCTGGCCAACTGCAGTAACAGATGCTAAAGATATGGTTTGCACATGTGAGGAATGCCAGTTCAATGCAAGACCAACACATCTTCCAGCTCAGGAACTTCAAACAATTCCAATCTCTTGGCCCTTTGCAGTTTGGGGGCTCGACATGGTCGGTCCGTTCAAAAAAGCACCAAGAGGGTTCATACACATGTTCCTCATAGTGGATAAATTCACAAAGTGGATTGAGGCAAAACCCATTGCTACCATAACAGCGGCACGAGCAAAGGACTTCATCATGAGTATTTTATATCAATTTGGCATTCCTAACTGCATCATAACGGACAACGGTACTCAGTTCACGGACAGCGTATTTCATGATTTCTGTGACGATTTTGGCATCAAGATCTATTATGCTTTTGTGGCACACCCACGAAGTAATGGGTAGGCCGAGCATCCTAATGGCATGGTCCAACAAGGTATCAAGGCTAGGGTGTTCGACCGACTACAACCATATGTAGGGTGGTGGGTACAAGAACTCCCATCTGTTCTCTTGTCTTTAAGAACCATGGTTAGTTGGGCAACAGGGCAATCCCCTTTCTTCCTGGTCTATGGTGTTGAGGCTGTGTTACCAACTGAGTTGAAGTTCGGCTCTCTGCGAGTTCGGGCCCACTAAGAAGACAAATCCAACGAAGGCCGACTGGTTAAACTCGATCAGTTGGAGGAAGCTAGGGACATCGCAACTATCCAGTCGGCAAGGTATCTTCAAGGCCTGCATCATTATCACAGTCAAAATGTTCGTGGCTGCACCTTTTTGGTGGGTGATCTCGTCTTGAGAAAAATATAAACCACCAAAGACAGGCATAAACTATCCCCTTTGTGGGAAGGGCCATTCATTATCACTGAGGTGACATGTTCGGGCGCCTACCAACTGAAGACTGAAGACAATGCCCTAGTCAGCAACTCATGGAATATAAAATAGCTACATCTTTTCTATACCTGAGTCTTGTATTTTCTCTATACATATGTTTATAGATGTTTTCTCTGACTCACTACATCGCTTGTTTCAACCGAATAGTGAGTCGAGGGTTGCATGTATTATGTGCCTTGTCAATAAAATACGAGCTTGTTTGATCTAAGTTATGAAGTTTTACAATGATTATGCTATGTTTGCCCGAGTATAGCTTTTAGAAGTGAACGATTTTTGCACTTCCTATCAATCTACTCAGCGCAGACTATGTAGTCGGGTAAAGCTAATGATGACTGAGAAAAAGCAAGTACTCAGCAGCATCGTACAGATATTTACAAATGTCCTTACAAAAGTTATATACACCGACTGCATAATTATTTGTTCTTACATATCTAGGTCCTTTGGTATGGCCTCCGCAGTCGGCCTCACCTGGCTGATCAACTCTAGTGCTTCTTCGGGAGTTGTCTCTTCGGCAAAACCTTCACCGATGGCCTCGATATCAACCCTAGGGTAGATCGATTTGGTCATGGCCAGGGTTTGGGCAACACTGACAGTGACACCGATTGAGACTTACTAGCATAGTCGGCCTCCACCTTGGCTTTGGCCTTCTCCAATTCGGCTTTGGCCTTCTCCATCTCCTTCAGCTTGTTCTCTTGTTGTTTTTTCTCCTCTGCCTGGGCCTTTAACTCGGCTTCGAGGGCTACAAATTAGAACAGTCAAGAACTCGAGATTGTTGTTAGAACTCAACAAGGCAGTCGAGAAACAACAAAGCTTGTGAGATATACTCGGGATTTACTCTGGAAGATAACATAGAAGACTTACTTCTGATGTTTTCGGCTAGAGCCCACTTTTCATCCCTGAGCTTGTCAACTGCTTCCCTCAACCATGTTTCCTTCTCTTGGCTAGTCCGCTCTGGGTCGTCCTTGGTAACTTGGAGCTGGCTCAGTCATTGGAGATGGGGGGCGAGCTGGGTCAGGACCTTGTTCATTTTCTCTAAATGATCGACAATCTTCTTCTCAAAGGAAAACAGAGTCAAAAGGCAGAGTACCAGGTCAAATGGGAACTGTCCAGAACTCAACGCGGCAAAACTTGCTACATACCTAGACTCCCCTGGACGCGGCAATTGTAGCATGTAGAAGGACTTTGTGCTCCCTCGATGCTGCTTGTTCGTCGTGCTCATAGCCCTCCGCGACTCCCTCGGGGGTGACCCAATGAAATGTTCTCGGGAAGTTATGCGGAGAGGCTTCAAGCCTGGGGAGGTCCACTTCATCAGAAGACGATGAAGAAATTGTTGGAGATGTGGTCCCAACTCCAAACAAGGCAGTTGTAGGAGCTTCGGTGGCTTGCTCGCGGGTTGGAGCAACGACTTCAGCACTCGCCCCTTGGTCGGTCGGCGCTAGTGGTCCTGTTGTCAGGACTGCTTCAACTTCTGTAGCTGGGGTAGCCTCTGGCTTAGCAGATGAACTTGTCAGTGCTGGCTTGGCTAGGGTCAGCTTGGTGACAGGAGCAGCTGGCATAGTCTCCTTGGGATCTATGTCAACTCACTTTCTGCACAATATATCTATGTCAACTCGCCTTCTGCACAATATGACAAATATCAAGGCACTATCACTTCATTCAAGATTCTTGGAAGATTGAAGATTTCTTACCTCTTGGAAGTCTAGAACTTCCACGAGGGGGCTCCAGAAGGTATTGGTGGTGGAGAGCTGCTGGCTGTCAGGCCAATCGGCGTGGCAGTCGACAGTGGCGATTTACCTCTAGTCGGCTCTGTTTCTGGTGCAGCCGACTGGGGTGTCGAGGTACTCGGTGGCACCGCCCTTGGGCTCGATGCTGCTGATCTCGATGTTGTTGAGCTTGGTAGTGCTGGCCTTGGGCTCAATGTTGCTGGCCTGGGGCTTGGTGGCCTGGGGGCTAAACTGGCAGGGTCTTTGATCTTTAGACTCCTCGGTGCTGCGCTCGGCTTGCTTGCTCTTTTCTTGCCTAGACCTTCAATGGGTTTCTTCCCAACCCTCTTGGAGTTGGGTTGAGCGGCAGAAGGCTGGCCGGCCTCTTCTTCGTTTTAGTGTCCGACAGGGTTTGGGAGTCATCATCAAACTCCTCACAGTCCTGCAAATGTTTCAACAACACACATCATACATTGCAAAGCAATCCAAGACAGATATCCACAGACATTCATCACAGATGGATAGCAATTCAACATCAGTTTTTCAGGATTACCTGATGAGGACATCACCACCATCGATATGACCACACCTATGCATGGAGGAGATCAACAAGGAAAGGGAGGAGATCACCCAGGAAAGGGAGTCGTGCAGGCTGGATTCGGACCATACAACAGCACCAATTTGTGACGGCCGCCACAACTTCATACGAACTCCGATTTGGGAGTGCTAGTACTTCACGGAAAGCTTATAAAGTCTACTTTCCAACGGATCTAGATTCATGCTCATATCTGCTCGGAATCATCCAAAATCATTATTTTAGTGATGGGAGATTTCCTGTTTAAGGTGCTGCATCACCGTTTTGGGCCGAAGGCCCATGTATCAAGTTGGGTCCATTAGGGACGCATCCTAGGGTTGGAGAATGACCCCAACACCCCTATGGTCGTCCTCCCATCCTATTAATACCTTTAGAGCCACCACAAACAGATTGGGTTTTGTTAGATTAAAGTTAGCGTCGCTACTTTACCGTGTAATCCCGTGATCGGTTAGATCACTGGTTTGCTCATCTTTGAAACCCCACCGTTTGTTCTCCTTGAGTTAAACCTTCATCTTTTATTCGCAAATTGAGTTGCTTGTTCATCTTGTTCTTGCTAGTTCTCGATTGCTTACAGGAACAAATACCCTCGTGGTTGGGCTGATCGTGCATCCGTCAAGATTGAAAACAGCCTCTGGAGTTGGCGTAACGATTGCTAAGGCACAACATCTCTGGACGGTTGTAGTTGGATCGCCAACGTCGCTCCATCCAATCGACTTACCCTCTCATCGACAGATCGGGACACCCACGTTCACATCAGGTGGTATCAGAGCTCAAGGTTGCTCAGTGAGAGATTTCTTGTTTTATAATTTTTATTACCTACATCCAGAAGCCAAAAAACATAGTAGATTAGATTACCGAGGGCCAAGACAATTCAAGCCTTCTACTAGTTCTGCTTAGTTTAAGTTTGTTGAGTTTTCTGTTGCATCGTTGTGTCGAGTTGCTGGTCTTAGCGTCAAGTAGTTTAGAGTTTCGAGTTCTATCACGTGTTGGTCACCGTAGCGGTTGGTGTGTGTAAAAAAAAGAAAAAAAAGAAAAAAAAGTGTAACTTTTGCATACGACCTCTGATTGAGGCGTTTCTTGACCCGTTGGAAAGGGAACGGGAAGATAGGGTGGAAAAGATCCGCGTGAACCTCCAGGCACACGCACGGCAACTTCGACCCCAAAAAACATCGTTTAGGCCCTCAAAGCGGGCCCGCAAATCGAGGAAAAATCAAGTTTTTCGAAATCTGCTCAAAATTGATAGGAGCCTTTCACAAGTGATTCTAAGGTTCCCCGCGCAGACGGCATCCTTTTTTGAGCCCTTGAACTCCGTGTGCAACGTCATCTAGTTTCCTTCTGCGTGGTGTACTCGTTTGTGTTCTAGGCTCGCGTCTCTAGTACGGTCTAGCCTAGGACCAGCACGGTGCCAACTTTGAACAATTATTCAACTTTCTTTGACTAACGTGGTTCTAGTATTCCTTTGTTCACTTTCAGCCCTCCTATAGCTCCACCGGTTCGACTATCACTTGACAGGGACTCAGCAATCAAGGCGTCAATACACCTTCTCCAGGGGTTGCTCCAGTCTAACGGTTGCCATCACCTCCTGTTAGCTTGGCAAGAATTGGTAAGAGCTTGTTTCAACAGGTTGAGAGTGAGGGACTTACACTAGCGACATCCTAGTAGTGTCGAGGAACTTTCTTGCGTATATTTGTCTTTGTTTTCCGTTTCTTTTTCCTAACCATGGCAGGAATTGAAGAATAGAACGAGGGGGCGTCACATTCACCCCAAACCAGGGGAATTATACAACATTTTGCTACCCAAGTGAGGGTGCACAAAATCCAACCCTAAACAACGATGGCTACTGAATATATATGAGTTGGGACATCCTAGTGTTTACCCTAGAGTGCACACCCCTTGGGCTTAGCCCATGACACAATTACAAGGCTCAAGGCCCAAAACAGACTCGGACTCAAAGAGGTACGTGTCTTGTTTTGATAATTTCGGACAGCTCAGGAGGAATTTTGATGTGGGACCCAAACCATCTGAAAGTAGACTCCATAAGCTTTCCAACAAGTACTCATGGGCCCCAAAAGTCCTTCTGGATCAGCGGCTAAGTCCGTTTCAAGTTGATGCTGTTAGGAGGCCCGAATCCGAATCCAAAACGTGCAGAACTTCATCTCTTGCCTTCTATGAATCAAAAGTGACGTGGTGATGTAGGAGTACACTTGGGTAAGGTCTTGGTTTGGTCCCCAATCAACTTTTTTGATCATCCATGCGTTCCTTGCGCTCGGCCTCTTTCCTTTCACCCAAGCAAGTATCTCTGCAAACAAGAACATATAAAACTCATGGTGCAGTAACGCCTGTTCAAATATATAACACGTAAATCTTACGTAGAAAGCATGCACCTTTAGTTGATGAGTACATAAGATAGCTATGATCATATCTGAGCTAGTGATGTCCTCATCATTACCTGTGGCCGAGGCCTTTTCTAGCAATAGGCTATGGTGGCGTGCTCTGCGTCTTCTGTCTCCACTATCCCGTTGATGAAAAAACCGAGCAAGGCCTGGTGCGGTGGTTCAAGAAACATCTCGCTACCCAGGGACCAGTCAACCCTGAGCTCTTCAGCACATCTATCTTCTCCACCAACTGGTATACTTGGCCCATCTCTACATAGCTTGGCACAGAAGACCAACTGCGTAGAACCACTGGTGGAAAACGAGTGAAAGGGGGCAGAGAAGGTTCGAGATTGGAACGGTAGAACCATTCTCTATGCCAGCCCTTCAGGGAGGTTTTCAAAGGAACATGAAGATAGATCTTTTTCCTTTCATTCCTGAGTTGGAGACCAGCTCTGTAACACCCTAAATTATCCCCATATAAAAAAATAAATGAGAAAAAGGAATTTTAGAAATTAAATTGAAAGCCTCAATGAGTGAAAATAATAAAAATAGAGAAAAATCTATAGAAGATGGGCTTGGAAATAATTTTATAAAATTCTTTGCTTAATCATCTATTTTCTGTAATTTTCTAGGATTTATTTGATTAAGGAAAGTATTTTTGGTGAATTACATTGAGTCACAGCATTAAAATAAAAGAAAAAGAAATTTAAAACATTCTTTCTTGTGCATGGGCCGAATCCGGCCCATTACTGTGCATTTAATGCCCCCCATGCACGCGCGGCCCACGACTTACGGCCGCCGCTCCGCCCACGCCTCACTGACAGGTGGGCCCCATCTATTGGCATCGTCGTCAACCTCGCGCCGGAGGAGTCCTGTTCATCCTACACGCCACCGCCGCAATCCGCTCCAAATCCAAGTGCCTTGGCCTCGATCTCGTCCAATCGATTGAGGGGAAACGGTGCCCTTATCCTCCTCTATCTTATCCCCAAGGAAACGGAGCCTAATCGCGCACGGTTGAGGAGACCCGAAGCTTCCCGACTCGGATTTTATCCCTAATCCATCTCTGCCGCAAATCTCGCCAAACCCGAACTGGACTCACCACCTCGCAGCTATAAATAGTAAGCCCTAGACCCCTGGAAGCTATCCCACGCACCAGGTTGAGCTCTAGTTAGCCCTAGCCGCCGCTCCCGCGCCTGGGTTCGATCCGCCGCCGCCGAGTCTCAGTCGAGCAACGCATCGGCCTTGGCCGCAATAGCACTCGCCGCCGCTTCTGTGAGCATCGCCAGTGCGTAAGGAAGCTAGGCCGCTACCCCTGAGCCACCGAAGATCATCGGAGCGCCGTCGCCGCTGAGGACCCAAAGTGCGCTGTCGCTAGGAGCTCGCCGCCGGCGCCTCTCATCGCTGTTCCTTGTCGTTTCACCCACGGTAAGGTTCACCTTGGTTTCCTCTACCCGTTCCCGCACTCGCCGTGCGCCGCCGTGCCGCCGATCACTGGTGACCATTGGTCCCCGTGCCGCCACCATCGCCCGAGTCGTCGTGGTGCCGACGTGGATGCCGTGTCAGACGCCAGCTCAGCCGCGGGTTTGCTGATCAGGATCCAATCCGAGCCGTCGATTGCCCGATCTAATCTCAGCCATCTGATCTAAGGAGGATTAGATCTAAGTCTTCGATCTCTCTTAAAATCTTGGATCGATTTGGACCGTCCGATCTAGCTTCATTAAATCCTAACCGTCGGATCATCCTGTGGACTCCTGTGGACCTCGGTGGACCCGGTCCACCGTGGACCAAAGTCCTTTCTCTCTCCGACCAGTGGCCCCGCTTGTCAGCCGCCGGCCCACCTCTCTCTCTCTCTCTCCTATGCTGACATCATAAAGCCTTTTCCCAAATTAAATTATGAGATGCCCGTGGGGCTAGTGCCTTGTGATGAGCGATTGACAACACAGTGTGCGTGTGACGTGTCTCTTGGCAGGCTGTGGTTGCAGGTGACAGGTGGAGACTAATCATACGGCAATCTGTGAAGAACGGGGATAGGATGCCATGCTGATGAACCGCGGGGCGGTGAAGGGTGGTTCGACGCTCGCGTTCGAGGGACAGAGATTGTGCGGTGTACGTCTACTGTATCTGGCTACACGGCGGGAGGACGTCGGTGGACGGTTTCTTGGTTGAGCCACAAAACCAAGGACGTACCGGGACGCTCGTGCGGCGGGCGTGGCCGGAGATGGAAATTTCCGGCGATCGCGATATGATTTCGGATGGTCGTGCGGCGACATCGCGAGGATCACATCGTGGAGATGGAGGGATCGCGAACATCACGGAATTTGCCATGGAGGACGTGATTGATTGGATATGATTATCATGCCATTACGTGTCGTTTACGTCGCGTAATGACAGTCTTGTAATTTAGGTGGGCCACCTTTTTGGAGATATAAATATGTGGCACCTAGGGTTGAGATTGTGTGGGGGCTTTTGGGATTTTTGGGGCGAGCTACTGTTCACGTGAACAGTACCCATGCCTAGGGTTCCAGGGAACACACCTTCTCTCTCGATCTAGCCTAGGTCTTCAAGTCTAGGGAGAGATTTTTATTGATCTCTCCAATCAAGAGAGGGAGGACGATTGGGCGGAGGCTAGATGCAATCTTGTAGAACATTCACTCGGTTTAATCATTCGTATTCGTGAATTGTTTCTATGTGTGCATCTCGTCTTGTTTCTGTTTTCTGCTGGCAGGGAACAAATCAATCTAGGTAACCTTGCCAGGGGGTGCGCGAGGGTGCTGCTGCCGCTCTTCTGTGCGACGTGTAGGGAGCAGGAGGGGGCTTCAATCCTCGCGGGTCCCGCTGCTGTATGGCCTGCAGCCATCTCATTGGTCGCCCAGATTGCATAAGGAGAAGGGTACCTGCTGCTGTGGTTTTACTGCTCGTTAAATTCTTCTCACAATTTTTCATTGTTTGGTTGGCTATTGGTTCTGTTCTTCCTTCTCCCAATTGGTTTTTATCTGAAATTTTCTCGAATTACTTTCGTGAATTTTCATGAGGCTCCCATTCACCCCCCCCCCCCCTCTGGTCACTTTTTCGGTCTTAAAAATTAATTCCTAAATGACGCAATAAATTGGTTTAATTCTTTTAAAAGCTTTTCAAAGGGTTAAAATTTATAAAATTCATAACTAATTCATCCAAACTCCATTTGGGGTGATTCAACTTGCAAAATTCTTTAAAAATCAAGATCTACCCATTAAAAATATAATATGACACTGTTCATGTGTGTTGATGTACTATTTTTCTCGTTTTTGTTTATTGCTTTTAGCTGCCGACGTTCAGGAAGAGCCGCAATTTCTCGAGGAGAGTTCCGAGGCATGTGAGGCGCAGCAAGGCAAGTCACACAGATTCCTCAGTACCTTTGAGCATGTTGTTCCTATGTTTAAAGCTATGTTTTCCTTCAACTTTGCATTTATTTGGAATGTCATTGGGACAGGGAAACCCTAATCTTTGTTTATGGTCCCCTTTGACTTGATTACTAGATATTCTACCTATGGGATAACTATAACTAGCTAGCTTTATTTATTGGTTAGCTAGATTACCTCTAGGACTTTACTTAGCCATGCTTAGTAAACTATAGAATAACTTCTGGGCTGTAACATTAACTTCGATTAAATATTTAGTTCACATGAAATGATGAATCCATTTACGACTGTGGTCGTGCAAGGCTAATTTAATGGTTCAGTAAAATATGGATAAATGGTGGGTTGTGAGCACCAGGATTGTGAATGTTGCTAGCAGTGCTCATGATAGTTAAGGACCGATTCGCAGACTACTCGTTGTGAAGCAACACCCGTGCTAACCACAAGCTAAAATGGGATAGCAGGAGTTTGAAGTGTGCCAAGTTCAATAGGAGGCACCAGGGTGTGTTTGTGGCTGATATAAGTCTACACATGGCAGTGACAATAAGACGATGCTTTGGGCGTCGGGCCATCTCGCGGGAAGGTACTTGATCACACCTACTGGAGACCGAAGGTTCGGCGGGAGGCTCTCCTATTGTGCGAGTTACATGGATAATCCTATCACAACTCCTTTCTGAGGTACCATGTGGTATCGAGGCACACAGTGATGTGTTGTGGAATTGTGTCTTGTGGGTAAATTGGTACACCTCTGGCTAGAGTAGAACTATTCGAATAGTCGTGCCCACAGTTAAGGGCGAGCCTAGCAATATTTTCTGCGATTAGTCCCACGCTATCTAAACTTGATTGATGAATGGTGGAATATGTTTAACTCCAAGTTGGAGTGCTTAGGCCTATACCGTTTTGGTGAGTGGTATAGTGTTGATTAATATTGTTTAATAATTAATGTTTTATTACCCTCTTAAATGTTTTGATAAATGCTTTTATGCAAATGGAGCCATATTATGACATCCTTTGTTATCCTGTGCACTTGCATATTTGCTGTGTGGCTTGTGGAGTATTTCATGTACTCACCATGCAATCAACAATCATCGTTCAGAGGAGTATTTCAGCGAGGAGGACTGCTTGGAGGATTAAGCGAGAGTCCCGGTCAAGCTCGTTGTGTGGGTTTCGTCATGTTGTCTTAGTATTAATTACCGCTGCTAGAACTTTATTATTTTGTGAGGTACGATTCACCTCTGTAATAAATACTTTCGATATGTAAACAATTGCTTTGATTATCAACTATGTCATGTGTGCCTCGGTTGACTCCTGGATGAGGATTTTCACACAATAAAACTCCAAAATTTTAGATGGAAATTCTGGGCATGATAAGTTGGTATCAGAGCCACCTTGACCGTAGGATAAGCCCCTTGGTACCTAAGAGCCTTCTGAAAAAGATTTAAAAATTAGATCTGTCCTCTCCTCTTTCTCTTTTAATTAGGGAGGTTAACGGTAAAAAAAACCTTATTTATGCTAAATCTTTTGCTCTTAATTTTGATGAAAACTTTACTATTTCTCCTTTTTCCCTTTTATTTGAAACAAAATTTGTTTTGTTAACTTAGTCAAAATCAATAAACTTTCCTTTCATGCTCCATAGATGGCAAACCAAGAGCCAGTGCATCTATTTGGAGTTGGTGGATTTGTCAAGGAATTACGAGATATGGCCTTCGCCATAGGGTACAATCTGGCCCCTGAATACAGACAAGTCACTCAAAATCCTTGTGAAGAGAAGTGCCACGTCCACCTCATGATTTCAAGTGAACGTGAAGGAGTTCCATCCATGATCTTCGGAGTAGGAGGAAGAAATTTTGAGCATGCATGTCAAGAGGTGGCTTTGGAAGCTATTGGAGAACTTCATCACCGCTATGCCGCTCGTCTGAGGAACATTGCCAACCACTACCACCTGTCTAGGACCCACAACGACAAGTACAATAGTTACCAGAACCTAGGAGCAGAGAACAATGCAACTACGCAACGACTTGTAAGGATGTTGAGTGCCATGGACAACGCTCGGGCTGATGTGGTGATCGCAGCTCATGAACGGGAGAATGAGAACCGCACCAAGATTTGTAGGCTGTAGAACCAAGTGGACCGGCTGAAGCAAGAGTTGGCCCGGGTCAAAGGAGAAGCACCCCCTGAAGGAGCCAAGGTTCGCACCACCGCAAGGAAGAGGGTTCGTCTTCCACCTCAGATTCAGCTAGCACCAAGGACCTGTTTATTGAACGACCAGATCCCACTCCAAGTAGTTCCACTGGTGGCTTACGCTGATGATGCAGATGAGGACTTAGAGGAGTCAGAAGCCAGCACACCTTCAGAAGGGTCAGAAGACAGTGGAGCTCACACTCACTCTGAAGTGGAGTGGGGTGATACTCAAGAAGATGAAGAGGAATTGGAACACAACTCGGATGCCAGAAGAAGTCCTTTGCCCCATTTAGAAGCCCTAGTAGCACCTTAGCATGAGTTACCTTAGATCGTTGTGTTAGCAGTTGTGTGGTTAGAAAATGCTTGTGTGTGTGGGGTTTAGTCAGCAGTTTATGTCAGAGGGTGGTGATGTAACTGTTTAAGTTAGGAGTTGCTTGATGGTGTGAGAGTAAACTACATAAATGTTAATCACTCAGTTCAGAGCAATAAACGTGAAAGCTTAAGTAGTATGAAATCCGTCTCAAGGGCCCTTTCCCTTCTTCTCGTCTTTGCTCTACAGATGGTGAACACACGTAATGGTAGCAACCAGGATGGTAATGTTGGGAACAACAATCACGGGGGTTGCACCCAATGGACCACCGCATCAGGATGACAATCTTACTATTGCCTAGGTCTTAGCAAACCAAACGCAGCTGATGAACATGATGTTTCAACAAATGCAAAATCAGCAGAATCAGGCTCAATAGCCAGCGCCTCCTCCTCCACCACAGAACAAGCTCGCAGAGTTTTTGCGAGTGCGGCCTCCTACTTTGTCTAGCACAACTTGATGAAGACATCATTTCTTTGGATACTTACAACAATCCTCAAGTTGTTATGCAAGGGCCAATTACTAGAGCTCGGGCACGACAATTGAATCTACAGGTGAACTCGTTTCTAAGCTCTTCTTTTAGTGACTTTGAGAATAGATTGCTACCTAATGATTTAATTATGATTAGGAACCTTGGAGAGAACCAGGAAGCACTAGGAGAGAGGCTAGGAGGCGAACAAGGCCAGCAATGGTGTTCAAGTCAAGTTGGAGGCCCAATTCAAATCGAGCTCGAGTCCATCTCGGATTCCAGGAGTAGTTCGTGCTAAAATCTTCGCCCAAATTGCATATGAACTACAGAAAGCTAAGGAGATAAGCTTTCCAATTGATTTGGTCCCACTTCAAAATTCCTTATGAGTAAAAAGATGTCAAAACAAGAGGGTGAACAGAATTTGCTAGGGTGCTACGTCACCGTCTTTTGGGCCGTTGGGCCTTGTATCATGTCAGAGTCCATTAGGGATGCATCCAGGGGTTCTTGGCCGACCCTAGACCCTATATATTCAGTAGAAGTCATCGAGTTAGGGTTGGGTTTTGCTTAGATTATTCTGCCACTGCAGTTTCGCTGTCTAGATCGGTTTGTGGAACCCCAACTTCGTGTGCTAAACATTCATCTGCAATTCAGGTTGTGTTTTCTTTGTTCTTGCAAATTTCTTTGATTGTTTGCAGGAGCAAAACCTTCGTGGTTAGGTCGACTGCGTGAGAGCGTGGCCAATAACGATAAGATGCACGGTGTAGCGAGTGCGAGGTGACAATCTACTGATCGGAAGCCTCAAAACGTGAACATCCACACGTCGCCAAATCGAACCTATCGGAAGATCAGGCACCTAGTCTCGCATCAAGTGGTATCAGAGCACAGGTTTCCCAATAGGTATCATCTGTTCCCCATCTATCCATCTTTGTTTCTTTTACCTAGAGTCCAGAAAACCCAAAAATTTATTACCACCGTGTTCTTCGTAGTGTTAGGTTTTCCACTGTCCAAACCCCTTTGTGCCTTTGCAAGTTTAATTTCAGCTTCGCTTTGTTGAGTTTGAGTCCTGGATCGAGTCTAGTCGCTGGTTTAGAGTCATGTTCGTGGTATCTAGTTCGAGTAGTTGAGTTGTGCGAGAGCCTACCTTGAGAGACCGGGTTCTACTTGGTTTCGTTTGCAACCGCCTTGTGCTAATTACCCGCTTCGCAAGCTGTGCAGATAGGTTGCAAGCCGCCTTGTGTCAATCGCCCTGCATCGCTAGCCTCCTTGTTAGCCGCGCTTAACCTATTATCAAATTTTTTTGCCCTAGCCGAATATACGAGTTGTGTTGCAGAGTGATTTGTTATGTGTCTCCTCCCGTAAAACGGCCATAACTTTTGCATACGTACTCGAAATCGGGCAAATTTTATATCTGCAGACATCTACAGAAAATTTTACATCTGCTTCTCCCCAACTTCATTGGGTTCGGCCGATCTAAAATAGAAAAATTTGGCCTGCAACACTGAGTTTTCGAGCCCAAAGTTCCTGCATGCTTTTCAGAGCTCCTCTGCTTGTTTTTCTAGGGCCACTCCGTGCATTATATCGAGCTGCCAATTTTTGTGATTGCTTCTTATGTACTAGGTGTACTCCTAGTTGAGAAAAAAAAATAAAAAAAAGGAAGAAAGAGAAGAGAAAAAAGAAAAAAAGGATAGAGAGAAGGGGAGAGCATGTGGTTCTCCGTTCTGGTTCTTGTGTATCTATAGCTTTGCGTCCTAATTTCCTTTGTTCCTTACTCTCGCTTGCTTATACTAGTCCTAGGGGCGTCTCTTGGCTAGCGATTTTGACAAGTATTTAGGCTTCTTATTTAGCTTTGCTATTTTGTTATTGAATTTTGCTAACCCTTGCTACAATACTCTGCCTTCCGAGATCCACACACTTCTGGTCAGTACAGGTTGATCCTCGCAATCGCACCCCTGCCGTCGTCAAACATCCCACCTCTCCGAGTCGTACCGCCTGCGTCAATTGGTAAGATTTTTGTCAGACCAAGGTAAGACACTTGAGAGTGTGTTCTAGTGCCTAGTAGTTGATAGGGATCATACTTTTGTGCTGTTTGTTTCCTATTTTCTACTAACCATGGTAGGTGTGAATGATTTCGATGATTGTGCGTCAAAAGAGGAGATCACTAAGCTGGATCAGAAGATTGAGGAAAATGTAGCTGCCATGAATGCTATGTGGCAAGACCTCCAGGCTATAGTGGGGAGCATTACCACCCTCACTAACAGCATCGAGCAGTTGGCAGCAAACTGTCCCCCAACACCACCACTTGTTGATGATCTTTTTGCTAAAGTCAAATTTACTTTGCCATCCTTTTCTGGTGCTTATATGCTGAGGCATACCTTGATTGGGAGATGACAGTACAACAAAAGTTTAACTCACACCTAGTTCCTGAGGTACATAGGGTTAGGCAAGCTACAAGTGAGTTCAAGGATTTTGCTAAAATCTGGTGGCAAGAATTAGGTAATCTCAACTTACAACCTGATACATGGGATAGGTTAAAACAAGCCATGCAAAATAGATTTGTTCCTCTTTCCTATCAACATGACTTGCGTAAGAAACTACAACGTTTAGAACAAGGTACTATGTCTGTTCCGGAGTATTATGCTAAGCTTCAAAAGAGCATGATTCGTTGTGGGGTAGTGGAGGATACAAAAGATAAAATCTATCGTTTTTATGGTGGTTTGAGGCATGAAATTTAGGATTGTGATTATAAGGAATATAGTACTGTCAATCGTTTGTTCCAGCTTGCTATGCTTGCAGAGAAAGAATTGCAGCGACGTCAACAGAGGAATCGGAGCAACTTTGGCGTTTCCTTCATGCCACGAACAACGACAACCGCAGGATCGACTAAGCCATTCCCTTCTTCGTGTAATCGTACAGTGCCACCACCAATGAGCACGCGTTCTTCCCCTGCCGCTGCTGCTGCAGCAGCGCCGTCACCACCGCCGGCCTCAGGTAAAACTTCTATGCAGGTACCCATCAAGAGTTCTTCATCTATCACATCCACGGGCCGCACTTCTAGACTTCAGTGCCACCATTGCCATGGGATTGGATAGTTGCAAAGGAATTGTCCCAGCCAATGAGCATACATTGCCACAGAAGATGGAGGTTATATTAGCACTTCAGATGTGGAAGAAGACAATGATGATGTTACTGCCTTGGACAACACCCATGATGACGACAGTGAGGGTCAGGCTTTAGGTGGTGATGACACGGTGAACTATAGGAACCTTATTGTTCAGTGGGTTTTGAGCACGTAGATGGAGCAAGCAGAGAAGCAACAACGCCATAATTTGTTTCAGATTTTCTTCGTCATCAACAACCGACATGCACGTGTCATCGTTGATGGAGGAAGCAGCAACAATTTGGTGAGTTCTGATTTGGTCAAGAAGCTTGGCTTGACCGCACGACCACATCCACATCCATACCATCTTCAGTGGTTAAATGATTCTGGTAAGACCAAGGTAACTCAAACAGTTAGAGTGCATTTTTCCATTGGTACATATGCTGATTTCGATGATTGCGGTATGCTACCTATGCAAGCTTGCTCTCTTCCTGTTCTAAATTATTCCACGTATGATAAAGAATTGTATGCTCTTATCTATTTTTTAGAGACGTGGCAACATTATTTATGGCCAAAGGAATTTATTATACATTCTGATCATGAGTCTCTGAAACATATTAGAAGTCAAGCAAAATTGAATAAAAGACATGCTAAGTAGATAGAATTTCTTGAATCTTTTCCTTACATCATCAAACATAAGAATGGAAAGAATAATGTGATTGCTGATGTTTTGTCTAGATGCTATACCATGTTATCTCAATTTGACTGTCGTATATTTGGGCTTGAATCGATTAAGGGACAATATGAACTTGATGTTGATTTTAAAGATGTGTTCTTGAATTGTAAAGAGGGACGTACATGGAATAAATTTGTGCTTAATGATGGATTCTTGTTTAGAGCTAACCGCCATGCATTCCAGTTGGATCCGTTTGTCTTTTGTTGCTGCAGAAGGCCCATGGAGGAGGTTTGATGGGTCATTTTGGTGCTAAGAAGACAGAGGAAGTTTTTGCCACACACTTCTTTTGGCCAAATATGAGGCGAGATGTAGAGCGTTTCGTGACTCGCTGCACCTCATGTCAAAAAGCTAAATCTTGTTTGAATCCACATAGTTTGTATATGCCTCTTCCTATTCCTTCTATTCCTTGGGCAAACATATCTATGGATTTTGTTTTGGGATTGCCTAGGACAAAGAGGGAGAGAGATAGCATTTTTGTTATAGTGGATCGATTTTCTAAGATGGCACACTTTATTCCTTGTCATTAAAATAATGATGCCGTTCATATTGCTGACCTCTTTTTCAAAGAGATTGTTTGCTTGCATTATGCCTTCTACTATTGTTTCAGATCGTGACGCTAAATTCGTGAGTCACTTTTGGCGTACACTTTGGAATAAATTGGGTACAAAGCTGCTATTTTCTACAACATGTCACCCACAAACTGATGGACAGACCAAGGTCATGAATAGAACATTGTCTATTATGTTGCAAGCTATTTTGAAGAATTTGAAGATGTGGAAAGAGTGTTTGCCACATGTTGAATTTGCATACAATCGGGCAGAACACTCCACCACCAAGGTAAGTCCTTTCTAGGTAGTGTATGGATTTAATCCCCGTGCTCCTATTGATCTTTTGCCTTTACCTACTACTGAGCAGACGCATCATAATGCTAAGCAGCATGCTGATTTTATTTTGAAAATGCATGCAACAACTAAAGAACATATTGAAAAGATGAATGAAAAGTATAGAATTGCTGGTAGTAAAGGTAGAAAGGAAGTTACTCTTAAACCGGGTGATTTAGTGTGGTTACACTTAAGAAAAGATAGATTTCCAGAGCTTAGAAAATCTAAATTGATGTCTAGGGCTGCTGGTCCTTTTAAAATAATTGAGAAAATTAACGATAATGCATATAAACTTGAGTTGCCTCCCGAGTTTGGGGTTAGTCCCACCTTTAACATTTCAGATTTGAAACCATGCGTGGGAGAAGAAGATGAGCTTGACTCGAGGACAACTCCATTTCAAGAGGGGGAGGATGATGAGGACATCACTCCTTTGGATACTTACAACAATCCTCAAGTTGTTATGCAAGGGCCAATTACTAGAGCTCGAGCACGACAATTGAATCTACAAGTGAACTCGTTTCTAAGTTCTTCTTTTGGTGACTTTGAGAATAGATTGCTACCTAATGATTTAATTATGATTAGAAACCTTGGAGAGGACCAGAAAGCACTTGGAGAGAGGCTAGGAGGCGGACAAGGCCAGCAACAGCGTTCAAGTCAAGTTGGAGGCCCAATTCAAATCGAGCTCGAGTCTATCTCGGATTCCAGGAGCAGTCCGCGCTAAAATCATCACCCAGATTGCATATGAACATTCTACATATGTGCGGAAAGCTAAGGAGATAAGCTTTCCAATGGATTTGGTCCCACTTCAAAATTCCTAACGAGTCAAAAGATATCATCGAAACAAAAGGGTGAATAGAATTTGCTAGGGTGCTGTGTCACCGTCTTTTGGGCCGTTGGGCCTTGTATCGTGTCAGAGTCCATTAGGGATGCATCCAAGGGTTCTTGGATGACCATAGACCCTATATATTCAGTAGAAGTCATCAAGTTAGGGTTGGGTTTTGCTTATATTATTCTACCACTACAGTTTCGTTGTCTAGATCAGTTTGTAGAACTCTATCTTCGTGTGCTAAACATTCATCTGCAATTTAGGTTGTGTTTTCTTTGTTCTTGCAAATTTCTTCGATTGTTTGCAGGAGCAAAACCTTAATGGTTAGGTCGACTGCGTGAGAGCGTGGCCGATAACGACAAGACACGCAGGTGTAGCGAGTGTGAGGTGATGATCTACTGATCGAAAGCCTCAAAATGTGAACGTCCACATGTCGCCAAATCGAACCTATCGGAAGATCGGGCACCTAGTCTCGCATATCCTGTGGAAGCTGGGGATTGGTTGCATGTTGTTGAGAAGAAATAGGACCTCTTACAATGCACAAACCAGGAGAAGGTCTCTTTCACATCACACCAGCTACATGGTCCTGCGTCAGAATAGTGGGATCATTTCAGAGCTAACCGAACTGATGGACAGCCTATCACTTGGGCTGAGTTCGCCACCGCTTTTATGAAGACGTATATCCCTACTGGAGTAGTGGCACTAAAGAAGCGTGAGTTTCAGGCACTAAAGCAGGGGAACAGGTCGGTGACTGAGTTTCTTTATGAGTTCAACCGTCTTGCCCACTATGTGCCAGAGGATGTTAGCACTGACGCTGACCGACAAGAGAAGTTTCTGGATGGATTGAATAATGAACTCTCAGTTCAACTGGTGGACAAGGCCATTCGCCAGGAAGACAAACACAACCAAATGGAGCAAAGGAAGTGCAGAATGGCAAGTTTTCGGGCATAGCAACCCTCTAGTCAGAGGCCATGTGTTGCGGGACCATCCCAGGCCAAGCAAGGTGGATCTTCATCGGCACCTTGCCTGCAGCGCCAATTCTACACCAACACTACTAGCGGCAACGCTGGAGCAAACCGTCCTCCCCCTCAGCCAGTCATGGCCCCAGCAACCAACCAGCCCATCAAGAAGGAAATTGGAGGGAAGCCACTAACCTGCTACAACTGTGGTGATCCAGGACATTATTCTTCTCAGTGTCGAAAGCCTAAGCGCCTCAAGTCAACCACATCGGGGCAACCATCTGGCAACGTGATCAGGGCCAGAGTGAACCACGTCACTGCATATGAGGCCCAAATTGCACCGGACGTTGTTCTAGGTACGTTCCCTATTAATTCAGTTACTGCAACAGTTTTGTTTGATTCGGGTGCTACACATTCTTTTATGTCGAGGAATTTTGCAAGAAAACATGGGTTCCATATGGGGAAATTGGATAAGTGTATCATGGTTAACACACCGGGAAATCAAATGCATACCACCCAGTTTAGCCCCTCTATGACCTTAGAAATTCAAGGTATCCCTTTCCTAGCCGATTTGATTCTAATCAAATTAGAAGAGATAGATGTCATCCTAGGGATGGACTGGTTAACTCAGCACAAGCAACACCCGTGCTAACCACAAGCTAGAATGGGATCGCAGGAGTTTGAAGTGTGCCGAGTTCAATAGGAGGCACTGATGAGGAACGGGGTTCCCAATCTTCCGTCAGATAGATAGCTTTCGTTTTTGGTGGAACGCGACACACCGATCCGGCTTCAGATCAGAAGATCCGATTCCTGCAACCTTAGCACCACGATTCCTCTGGTTATCAACCGTGTCACAAATCCGGTTGACCTCGCCAAGAAGGCTAATCCCTGCCTGCGAAACGAAGAACACAAGCAAGAACCCGAAAGTACGCAACTCAATTAAAGTGACAATTGCAGATGAATGATTAAGCACTCGAAGTTGGGGTTTCACAACCGATGACGGCGACTGTTCTAATACAGATTGATCTAAAGCAAAACCCAAAACCTAACGTGGGCAGCGGCTACTGAATATATAGTGTAAGGGTCGTCACACCCCCTGGACGCGCCCTCTAACAGGCTCTAAGACGATACACGGCCCAACGGCCCAAAAGACGGTACCCTGGCAGATTCTGGACGCTGACTTGTTTCGACGATTCCCATTGACTCCGGTGGAATTTGGACGTCAAACCAAAGTCATTGGTTAGCTTATAAAATTATCTCTCCATGCATATCTGGATCGTCGAAAACGGAGTCCGTATGCGTCCTGGGCGTCCGTTTTACTGTAGGCTGTTCCTGAAGTCCGAGGCAAACCCGAACTCGAGTTGGACTGGGCCTCCGGCTTGTCTTGGATGTCCTTGCTGGTCTTCTCCGCCTCCACACCTCTCTCCAAGTGCTTCATGATCCTCTCCAATGTTCCTAAGCAAAATAACATCATTAGGTAGCAATCTATTCTCAAAACTATGAAAAGGATCGCTTAAGAACGAGCTCACCTCTAGATTTAATTGTCGCATTCGAGCTCGGGTCATTGGACCTTGCATAACGGTTGGAGGATCAGCGGGTGCATCCAAAGGAGTGATGTCCTCATCATCCTCCCCCTCTTGAAATGGAATCGTCCTCGACTCAAGCTCATCCTCTTCTCCCAAGTATGGCTTCAAATCTGCAATGTTAAATGTAGGACTAACCCCGAACTCGGGTGGCAACTCAAGTTTATATGCATTGTCATTTATGTTCTCAATTATCTTAAAAGGACCAGAAGCTCTTGGCATTAATTTAGATTTACGCAACTCTGGAAATCTATCTTTTCTCAAGTGCAACCAAACCAAATCACCCGGTTCAAGTTTAACTTCCTTTCTACCTTCACTACCAGCAATTCTATACTTTTCATTCATCTTTTCAATATTTGCCTTAGTGGTTTCATGCAATTTAAGAATAAACTCAGCGCGCTCTTTAGCATCATTATGTGTTCTCTCAGTGGTAGGTAAAGGCAAAAGATCAATAGGAGCACGGGGGTTAAATCCATAGACTACCTGGAATGGACTTACCTTGGTGGTGGAGTGTTCCGCCCTGTTATATGCAAACTCCACATGCGGTAAACACTCTTCCCACACCTTCAAATTGCGCTTCAAGATTGCTCTCAACATGGTGGACAAGGTGCGATTCACTACCTCAGTTTGTCCATCGGTTTGGGGATGACAAGTTGTAGAAAACAGCAACTTTGTCCCCAATTTATTCCACAAAGTCCGCCAAAAACGAACGGGTTTACCTTCTTGCATCAAGACGCCACCAATGCCAATCCCACTAGCATCACATTCAAGCTGAAAAGTCTTACCAAAATCAGGAAGTTGTAGCAATGGCGCGTGAGTAAGCTTGTCCTTCAAGAGAGTAAAAGACGCCTCTTGTTCTTCTCCCCAATGAAACGCAACGCCCTTCTTTGTCAACTCATTCAATGGGGCTGCAATGGTGCTGAAATCCTTCACAAAGCGGCGGTAAAATCCTGCAAGTCCATGAAAGCTACGCACTTGTGTCACGGTGGTGGGCGTTGGCCAGCTCTGTATAGCATGCACCTTGGCTTCATCTACCTCAATTCCCTGCGAGGTCACAACATAGCCAAGAAACGATACTCGTTCGGTGCAAAAAGTGCACTTCTCGAGGTTACCAAATAAACGTGCAGCACGCAAAGCATCAAAAACAGCACGTAGATGATTAAGATGTTCAATTAAAGACTTGCTGTATATCAAGATATCATCAAAATAAACCACCACAAATTTTCCAATGAAAGGGCGTAAGACCTCGTTCATTAAACGCATGAAAGTGCTAGGTGCATTAGTTAAACCAAAAGGCATTACTAACCACTCATATAAACCGAACTTAGTTTTAAAAGCAGTTTTCCATTCATCTCCTAATTTCATTCTTATCTGGTGGTATCCACTCCTCAAGTCCACTTTAGAGAAAATTATAGAACCACTTAACTCATCAAGCATGTCGTCTAGCCTAGGGATAGGATGACGGTACCTTATTGTGATATTGTTAATGGCTCTACAATCTACACACATGCGCCAACTGCCATCTTTTTTTGGAACCAAAATAACTGGAACAGCACAAGGGCTAAGGCTCTCACGTACATACCCGCGGTCCAATAGGTCTTGGACTTGGCGCTGCATCTCCTTAGTCTCCTCGGGGTTGGCTCTGTAGGCAGCTCGATTTGGCAGACTCGCTCCAGGAATCAAGTCAATCTGGTGCTCAATCCCTCGAATAGGTGGAAGCCCTGGAGGTAACTCAGTGGGAAACACGTCACTATATTCCTGCAAAAGGTTAGTGACAGAAGGCGGCAAAGTGCTAGCTATAGCATCAGTGGAAAATAAAGCATCTTTGCATATCAACGCATAGCACACATCATTAATCTCTGCAAGATCAGTTTTAGTGGCAAGCATAACAGGATTTTTTAATTTAATTGCTTGCTGTTTTTCAGGTTTAGCATCAACTTGTTTAGCTTCACTAGCAACTCTCTCTCTATCAGCTTGTACAATTTGTGCAGGGGTCATAGGTAGCAAAGTAATTTTTTGTCCCTTATGCATAAGTGTATATTTATTACTTCTACCATGGTGTGTAGCATCATTATCAAATTCCCATGGACGACCCAACAAGAGAGAACAAGCTTGCATCGGTACCACATCACAATCTACAAAATCAGAGTATGTACCAAGGGAAAAATGCACCCGGGCTGTTCGTGTTACCTTTGCCTTACCCGAGTCGTTGAGCCACTGAATATGGTACGGATGTGGATGTGGTCGCGTGGTCAATTCAAGCTTCTTGACCAAATCAGAACTCACCAAGTTGTTGCAGCTTCCTCCGTCAATGATGACTCGTGCACGCCGATTTTTAATGACGAACACAATCTGAAACAAGTTGTGGCGTTGCAGCTTTTCTGCTTCCTCCATCTGTGTACTGAGAACTCTCTGTACAATGATGGCTCGATGGTTTCCTACGTCGTCTATGCTCAAAAAAAGGCCATCTCCACCATGATCATCGTCCGAGGTAGCTTCATCAACAATATCTTCCTCTACATCAGAAGTGCTAATGTAGCCTCCATCGTCTGTAGCAATGTATGCCCGTTTGCTAGGGCAATCCTTCTGCACGTGACCAAGTCCATGGCAGCGGTGGCACTGAATGGAAGAAGAGCGTCCGGTGGAAGCCACAGATGATGCACTCTTGGCCGGCTCCTGCAAACGAGCCTTACCAGATTCCACGGTACGGGCGGCCGAAGGTGAAGGAGCTGAAGGACGTGTGCTCGCTGGTGGTGGAGGACGAGCACTCGACGAAGGGAGCGGTTTCGTTGGCGGCGCCGTCGTCGTCGTCGTCTTGGGCGTGAAGGAGCTGCTGAAGTTGCTGCTCCGGCTCCGTTGCTGTTGTCGGCCCTGCAATTCCTTTTCTGCAAGCATAGCAAGCTGGAACAAACGGTTGGTAGTAGTAAATTCTTTATAATCAACAATATCCTGAATTTCACGCCTCAATCCACCATAAAAGCGACACACTTTATCCTCCGGATCCTCTACTACTCCACAACGTATCATGCCCTTTTGCAACTCTGCATAATACTCCTGGACAGACATATTTCCCTGATCTAAACGCTGCAATTTCTTACGCAAATCACGTTTATAAGAAGGAGGAATAAAGCGATCACGCATTGCCTCTTTTAGCCTATCCCAAGACTCAGGTTGTAGGTGCAAAGTAGCTAGTTCTTGCCACCAGATTATAGCAAAATCTTTAAATTCGCTAGTAGCTTGTCTAACCTTATGTTGATCAGGCACAAGGTGGGAAGCAAATTTTTGTTCTACTGTCATCTCCCAATCAAGATATTCCTCAGCATCATATTTTCCATAAAAAGGTGGTATAGTAAATTTTATTTTAGCATAAGGATCATCATTATTAACATTACCACGATTACGCTGATTACCTCCCATACCTGTGCGATTGCGGTGAAGTCTTTGACGCAGAGTGTTCTCGCGTGTCGCCCTCGCATCAACTAGACCATCGTCACCGTAGACAACACCCTCGTCGAGGATCACGTCGTCGTTCTCGTCTTTGTTGTCATCGTGGGTAGTAGCTGGATGGTTGGCCTCAAGCTGTTGAACCTTCCCGGTCAGTGTGGACACTCGCCTGTCCACGCTCTCAAGCGAATGGGCGACGTCCTTCATGGCCGTTCTGACTACATCCGTTAGCTTGGCCACCTCCGCTAGCATCTGCTCCTTCAGGTCCTGCAAGTCACTTTTCAAAGCAGGCTCGTCGTTTGGCATGGTTAGTTATGAAATAAAACCCCTATCAACTATTTATGGGTCGGTGGAATCACACCCTCACTCACGTCTTACCGAGGTCTTACCAAGTTCTTACCAACGCAAGCAGTGGATGGTACAACCGGCGGCTGGTTCGTGATACCTGTGAGGCAGTGGCACTGAGGTTGCAAGGATCTTTTCTGTACTGATCTGAAGAATATGTGGAGCTTGGAAGGCACACAAAGACAAAAATATGTATTTGTGGCACACAAGTCAGTAACAGATAGCAATGCTGAATTATAGTCCCAAGTACCTGTTCTCGTTGTTGGCCTAAAGGTGTTCAAGTACAGGTGTGTGACAAACAAGGTGGTGGAATAAGGATGATGAGCAGCAAAAGTGTCAGAAACAAGGCACAAGACAGCACACGCTAACACAGCTCAGCTTGGTGTTCTCTATGTGCTCCTCTAAATATTGTTCCTCTTTTGCCCCTCTCTTTTTTTCTCTTTTTTGGGCTGTCTTTGTTTTTTTGGGAAAATTTGACTTTTTCTTTTTATTTTTTTGATCTTTCTTTTAGCCTTAGGAGCACACAGGAAGTAACCACAGAAAATTTGAGCTCAAACAAGTGAAAGGCGTGGCCTGTGGAATTTTCAGAAGATGCGCCCAAAATTGAGAAAGGCTTGCGGGCTCGGAAAGACGATCTTCTGGGCTGTTTTATGGCAAAATAAAATCGCCGAACCCGCCAACGGCGGGGAGAGACAGATGCAAAACTTTTTTCTGATTCCGAAACATATATGGTTTGCTGAAAACGGAGTTCGTATGCGAAAGTTATGCCTGTTTTACGAACGGACTCCGAATTAGAGGACAAAACGGACAGAAAGTGCGGAAAGTTGGCGATTGTGGCTAGGGTTTGATAGAACGGTGGGGGAAAACACACGAACTGGACTCAAACACAATCTAACCAGCAACAAGACCTCGACCTAGGACACAAACTCAACACGACGGACTCTGCGACTGACAGATGCAAAGGCTATGGCGCGGATGGTTGTAGGACAGGAAATACAAGTATGGCGGTGGACTATGGGACGAAGGCGAAACACTCAACTATGGGTAAGTTGCAAACCTGACGGTATACCTGAAGCTCTGATACCACTTGATGAGGAACGGGGTTCCCAATCTTCCGTCAGATAGATAGCTTTCGTTTTTGGTGGAACGCGACACACCGATCCGGCTTCAGATCAGAAGATCCGATTCCTGCAACCTTAGCACCACGATTCCTCTGGTTATCAACCGTGTCACAAATCCGGTTGACCTCGCCAAGAAGGCTAATCCCTGCCTGCGAAACGAAGAACACAAGCAAGAACCCGAAAGTACGCAACTCAATTAAAGTGACAATTGCAGATGAATGATTAAGCACTCGAAGTTGGGGTTTCACAACCGATGACGGCGACTGTTCTAATACAGATTGATCTAAAGCAAAACCCAAAACCTAACGTGGGCGGCGGCTACTGAATATATAGTGTAAGGGTCGTCACACCCCCTAGACGCGCCCTCTAACAGGCTCTAAGACGATACGCGGCCCAACGGCCCAAAAGACGGTACCCTGGCAGATTCTGGACGCTGACTTGTTTCGACGATTCCCGTTGACTCCGGTGGAATTTGGACGTCAAACCAAAGCCATTGGTTAGCTTATAAAATTATCTCTCCATGCATATCTGGATCGTCGAAAACGGAGTCCGTATGCGTCCTGGGCGTCCGTTTTACTGTAGGCTGTTCCTGAAGTCCGAGGCAAACCCGAACTCGAGTTGGACTGGGCCTCCGGCCTGTCTTGGATGTCCTTGCTGGTCTTCTCCGCCTCCACACCTCTCTCCAAGTGCTTCATGATCCTCTCCAATGTTCCTAAGCAAAATAACATCATTAGGTAGCAATCTATTCTCAAAACTATGAAAAGGATCGCTTAAGAACGAGCTCACCTCTAGATTTAATTGTCGCATTCAAGCTCGGGTCATTGGACCTTGCATAACGGTTGGAGGATCAGCGGGTGCATCCAAAGAAGTGATGTCCTCATCAGGCACCAGGGCGTGTTTGTGGCTGATATAAGTCCACACATGGCAGTGACAATAAGACCATGCTTCGGGCGTCAGGCCGTCTCGCGGGAAGGTACTTGATCACACCTACCGGAGACCGGAGGTTCGGTGGGAGGCTCTCCTATTGTGCGAGTTACATGGATAATCCTATTACAATTCCTTTCCGAGGTACCATGGTGGTATCGAGGCGCACGGTGATGTGTTGTGGAGTTGTGTCTTGTGAGTAAATTGGTACACCTCTGGCCAAAGTAGAACTATTCAAATAGCCGTGCCCATGGCTAAGGGTGAGCCTAGCAATGTTTTTTGTGATTAGTCCCACGCTATCTAAACTTGATTGATGAATGGTGGAATATGTTTAACTCCAGGTTGGAGTGGTTGGGCCTATACCGTTTTGGTGAGTGGTATAGTGTTGATTAATATTATTTAATAATTAATGTTTTATTACCCTCTTAAATGTTTTGATAAATTCTTTTATGCAAATGGAGCCATATTATGCCATCCTTTGTTATCATGTGCACTTGCATATTTGCTGTGTGGCTTGCGGAGTATTTCATGTACTCACCTTGCAATCAACAATCATCGTTCAGAGGAGTACTTCAGCGAGGAGGACTGCTTGGAGGATTAAGCGGGAGTCCCGGTCAAGCTCGTGGGGTGGGTTTCGTCACGTTGTCTTAGTATTAATTACCGCTCCGAGAACTTTATTATTTTGTGTGGTACCATTCGCCTCTGTAATAAATACTTTCGATATGTAAACAATTACTTTGATTATCAACTATGTCATGTGTGCCTCGGTTGATTCCTGGATGAGGATTTTTACATAATAAAACTCCAGAATTTTGGATGGAAATTCTGGGCGTGATAGGCTCCCCCAATCGCTTGGACTTTATTTTTGGATGGCTGGGGCTTGATATGGAACAAATATCTGAAGAGATTAAAATAGGGCTTCACCCCCAAAAAAACTTCGCACAATGTGATGAAGATGGAGATTTGCAGGATGGAATTGGGATTCAGATTCACCAACTCTAATTGATAGAAGGACAGAAGTTGGTGGAAGAAATCTGAAGAGGGAAGGGCAAGACCACGATGAAAGAAAGAGGTGAAGGCGATGGTCTTACCAGATCAAGGCGCTGGCATAGATTCCTCTTCAGCGGTGCGCCAATGGATGACTTCTTGTCGCTGCAGCATCAATTGTGTCTCCAAGTACTTCAGCTTCGTCGAACCGCAGTTCGAAACCGGCCAAGCTTCCGTTGACATCTCCGGGATCTCGAGCGAAGCTCTTGGCATTGCTAGGAGTGAGAAGATTTGGGGGAAATGCTATTGAAGGCTTGGGATGGATGCGGCGGAGCGAAATCACGTGAGTTTTGAGCAGGAGACGCTGGCTATGGCAAACCCTAGCGAGGCAAAGCGCGAAATTTCGGCGCAGAAGCTGGAAGATGAAGCGATTGGCGGATTGGAGAGGAAGAGGGAATCTTTTCTCTTTCTCCCCGCTTTTATAGAGCCTGTGCTAGTAAGTGGGCTTAGGCCGGCTGATTCAGTACTAGGCCATAAGATATGAGTTTCTAAATAACATGCTCTATTGGGCCGCTCGATGGTTGTGTTAAAATCACAGTGCAGATGCTATTTACAGAAACCGATTAAATAATCAGATATGCTTCATAAAAACCTAATTACTGGACACATGTGTTCAGGTATCTGCATTATTTACCAGGTATTAAGGATACATTCTTATAAGGATTGATAGCTGGTCTCCATTAAAATTGGGTATGTAGCTATCTCTCAAGTACGCCTGACTGCATATTGGGTTAAAATCCATAAAGTGATACTCAGCTTACATGCTTAGCCACCAATTGCCATGAGCAAAAATTATTTTAGCTGACATGATGCTGAAGAGTCTACATACCGTGTAGTATACTACTCGGGAAAGACTAAAAGGTTAAAGATCTTTGACTTTATGTTTAATTGTTTCACAATTAAGCACAAAGTCAGGGGCTACACCTAATAGGTGCGCCTATTCGGTGCACACTATTTATATTTTTTACATGAAGCCCTTCATAGCCTCGTTACCAGCTGACATGAAGCAGGACTCGGGAGAAGAAGCACTCGGACAAAGAGTACTCGGGAGCAATACACTCAGGAATTCTTCACTGTGGAGGATGAGCACTCGACATCAGCTATGACTCAACTATGAAGATTTCAAGGGCTACTGTGGAGGCCATGGGCCCCGGGTACCTCATAAGAAGCTATTGGGCCACTTGGACAGAGGATGGGCCTAACCTTGTAATTAGGGATATAATAGGACTCGTCATACATAACCCTGTATGGATATAGTCCTAGTCGGACACGTTTTGCGAAGGGTCCTGTCACAATCTCTATTCGGGTACTTACAAGTATCGCGACGCATGGCTGACATGATATTGAGATTGTGTCTTGTGGGTAAAGTTGTACACCTCTGGCCAGAGTAAAACTATTTGAATAGCCGCCCCCACGGTCAATGGGCGGGCTTAGCAATGTTTTCTATGATTAATCCCACGCTGTTCATTAATGGAAATAAATGGTGGAACTTGATAGCTCCAGTCTTGAGAGTTATGGTTTGGGCCTGAACTGCGTTGGAGAGCTGTTCAATGGTTGGTAATATTGATTAATAATTAAACTACTGCTTCTGATGTTTTTAAATGCAAATGTTTTAAATTCTTTGTTTTTCATGGTGGCATTTACTTCTGGTAATTTTCCCATGATTTAATAAACTCTCTGAAATTTTCTTGAAATTTTTGAAGCTCCAGAATTAATTTTAATGTAATAAAGGTCATTTTAGTAATTAAATAAATATAAAATAAAATCACTGTCCTTTCCCCTATTTGGGTCGTTCCTAGTTCAGCCCTTTGAAGTCTCCCCATTCATCACGAACTCTGGTTCCCTTCTTCTTCTAGGGTTTGGTGTCGTTTCCTGAAGCCCAAATTACCGCAATATTCCACGTGGCATTATTTCGATAATCCCGATAATCGAAATATCCTCGGATTCCTCGAATCTCCATTATCCTGAATACTCCATTATCCTAAAATCGAGCCAGGCCTACCCCGTAGGACTCCAGCCCGGCGCCGCTCTATCCTCGGCCCCTTGGCCCACACCACCACCACTGCTAGGCTCGGTCCGAGCCGCCGCCGCTCCCTGGCCTGCACCATGCCGCGTGCAACTGCCACCGTTCTTCCCGGAAGCCGTCGCGCCCATGCCGCCTCAAGATTCCAAAGCCGAGCCCTATATATAGCTGTCACGCCCTGCCTTCGTGTGCCCTAGCCGCGCCGCCGCCCTACACCCTAGCCTCCGCCGTCCCATGCATCCCGAGCAGCTGTTGACGCCGAAAACCGCCAGGGGCCCGTCCGGCGTCTAGGTGACACGCGAAGGCCTGGGAGGTCTGCTTAGCTCTAGTGCAGGTCCTAAAGTCTTGAGGTTCGTAGGCGTGCCAGTCAATTTGACCCCGCAATTGACAAGGAGATGAAGAAATTAGATTACCGATCCAATCGGCCAGCAAGCCGATACGGATTCCTTCCAGCCGATCGCCGCTATGCTCGTGCACCGGCTACGCCTGTACCCGGGCCCTCGTCCTCAGCGTGCTCGCGTCCGGGTCCTTGTTGGTCCTCGTGTCCGGCTACCAGCAGTAATTGCACAATCGGCTATCGGCCGATACGGACTGATATAAGCTCCTCGTAGCCGATAGCCGATGGCACCTGTGTATCGGCTAGGAAACCGATAGCACTATGAGCAAATAGACAAGATGTCAGTATAACATATGCATTGGCTAGGAGCCGATGATAAAATAGATAAGCAAGATAGTAAGCCAGCCGACTGCCGAGGAAACACATGTGCATCGGCTAGAAAACCAATGATAATATAGATGACCAAAACAGTATGGATAATACAGTCGGCTTTATAAAAAGATAACCTATCGGCTAAGCACTCCGATAGAACGTCGCATATACACCGATCGGCTCAACAAGGATAAATCTATTGTTATCGATCTAGTAGTTCAGACCTAACTGATGCAGCACAGATCGATAATAGTAAAGGAACCTCAACAAGCCGATAGACCTAATGCAACTGTGATGTAATAAGGTAATTTACCGGCTATACATTCCGATAAGACGCTTGCGCAAAAACCATCAACCTAGCAGGAACAGCTTATCGCAACAGTTTAGTAGGTCGGACCCAACCAATGCAGCACAAACTGACGATAAGCCGCTCCCAGTGAGCTGATAAGATCTACGCACGCGTGATGTGGTATACCTGATCGGCCTAAGAGGTCGGACCGAACCGATGCAGCCGTAGACAGGGCAGATACACCTGGGTAAGGGGTGACGAGTCTTACCCTCTCGCAGGAGTTCGGACCTAACCGATGCAGCCCCGCTCGAGAAGCAAGAACCCGTCGAAAGGGTGGCGATGCGCCGAAGTTTAGTTGATCGAGAGATAATTTACAAGGTCCCCGGGCATACGTATATATACCCCGAGTTATTACAGTCCTAACAGGACACGGCACAAGACTTTCCTAATTAGAAAAGGAAAACTAACAGACCCGATCGGACAAGAGATCAGGTTTCCTAAAAGATAAAACTATCTAATAGATAAGATAAATAACTGCCATAACGTGGTCTTCACGATTCCTTCTCAAATCCGGCTTCTTCTGGATTAATTTCCTCCGGTTGATGTAGCTTCTTTCTTTACCGAATCTGATATGAGCCGTGCCAAATTTTGGCGTTAACACATGCCCCCCAATTTCGGAGTTTGTTATCAAACTTCGAAATTCTTCTTCTATTTGGGCCTCAATATTCCTTCCTGGCCTCTTGAAGTCGGCTTTCATGAGCCAATACCTTTTGTACTAGGTGTGCTAGGCTCTCGAAGTCTTCTGATGAAAATCTTTCCTTGATCGGAGCCACCAAACCTTGGAATGCTAACTCGGCCAGCTGTGCATCATCCAGACTTAAACTATAACATCGGCTTCTAACATCACGAAACCGCTGGATATACTCTGCGACTGATTCCTCCGGCTTCTGTATTACCAATGTTAAGTCTATCAAGCTCATCTCCTGACTCCCCATAAAGAAATACTTGTGGAATTGCTTTTCCAGATCGGCCCAACCTCGAACTGAGTTAGGTGGCAATGAAGAAAACCATGTAAAGGCCGATCCGGATAATGATAACGGGAAGAGTCTAACTCTCAAAGCTTCTACAGCCGATGCCTCTCCACATTGAGCCAAGAATCGGCTGACATGTTCCACTGTAGATACATCATCTTGCCCTGAGAATTTGGAGAAGTCTGGTACTCTGTATCGGCGCGGCAACGGAGCTCTATCAAACCAATCTGGATATGGAGGCCGATACATAAATGTTTCCTCCTTCGGTCTTAGACCGAATTGTTCTCTCATCACCTCTGTGACTCTTGCTGATAAATCTTCTCTTGGATCTTCATCGTGATAACGCAGAGGTGGAGTTGGTAGCCGATTCTGCCTCTGATATTTGTACTCAGGGATAGCTCCTGGATAACTCTGTTGATGCCCCCCATATCCTTGAGGAATTCCATCTTGTTGCCCCCCAGCCAGCTGAATTGGCTCCACTGCCTTCTTGATCAAGTTCTGTAATGTATTCACCAATATCCCAGATTGATCGGTCAACGCATGATGAACTGCTTCATTAAACATGTCTTGGATCGGCTTCTGTGAACTTGTAGGCGATATATGGCTCGATTCGTCAATAAGAACAGGCTTTGGAAACTGTAATTTTTGAATCGGCCCTTGATCTCTCATACCGAAGGATTGTAGACAAAGCTTCTGAAACTCCACGATGTTCTGCTCCACTTGTTGTCTTTGTTCTTCGGTCAAGTCTTCCATTGTGACTGGAATCATATTGTCTACGCTGACCTCTTTTCCAGTCATGTTGAAGTTCTGTGTCCCACCGTGTCAAAAGCGTGTTGATTCAGTTGATTCAGCCGATAGGATATACCATGATGATATGAAGATCGTCTCCCACTGGGCGTGCCAAAAGCGTGTAGACGCTGAAAACCGCCAGGGGCCCGTCCGGCGTCTGGGTGACACGCGAAGGCCTGGGAGGTCTGCTTAGCTCCAGTGCAGGTCCTAAAGTCTTGAGGTTCGTAGGTGTGCCAGTCAATTTGACCCCGCAATTGACAAGGAGATGAAGAAATTAGATTACCGATCCAATCGGCCAGCAAGCCGATACGGATTCCTTCCAGCCGATCGCCGCTATGCTCGTGCACCGGCTACGCCTGTACCCGGGCCCTCGTCCTCAGCGTGCTCGCGTCCGGGTCCTTGTTGGTCCTCGTGTCCGGCTACCAGCAGTAATTGCACAATCGGCTATCGGCCGATACGGACTGATATAAGCTCCTCGTAGCCGATAGCCGATGGCACCTGTGTATCGGCTAGGAAACCGATAGCACTATGAGCAAATAGACAAGATGTCAGTATAACATATGCTTCGGCTAGGAGCCGATGATAAAATAGATAAGCAAGATAGTAAGCCAGCCGACTGCCGAGGAAACACATGTGCATCGGCTAGAAAACCAATGATAATATAGATGACCAAAACAGTATGGATAATACAGTCGGCTTTATAAAAAGATAACCTATCGGCTAAGCACTCCGATAGAACGTCGCATATACACCGATCGGCTCGACAAGGATAAATCTATTGTTATCGATCTAGTAGTTCAGACCTAACTGATGCAGCACAGATCGATAATAGTAAAGGAACCTCAACAAGCCGATAGACCTAATGCAACTGTGATGTAATAAGGTAATTTACCGGCTATACATTCCGATAAGACGCTTGCGCAAAAACCATCAACCTAGCAGGAACAGCTTATCGCGACAGTTTAGTAGGTCGGACCCAACCAATGCAGCACAAACTGACGATAAGCCGCTCCCAGTGAGCTGATAAGATCTACGCACGTGTGATGTGGTATACCTGATCGGCCTAAGAGGTCGGACCGAACCGATGCAGCCGTAGACAGGGCAGATACACCTGGGTAAGGGGTGATGAGTCTTACCCTCTCGCAGGAGTTCGGACCTAACCGATGCAGCCCCGCTCGAGAAGCAAGAACCCGTCGAAAGGGTGGCGATGCGCCGAAGTTTAGTTGATCGAGAGATAATTTACAAGGTCCCCGGGCATACGTATATATACCCCGAGTTATTACAGTCCTAACAGGACATGGCACAAGACTTTCCTAATTAGAAAAGGAAAACTAACAGACTCGATCGGACAAGAGATCAGGTTTTCTAAAAGATAAAACTATCTAATAGATAAGATAAATAACTGCCATAACGTGGTCTTCACGATTCCTTCTCAAATCCGGCTTCTTCTAGATTAATTTCCTCCGGTTGATGTAGCTTCTTTCTTTACCGAATCTGATATGAGCCGTGCCAAATTTTGGCGTTAACAGTAGCGCCTACGCCCTAGCCGCTAGCTTGCCCGGCGCCACCACTGAGCCACAAATCTAGCCATGCCGCCGCCATCCCCAGGCATTGCCGCCACCGCTCGGACCTCCTACACCGCCGCCGAGTTCATCGGCATCCTCCGGTGAGCATCGCTCGATGGCGCCCTTCTTTTTCCCCCTCCCTCGGCTCGTCGTCATCGGCGTCCTCTAGCCTGGCACCGGGCCCTGCTACTTCGCCCCCCCTACTGGCCATCGCTCGTCATCTCCTTGGCCTCCCATTGCTGTAAGCTCGGCTTGCCCCATGTGTCACCGCCGGGTGGGACCCGCTAGCAGTATGGTTGGGCAGCCAACATGTGGGCACCAGTGCCTCTCCCCTCCTTTGTATGATAGTGGGCCAGTAAACAGTTGTGAAACATTCTCAACCATTGGATCTTCGAGATTTAGCTAAAGCCGTTGGATTTCCATAAAACACTTGATCAAATCTCATCCAACCAATCTTTTTCAGATTAATCAGGACCATTGGATCTCCTATAAATCCCATGATAGGATCCAAGCCATTCATCTTGCTCAGATCAGATCTCGATCGTTAGATCCCCACAACCCTACCTTTGTGCCATGTCAGCAGTGCCACCTCAGCCCTAGTGGCACGTGTCGTCATGTCATCCCTTAGCTTCCACCTCAGCATTTTACCCACGTGTGCATCCACCTCATCGGCCCATCAGCCACCACATCCCTCTGGTCCATAGACCCAATCCGCTAGTGCCCTATCAGCCCTAGCCCAATCCACCACTCCAGCTACTCCTCGGATCTGTGAGCCATGTCTATGACGGTGGGCCCCACTCTTTTTCCAGTGCCAAAAATAATCCTTTTAGTTTAATTTTGAGGGAATATTCTTTCCCCTTTTCTTTTCAGATTTTCTTTGAATTCAATCTTTTGGAAGCCATATCTTTTCCGTCCTAACTCTGACTCGACTCGTTCTTCTTACTAAATTCATCTAAAATCATGATTTACTTGTTTATGTACTGTTTATTTGGAATTTCTTAGGGTTTTTCATCATTTTACATGTAGTCGCGTACAATCGCAGATTCGGAAAATTGTGGAGTCTGTGGAAGAGTTCGGAAGAGCAATCGAAGACGTTTTGTTGCAAGGCAAGTCACACGACAATCTCCTTGAGCATGTTGATCCCATTTGCGAAACCTATTTTATTTTAACGTTATCACATGCACTAGTTTTGAATGTCACTATTACTGGTTATTTATTTATTATCCTATATTCCTTTCTTATGGCCGTGAATTGATATTGTTACCTTTGCCTTGAATACCCTGGGTAATTAATACTGACTAGCTGGATGACTATGTAATGATCTAGCTAGATTATTTAGGATCTGCTTATCACTACATAGAAATTGTAGCGTCATTTTATGTGGGGAAATTAATGAATAAATTATCAAGAATTAATGGTTAATGGCTATGGGTTCACGACAATTGGTTGTGGCTGGTTAATTAATTGTGCCAACTAAAACTTGACTGAATGGTGGGTTGTGAGCACCATAGTTGTGAATGTTGCTAGCGGTGCGCATGACAGTTAAGGACGTGTTCGTGGACTACTTGTTGCGAAGCATTTACCGTACTAACCTAATCTGGCTGGGTGCCCGATCTTCCGATAGGCTCGATTTGGCGACGTGAAGACGTTCACATTTTGAGGCTTCTGATCAGCGATCGTCACCTCGTAACCGCTACACCCACACGTCTACTTGTTATCAACCACGCTCTCACGTAGTCGACCTCACCACAAAGGTTTTATCCCTGCAAGCAATCGAAGAAACTCACAAGAACAAGAAAGAACACAATTTGAATTGCAGATGAATGTTTAGCACACGAAGTTGGGGTTCTACAAACCGATCTAGACAGCGAAACTGCAATGGCAGAATAATCTAAGCAAAACCCGACCCTAAATGATGATGGCTACTGTATATATATGAGTTGGGATGTCCTAGAGTTAACCCTAGGGTGTACACCCCTTGGGCTTAGCCCACGACACAATTACAAGGCCCAAGGCCCAAACAGAATCGGACTGGAAGAGGTACGTATTTTGTTTCGATGATTCCGGACAGCTTAGGACGAATTTTGACGTGGGACCAAAACCATCTGAATGTAGACTCCATAAGATTTCCAACAAGTACTCATGGGCCCCGAGAGTCCTTCTAGATCAACGGCTAGGTCAGTTTGAAGTTGATGCTATCAAGAGGCCCGAATCCGAATCCAAAACATGCAGAACTTCATCTCTTGCTTTCTATGGACCAAAAAGTGACGTGGTGATGTAGGAGTAGATTTGGGTAAGGTCTTGGTTTGGTCCCCAATCAAATTCTTTTATCATCCATACGTTTCTTGTGCTCGGTCTCTTTCCTTTCACCCAAGCAAGTATCTCTGCAAACGAGAACACACAAAACTCATGGTGCAGTAACGGCTGTTCAAATATATAACACGTAAATCTTACGTAGAAAGCATGCATAAGGTAGCTATGGTCATATCCGAGCTAGTGATGTCCTCATCATCCTCCCCTTCTTGATTGAAAACCGTTCGCGGTTTCACCTTGTCATTAAGCCTGATGAACATATCTTTATCTTTCACAACATAGGGTGAAGTAGTGTTGTGCGTATGGTTGGATTCTAAAATTTTTAAACAGGGAGAACACTTTGTAGTGTTGTATAGCTCACAACACTCCCCTTCTTACAAACCAACCTGCAACTCATTTAAACAACTAGAGGAACTAGATAGAGAATTATTTATACTCATACGGTCCTCTAGACAAGACATGTCATTATGAAAAGGAGGTATATTAAAATTCGTACAAATATATACTCTATGCACATTATATTCTCCTTTATTATCATAATTGCCAATAACATGAAAAATCACATGAGAAGGACATGGCAAATGAGATCTAGCAAATAATTTCTTCTCTAAACAATTGAGTGGACAAAGATCATCAAATTGAATATAGCCCCAAGTATTTAAAGAAGATAGCAATCTAAGCTCTTCATTCTCGCTAGCAATGTGAACAACATGCCTAAAATCAGCACATGGTGATTCAACAACATTACTAACATGTTCATTCACTAGTTATGGCATGGATATAACTGAAGCATTGCACAACTCTTCTTTATCACAAGAAATAGGAACCAAATCATCGTGTGACAAAGGTAATTTAACACACGATTTCACTAGTGATTGCTCTAAACTAACATGATTAGTGGACATATATAGCACAACAGAATTGTCCATACCATGAGTGAATGTAGCACCATTTCTGTTACCTTTGTTCTCATTTTCAAAAACTGTAGGTGCACTCTTAATTAAAACATCTTGAAACATGCATGGAACAACAAGTGGATCTTCTTTCTCTATGTCTCTCTTCTTTTCCTCATTACCTTGGCTTTTCTCAGATACCTGCAAAATATCAGTGCCCAATGCAATATGTTCGTTTTGCAATAACTCAAGTTTAGGTGAAGGCATCAAAACATTAGTATTATTACATTTATTTCTCAAAACCTCATGGTTTTTAATCTTTTCCCTCTCAAGATCATCTCTCAAAATTTTAGCAGGGGAGATAGGAAGCAACTTAAATTTCTTGCCATTATGTGTGAAAGTGTACGTATTGGTCTACCACGGTGCACAACATCTCTATCATATTCCCAAGGTCTACCCAAAAGTAGAGAACATGCTTACATTGGAACAACATCGAATATGGCACTATCATGATAATTGCCTACTGAAAACTCCACTTTCACAATTTTACTTACCTTCAACTTACCGCAAGAATTGAACCACTGGATGTAATAAGGCCAAGGATGCGGTTGCGTCAGCAATCCAAGCTTCTCAACCATATCTGAACTTGCCAAGTTGCTACAGCTCTCGCTATCAATGATAACACGGCATGCTCGATTCATAACCAAAAACCTTGATTGGAACAAATTATGGCATTGATTTTGCTCTGCTTTCTCCATTTGAGAACTTAGCACTTGTTGTACCAAAGTATTCTCATTATCCTGCAAAAGGTTACTTACAAAAGAAGGGACAACAAGGGGTTGCTTCTCTAAATGACACACTTTATTTTTGTAAGCAAAATTCTAAGATGGAGAAACAAATTTCTCTCGCATAAGCATTTTCATATCGTTCCAAGTTTGAGGCAATCTATCATGTGAAGACGTTATTAAATTTTGCCACCATATTAAAGCATGAGAAGTCAAGACACTAGCAGCATTCTTAATCTTTCGTTTATCACACATATGACGATGAGAAAAAATTTTATCAATCGCAACTTCCCAACTCATGTATGCTTCAGCACCAAATCCATTATATGAAGGGGGAGATGACACAGTCTTACCCTCACTTGTTGAAGGTGATGTGGCAGCTATGTAGGGCTCTTATCCAAATTCTTCGTCTCCTTTTCATCCTTGGTGTGAACTGTCATAGTTAGTGGAAGACAAGAAGAAACAGTAGCTGGCTGCTGATGTTGTCTCAATTGTTTATATTCACTAAGGAGACCTTTCGTGCTCTCAGCTATCACTTGAAAGTCTTGTTGTATAGAGTTCATGCTATGTCATCATATTCCTGCCACTGTTAGTAGAAAATAGAAAACAACACAAAAGCATTATCCCTATCAATGACTAGGTAGTGGACGCTGGAATCACACACTCTTAAGCAACCAAAAGCGTCTTACCGAACTCTTATGATATTCTTACCGATTGAAGCAGGTGGTACGACCGGAGAGGTGGGACATTGACAGCGGTGAGTGTTGCGATTACTCGGATCAAATCTGTACTGATAAGAAGTTTGTGGATCTCAGGAGGCTCAAAAGTATGGTAGCAAGGATTAGCAAAAATTAATAACAGAATAGCAAAGCTGAATAAGTATCCCAAATACTTGTAGCAGTCGTTGGCCAAGACACGTTCCTAGAACCAGCCTAACAAGTAAGAGCAAGAAACAAAGGACTTAGGATAACTCTCTCTCACCAAGTCTCTCGAAAATCTTGAAAGATCAGCTCAGCAAGACTGCTCACTTAAAACAGCTCTCTATCCTTTTCTTTTTCTTTTTTCCCTCTTTTTTTCTCTTCTCTTTTTTTCTTTTTTTCTCTTCTAGGAGTACACCTAGTACACAAGAAGCAACCACAAAAATTGGCAGCTCGATATAATGCACAGAGTGACCCTGGAAAAACACACAGAGGCACTCTAAAAAGCGTGCAGGAACTCCAGGGCTTGAAAACTCAGTCTTGCAGGCCAAATTTCATGATTTTAGATCAGCTGAACCTGATGAAGTGGGGGAGGAGCAGATGTAAAATTTTCTGTAGATGTCTACAGATATAAAGTTTGCCCAATTCCGAGTCTGTATGCAAAAGTTATGGTTGTTTTAAGATAGGTAGCGCGAACTAGGGTTTCTCTGCTCAACCCTGTTGCTCCGGCTAGAGTATAAGTGCCAATAGGTCAAGTGGGCTGACAAGGAGGCTAGCGGTGCAGGGCGATTGACACAAGGCGGCTTGCGACCTATCTAAAAAGGCTTGCGAAAGCGGGTTTAAACTCAAGGCGGCTTGCAATCCGAAACCGAGTAGAACTCGATCTCTCATGGTAGGCTCTCGCGCAACCCAACACAGTGGTAATAAATTTTTGGGTTTTCTGGACTCTAGGTAAGGGAAAACAAAACTTAACAGAAGGAAACACAAATGATACCTATCGGGCAACCTGATGCTCTGATACCACTCGATGCGGCTGGGTGCCCGATCTTCCGATAGGTTTGATTTGGCGACGTGAAGACGTTCACGTTTTGAGGCTTCCGATCAGCGATCGTCACCTCGCAACCACTAAACCCACATGTCTAGTTGTTATCAACCACGCTCTCACGTAGTCGACCTCACCACGAAGGTTTTATCCCTACAAGCAATCGAAGAAACTCACAAGAACAAGGAAGAACACAATCTGAATTATAGATGAATGTTTAGCACACAAAGTTGGGGTTCTACAAACCGATCTAGATGGCGAAACTTTAATGGCAGAATAATCTAAGCAAAACCTGACCCTAAACGATGATGGCTACTATATATATATGAGTTGGGACGTCCTAGGGTCAACCCTAGGGCGCTTGGGCTTAGCCCATGACACAATTACAAGGCCCAAGGCCCAAACAGAATCAGACTGGAAGAGATATGTATCTTTTTTTGATGATTCCGGACAGCTTCAGGAGAAATTTGATGTGGGGACCAAAACCATCTAAAAGTAGACTCCATATTAAAGCTTTCCAACAAGTACTCGATGGGCCCGAGAGTCCTTCTGGATCAGCGGTAGATCCATTTGAAGTTTGATGCTATCAAGAGGTAAATCCAAATCCAAAACACTGCAGAACTTCATTCTTGCTTTCTATGGAACCAAAAAAGTGACGTGGTGAATGTAGGAGCTGAGGACTGGGTAAGGTCGTGGTTTGGTCCGCCAATCAAGCTTCTTTTATTATCCATGATTTTCTTGCGCTCGGGTCCTTTTCCTTCAGCCCAGAGCAAGTCTCTCTGCAAACAGACACCAAAACTCATGGTTGTAGTTATTAGTTTCAAATATATAACATAATAAAATCTTATAAAGCATGCACCTTTGGTTGATGATTACATAAGATATCGATATGGTCATACGAGATAGTGAGTCCTCGTCATAACCACAATCAGAATGGGCACGGCTGGACTTGTAAAGTGTAGCATGTCCCAGCAGGAGGCACCACCGGTGTGGGTTTAGTTGATAGGTGGTAGTGTCAATAAATCCACAATGGCAATGCCAATAAGACTATATGTTTAGGAGCCAAGAGTTTCTCTAGCCTGGAGGTTGGGCCACCTCTATTGGGGACTTGGCCGGCCATTATGTTGGGCATGTTATGTAAGGGTGCCTGTCACAATCTCTATTCGGGTACTTACAAGTATCGCACGGCGCAATGGCTGACATGATGTTGAGGATTTGTGTCTTGTGGGTAAAAGTTTGTACCTCTGGCCAGAGTAAACTATTTGAATTACCTGTGCTCACGGTCAATGGGCGGGCTTAGACAACTGTTTTCTGTGACTAGTCCACGCTATTCATAATGAATGGCATAATGATGGAACTTGATAGTCAATGAGAGAGTTATGGTTTGGGCCTGAACTGTGTTGGAGCGTTGTTCAGTGGTTGGTAATATTGATTAATAATTAAACTACTATTTCTGATGTTTTTAAATGCAAATGTTAAATGCTATTTATGCAAATGAGCCATAAAACTATGCTTTCCTTTGATTCTGTTGCATTACATTGCATTTTCTAGTGTGGCTTGTTGAGTACGGTGGGTGGTACTCAGTCTTGCATTATTGCAATCATCAGAGTGAAGCTTAGCGAGGAGGAGAAGTTTAGTGTTTGGCTTATACCCCAGTTGAGCTGCTTGTGACTTGTGCTGAAGCTATGGCTAGGTGTTTCGTTCCGGGCTGCTGTTTTCTTCTGTGTGAGGACTAAGTGCCTCCTGTTGTAAGTATTTATCGTTTATTATTTTGGTTATGTTTATCAATTGTCGATTTTGTGTATCTCGGGTTGATTCTGGACGAGGATTAATGCACAAATTAGCTTTGAAAATTCTGGTGAATTTCTAGGGCGTGAGCACACTTAAGAGGGGTTTTTAAGGGGGAGAATGGAGGTAGATCTCTTCTCATCTTGTTCTGAAGCTAAAGCCTGACACCCCCTATACTTGGGTTGGGATTAGGACGGCTGGGGTTTGAGGTGGTAAAGGTGGTGGAAGAGGTTGAAGTGGGGGTTCATTCCTAGGAAGGCTTTGCAGAGGGTTATGAAAATGGAAATCTAGAGGATGGAGTTAGGATTGAAGTGGACCAACTCAATTTGGTAAATAATCGAGGAGCACGAAAAGAAATCGCATGTCAGAAAGAACGAAACCCCAGTCAAAAAAAGAACTCAAAACCACTATTCGTGGGTGGTCGAGAGAAAGGGGAAGTGTTTTGGAATGGAGGAAATTGGTATGGAAGTGAAGAACCTTGTAGATCTAGGGTGGATTTGCTCGAATGGGCATGGAAAGCCCTAGGTCTTGGGAGGCGGAGAGCGCAAGTTGCTCCTGGATTTGGAAGTCAAGAGCGATTTGCGATTGGGGAAGAAGGGGAATCTTTTCTCTCTCCCCGATACATAAAGGGCTGCGCTGGGTGGTTGGCTTGGGCCAGCTTGCTTAGTAGTGGGTCGTAAGATATGAGTTCCCAAATAGCATGTCCTATTGGGCCATTAGCCAGTTGTGTTAGAATCACAGTTGGGTGTTATTTGCGGGACGGATTAAATTAAGCAGATATGCTCTTCAGTTAAGTCTATAGCTAGATCATACATGTTTGGGTGTCTGAATTATGTACCAAGTATTGAGGATATATCCTTATAAGGATCAATTACGCTGTCTCCATTGACAATTGGGGATGAACAGGTATATCATTCAGTAATCTCATTACATGGATTTACTCCATAGTGATACTTGGCTTCATGCTTAGCAAAATATTGCCTTGAACAAAATTCCTAGCTAATATATAAGCTGAGTAGTCATTTCTGAGAAACATATCACTCAAAAGATTAAAGGTTAAAGATCTTTGTAACTTTATGTTTATATTGTTTCTCAATTTAAGCACAAAGTCAGGGCTACACCAAATAGTGTGCCTATTTGGTGCACACTATTCATATTTTTTCATGAAGCCTTCATAGGCTCGTTGCCAGCTAAGCTATGAAGCAGGACTTAGGAGAAGCCTCGGACAATGAGTACTTGGGGAGCCAAGCACTCAGGAATTTCTACCATAGAGGATGAGCACTTGGCGCAAGCTGTGACTCAATATGAACGGTCTCAGGGGCTACTATGGAGGTTATGGGCCCGGGTATTCAAGGAGTCAAATATGGCCACTCGGACAGAGGGTGGGCTAGGTCCATACAGTTAGGGGATAGTAACTTGGCATCGTGTAACTTGTATAAAAGAAGGGATATGTCCTACGCCGGTTACTCTATATTCTGATAAGGAAAATCTCTGCTCGTACCCTCCCGACGGGATTTCTACCGCTGAACTTACCTCCTTGATATATAAGGAGAGGCAAGGAGTCCCCTAGGGCTTGTCATGCCCGGAAATTCACCAAAATTTTCAAAGCTAATTTGTGCATTAAATCCTCATCTAGGAACCAGCTAAGGTACACATATCGACAATTTGACAAACATAACCAAAACAAAATAACGATAAATACTTACAAAAGAGACACTTAGTCCTCACATAGAAGAAAACTGCAGCGGAACAACAATCCTAGTGAAGCTTCAACACCAAGCCCACAAGCAACTCAACTAGGGTATAAGCCAAACACCAAAATCTTCTCCCTCCTCGCAAATCTTCACTCTGATGATGGTATTATTGCAAAGCTGAGTACCATCCACCGTACTCAGCAAGCCACATAGGAATGCAAAATAATACAACAGGGTTCCAGAGGAAAGGCATAATATGGATCTTTTGCATAAACAACATCTAAAACATTTGCATTTAGAAACATTGCAAAAACAGTATAGTTTAATTATTATCAACATTAAACCAGTCACTGAACAACACTCCAATGCAGTTCAAGCCCAAACCAAAACCCTAAAATCCTGGAGCTATCAAGTTTCCATTAATTATTACCATTAATGAATAGTGTGGGACTAATCATGAAAAACATTGCTAGGCCGCCCATAAACACGGGCACGGATATTCAAAAAGTTTTACTCTAGCTAGAGGTGTACCAATTTACCCACAAGACACAATCCCACAACACGTTGTCGTGCGCCTCAATACCACCATGGTACCTCGGAAAGGAGTTGTCACAGGACCATCCATGTAACTCACACAACAAGAGAGCCACTTGTCTCCGGTAGGGTTGATCAGGTTCCTAGGCAGGGAGACAACCCAATGTCCAAACCATCGACTTATGGCTGCCATGCATAGACTTATTGACTGGCACAACACGCCCAGGTGCCTCCCATTGAACATGTCACACTTCAAATCCCGCCATTACCCATTTCTAGCTTGTTGTTAGTACGGGTATTGCTTCACAACAAGTAGCTCGTGAACCAGTTCTTATTTGCCATAAGCACCACTAGCATCATCATAATTCAATGTGCTCACAACCCACCATTAGTCAAGTTTTAGTTGGCACTTTTAATTAACCAACCACGACCAACCGTCATGAGAAAAATAACCATTAATCTTTAATTATTTGTAAGTGAATCAATAGTTATCCCACATAAAATGACACTAATGTTTCTAGACATGGCTAAGCAAAACCTAAATAATCTAGCTAGATCATTAATTAGACATCTAGCTAGACAATATTAATTACCCAAGGCATTAAGGCAAAGGTATCAATAACAAAATGGCTATAATCAAAGAATATAGGATTTATAATAAATACCCGTAATAATGATATTCCAAAACTTTGCATGCAATAACGTTAAAAAAATTTCACAATTGGGATCAACATGCTCAAGGGGATTGTCGTGTAACTTGCCTTACAATAGAGAAGTCTTTAGTTGATCTTCCGAACTCTTCCCAGAACTTCACGATCCTCCGAAACGGTGAAAACTACACATCTACACGCAAAATGAGAAAAAACACTAAGAAACTCCAAATAAATAGTACATAAAAAGTATACAATCATATAGATCATGATTTTAGATGAATTTAGGAAGAAGAACAGGTTGAATCGAATTTCGTATGGAAAAGTTATGGCCTCCGAAAGTTCGAATACAAAGAAAATCGAAAAAGAAACTAGAAAAGAAATATTCTCGAAATATTCCCTCAGAATTTAATTAAAAGAATTGTTTTTGAATGGAATACAGGAGTGGGGCCCAATGGTCAGTGGCTTAGCTAGTGTGGATTAAGTCTATGGACCAGAGAGAGTGATGGCCTCGGTGGACCAATGATGACATGGCTGCCACGTGGACCACACGTGGGCTGGTAGGGCTGAGGTGGTGCGGAGGTGGATGATGACATGGCAAAACGGGTTGACGTGGCTCGGTTAGAGATTATGGAATTCCAACGGCTTAGATCGGATCTTGACGATCGGACGGTTTAGATTCACTTCAGGTTTTATGTGATTCGGAGGGCTTGGATTAGATCGGCGACGATGGACGGCTGAGATTGGATGCTCACTGTTCATGGGGTCCGCTTGGTATATAGAGTAGGGGGATGAGCCGGGGCCCACATGTCATCAGCACAGAGAAGGGGACTTCTGACGGGGCCCGCATGGCGGCAGCCCGAGGCAAGGAACAGTGCCTCCAGCGATGTCGCGGCGCGACACGGCGTGGCGACTGCACCCATGGCACAATGCACGCACGCATGGCAAGGGCGAGGCAAGTCCGGTGGTAGAGGGGATGGCGGTGAACGGCCACGAAGGGGATGACGATGCCGGGCGATGATGGCCGACGATGGCGACGGCAACCATGGCGGTGCTCAGGACAGAGGGGGAAACGGGTGACGCCGGAGAGGGAGGAGATGAGGGCAACGGGGGCTGAGGTCCAAATGCTCACCGGCGGCGGAGGACGTAGAGGGAGATGGCGATGACCGTGGTGGCTAGGAACAGTACAATGATGGCTTTGGAGTAGAGCGGCGGCGGCGGTAAAGCAAGGGCTAGGACACAAAAGGGGGGAAAGAGAGCGGCGGGCGCCGCAATTTATAGGGGAGGGGAGGGGCTAGGGTTGACCGAGGCTCGGTGGCGTGAAGCTGGGATTTGCGGCTTCGGCGGTGGGAGTCTGGTGGTGGCACCGCTACGCGTGGGCTGGGTCGGACTAGACCAAGGCGGTGATGCGGTGGAGAAGACTGGGCTAGGCTGTGGCGCGAGCGGCTTGGGCTCCGGGGCGCTAGGCCGAGGCGGCACAGAGAAGGAAGAGGTTGCGTCGGGTTCGGTCTCCACCTGTGTGGGGAGAAGAAGGATGGAGGAGGAAGATGAAAGGGAAAGAAAGAGAAGGGGAAAAACAGAAAAAGAGAAAAAGGAAAGATAAAAGGGTAAAAGGAAACAAGAGAGAGGAGGAAGGGGGTTTTCTGGAAAAAAACCCAATTTTGGAAATTTAGGAAAAACTAAGGAATATTAGAAACATATGATATTGGGCATTTTCTGGGAATTTGAGAATTTCAGAAATTTTTTGGAAGATAAGGAAGTTAAGAAATTTGGATATTCCTAGGGATTTAGCAATATTTCATGGAATTTGGAAATTGAGGAAATTGAATAGGAGACTGGATAACTTCCAGGAAAAGGTGACAAAGGGGATTTAAAGATTTTTGGAATTTTGAGAAATTAGGAAATTTGGACCTTGGAAATATTTGGGCATTAGGAGTTTAGGAATACTTAGGAAACTGGATATTTTATTGGAATAGGAAAAATATTTCTAGCAATTGGAAATTTGGGAATGGAAATTCTAATTATCTCACGAAGGTTGGGAATTTTGACAAGGAGATTTTGGAATGTGGATACATCCAAGAATTTTGGATTTTGGATTTTGTAAAGATTTGGGAAACGAGCTTTACGACACAAAAAAATTAAAGAGGAGGGGAATCCGGGTATGGGCTAAAAAGAAAGATACAAGATGATCGGGCCAAGAACGACCCGAGAAAAGGATTTTGAAATTTATTTAAATAATTGCTGAAATAATCTTTGTAATATTAAAATTAATTCTAGAGCTCCAAAAAATCTGAGAAAATTTCAGAGAGTGTAATTAGACACAGAGAATTTATTAAAAATGAATTCAACCATGATTTATATGGGGGCACCCCGAAATGCATTATGGAGAGTAATTACTATGACAACGCGAAATATCTAGATGGATGGGATCTCAAATAAAAACCAAATAAGTGCAGTAACCATCCATCCTCATCGCAGCCTTGCCATAATATTTACCCATTCATAATACAAATTCAACGCGTCGAATTCAGAAATAAAGAGATATTTGGAGAGTTGATTCACCAGTCCGAAACGGCGAAGTATGCCCATCAAAACACACGAAGGTGCCGACCAAACACGATACACACTTCTGGGGACATGGTCTACGGTTGAATCAACATCCATGCATCTTATCATTTCTAAATTCTTACTAATGTGTGACTAGCCCAGGAAAGCTCTAGTCCCACACGTTCATCTTAGCAAGTAATATCCAATACAAAGGGTATTTAGCTAATTAAACAAAGGTACAGATACAGATACATATTAACTAATGTTTACATAAACCTCAGAGGCCAAATAGTAAGTCCTTCGGAAGCATGACTACCCAGAAAACCCTCAGGCAACCGACTAAGGGTAAACTGTCACGCCCAGAATTTCCATCCAAAATTCCGGAGTTTTATTGTGTGTAAACCCTCGTCCAGGAATCAACCGAGGCACACATGACAAAATTGATAATCAAAGTAATTGTTTACAAAGCGTAATCATTTATTACAGAGGTGAATGGTACCTCTCAAATAAAGAAAATTCTAACAGCGGATAAATAAACAACAGCGTGACGATTCCCACTCCACACACTTGACTGGGCTCCCTCCTAGTCCTCCAAGTAGTCCTCTTCGCTGTAGTCCTCCTCTGAATGATTGTTGATTGCAAGGTGAGCATATGACATACTCCGCAAGCCACACAGCAAGTATGCAAGTGCACGGGATAACAAAGGATGGCATAGTATGGCTCAAGTTTGCATAAAAGCAAGAAATAAAACATTTGAGAGGGTAATAAAACAGTAATTAAATAACAGTATTAATCAACGCTATACCGCTCACCAAAACGGTATAGGCCCAACCACTCCAATCTGGAGCTACACATGTTCCACTGTTCAACCATTAGATTTAAGTAGTGTGGGACTAATCACAGAAACATTGCTAGGCTCGCCCTTAACCGTGGGCACGGCTATTCGAATAGTTTTACTCTGGCCAGAGATGTACCAATTTACCCACGAGACACAACTCCACAGCACATCACTATGCCCCTCAATACCACCACGGTATCTCGGTAAGGAATTGTGACAGGATCATTCATGTAACTCGCCCAATAGGAGAGCCTCCCGCCGAACCTCCGGTCTCCGGTAGGTGTGATCAAATACCTCCCCGCAAGACGGTCCGACGCCCGAAGCATGGCCTTATTGGCACTGCCATGTGTGGACTTATACCAGCCACAAACACGCCCTGGAGCCTCCTATTGAACTCGGCACACTTCAAACTCCTGCTAGCCCATACTAGCTTGTGGTTAGCACGAGTGTTGCTTCGCAACAAGTAGTCCGCGAACCGGTCCTTAACTGTCACGAGCACCGCTAGCAACAAACACAACCCTGGTGCTCGCGACCCACCTTTTATTCAAGTTTTAGTGGACCATTAAGTTGTCCTTGTACGACCATGTCGTAAAGGGATCATCCTTTCATGTGACTGAAGAATAGTATAGAAATTATTATGACAACCCATAAGTTATTCTATTAATTGCTAGGCATGGCTAAGCAGGGTCCTAGAGTTATTCTAGCTAACCAGTAAATAAAGGTAGCTAGTCAAGATTATCCCATAGGCACAAGGTCAAGTAATCAATTCAAAAGGGCCATAACAAAGGTTAGGGTTTCCTTGTCCCGATGACATTCCAAAATAAATGCAACATTGAAAGAAAATATAGCTTTAATCATAGGAACAATATGTTCAATGAGAAAGAGGAATCTGTGTGACTTGCCTTGCAGCTCCGCACAGTCTTCGACACCTGCTTCGACAAACTGCGCCTCTTCCTGAGCGTCGGTAGCTATAGGCAAATAACAAAATGGCAAAACAGTACATCAACACACATGAACAGTACACTATTATATTTTTAATGGATAGTTCATGATTTTTAGAGAAATTAGAGACTTAAACGACCTCAAACCGAGTTCGTATGAATTAGTTATGATTTTTAGAAGTTTTAACCCTTTATAGCCTATGCAACAGAATTAACAGATTTAATGCATCATAATTGAATTAATTTTATTCAGAAAAGGCATTTAGGGCGTCACAGGAGAGAGGGGGCTGTCGGCTGACCAGTGGGGCCCACTGTCAGTGCGAGGGAAGGGGTCTGGTTCATGGTGAACCGAGTCCACCGCGGTCCACGGGGCCAAGCTGACGGCTAGGTCTCTAGGGTTTGGATCGGACGGGTGGGATCTAACCGAGGAGATCCATCCGCTGGCATCGATCCCGAAAGGATCAGCCACGGATTGGCTATGGCGCTGAGGTGACGGCGAGCTGGCGCCCACAACGGCGACCACGGCGACGGCTACAGCGACGGCGGCGGCGCTAAACCCGACGGTCGACGGCTACAGCGATGCGGCGACGCACGGGAGGAGCGGGAAAGGATAAAGGGGGTCGAGGCGATCGTTACCGAGGGTGAAACTGCGAAGAACGACGATGGCGACGACTGGCGACGAGCTTGAGGCGGCGGAGGGCTTCGAGTCTTCGTCGACGGTGGCGTTCCGGCGGTTCCCGAGGGCTGGGAGACAGTGGCCTGGCTTCAGCGGCGTCCGGCGAACCTAACCGAGGCGGCGGCGGGCTCCGACGGCGGCTGAGGCGACGGCGGCGCGCAACCAAAACCTGGCGGCGGCGGCGGAACAAGCGCAAGACGCGGGGAGGCGGCTAGGGTTAGCTCGAGCTCGATCTAAAGGGCGAAAACGACCCTAGGGGTTCCAGGCTCGCTATTTAAGGCAAAGAGGGGCGAACTCCGGCTCGGACTCGACGGGTTTTACGGCGGCGACGAGAGAGAGAGAGGAGACCGACTCGGGAGGCTTCGGGGCTCCGTTCCACGCACGATTCCGCTCCGGTTCTCTTGGGGATTAGGTAGAGGCGGATAAGGGCTAGGTTTTCCCTCAACCGATTTGGAGAGAACGGGTCCAGGGCGAACGGATTGCGCGGGATTCACGGCGGCGGCTCTCGGGTGCTACAGCGCCTTCGGGCGCAAGGAAGACGACGACGACCCCGACAGGCGGGTCCCACCTGTCGGCGACTGCGGCGGCGCGGGCGCGGGCACGGGCACTGCAGGGGCGCGGGCACGGGCACGGCAGAGGGCACGGGCACGAGCACTGGAGAGGGCACGGGCACTGGAGAGGGCGCGGGCAGGGCACGGGCACAGCACGAGCGGGGCACGGGCACGGGCTGGCACGGCACAGTAATGGGCCGGAAATTGGCCCAGAAACTGTGAGGGGATTTTAAAAGCCTTTTTCTTTTTATTTTACTGCTGTGAGCTTATTCATTTTGCCAAAGATGTTTCCCTTAATCGATTAATTCCCAGAAAATTCCAGAAATTAACTAATTAAGCAAAGAATTTTATAAAATTATTTTCAAGCCCATTTTTCTTCAGATTTTTCCCAGATTTTATTCTTTTCACTCATTGAGACTTTTAATTCCATTTCTAAAAATTCTTTTTGCACAATATTTTATATAGGGATAATTTCAGGGTGTTACATAAACCCTTAGATAGGACCATCCTGATCAACCTGTTCACCCACATATTCATCATACAAATCTTCATCTCCACCTGTGTGTGGATCTATAGGAGCATTCACAAAAATAAAATATAACTCAGTACGCAAGGTACTGGCAAGGCCACAATCAAACCTAACTATATATGTGAGCTGTAATCAAGGTAAAGGCTGTATGAAGAGGCTCAATTTTATTGCATAAAGCCAATTTTATTTCGCAACAATTTAAAAGAGAAGTTCATAAGTCAAATTGCATAATAAACTAATAGAGTAACATCATGGCATCGATTTTCATAAATAAAAACTTCACTGCCCTCCTTGGCAGCAAGGTGTTAACGCCAAAATTTGGTATGATTCTTTATCAGAGTCGGTTAAGGAAGAAATCACAGTCAAATTAGCTGGGATTAATCCGGAGGAAGCCAAGTCTAGGAAGGGATCATGAAGACCACGGAAAGACAATTAATATCTTATCTAGCAATTAGGCAGTGTTAGTATTTCTTTCCTTTAGGGAACCTGATCTCGTGTCAGATCGGGTCTTTTGAGTGTTTTCCTTCTGTAATTACGAAATCGTGCATTGTGTCCAATAAGGACTTGTATCAACTCAGGGTATAAATACGTATGCCCAGGTACCTTGTAAATCATCACAAAGATCAATACAAATTCGGCGCATCGCCACCCTTTTCAACAGGTTCTTGCTTCTCGAGCCGGGCTGCATCGGTTAAGTTCGACCTCCTGCGAGAGGGTAAGTCTCGTTACCCCGACTATCGTATCGGCTAGGACTTCCTCGGTTAGGTCCGATATTCTAGTCGGTCTGTGGGCACCCCGGAAGTGCATTATGGAGAGTAATTATTATGACAACGTGAAATATCTAGATGGATGCGGTCTCGAATAAAAACCAAATAAGTACAGTAACCATCCATCCTCATCGTAGCCTTGCCATAATCTTTACCCACTCACAATACAAATCCAACGCGCCGAATTCAGAAATAAAGAGATATTTGGAGAGTTGATTCACCAGTCCCAAACGGCGAAGTGTGCCCGTCAAACCACACGAAGGTGGCGACCAAACACGATACACACTTCTGGGGACATGGTCTACGGTTGAATCAACGTCCATGCATCTCATCATTTTTAAATTCATACTCATATTCAGCTAGTCCCCAGGAAAGCGACTAACTTCACACTTTTATCGCAAGCAATTGATAAACATCACAAGTACTCTAAATATGGATAAACGAGCAGTAGAGTTATATATATTACATAGAGGGTTTACACACCCTGATACATCACAGAGTAGCGCAAAAGATAGCAGCGGAATATCAACATAAAGGATAAGACCAGTGGTGCCATACCCATCCCACAAGGCAACCGACTGGGGCAGAACTTAACTTCAACTACACATTATCCACGCCACCCTCGGCGGGATAATAGTAGATCACATCAGCGTCGTCAATATCCTCACCTAAAAGATGCAGCGTGAGTACAAAAAGTACTCAGCTAGACTTATACAATAATAATAGCTCAAAGGAGTAATGCTAGTCTCTACATCAAGGAGTATGGCTAGGTTGATCTGATTTTGCATAAAGCTGATTTTATTGAGCAAGTAATACATTTAAAACATAAGCATTTGCGAAATAGCTCAATCTGAAAATTTAAGACAGCAAGCTTGTAGTTCTGAAATGTAAGTAAGAATGAGCACAAAACATGCTCTAATCATCATCCATGGGCCACCATTGCCCAATTGTATATGATACACAAGCATACCATTTTTCATGACTAAACCAAGTCATATTTAACATCAAGCCTCTTATATAAATCCATCCATCCATGACTATCCAAAGTCATGGTATAACAACATAATCCCATAACCACATATCCCAAGTTGGATGCTAACATGAGTAACTAACACATCAAGCGATCGTCCTATAACCGTGGACACAACTATTCGAATAGTTCTTACTCTGATCAGAGGTGTATATCTTTACCCACACGATGTGATAGAAGCCAAACGGCTACACTCTAGTTTGATCCGTACCTGCCGGTACCCACACTCTACACATTGAATGCGGACTAGAGATCACAACACAACCTTTTGCACGCTTAGCCCCAACCACCTAAACCACGTCTAGGCCCCCGATGACTTAGTCGTGCGTGTGTGATGACTAAGGCGGGCTCACCGTCGCGGGAGGCACCTCCGGCCAAAGCCAGGCGCGCTCGAGGCCCTCCAAAGGAAATCCCTCCTCACGACTGACGGACGGGCGTAGATGGCCACAGCCTCCCGTGGTACTGAGTTAAGCCGTCCCATACCAGCATGTGGAAGTACGTAGGGTGCTTGAATAGACGTCAACATGTTCGGTCCTTAACGACCCAGATGGAGCTACTTGCATCAGGGAAACACCACCCTGTCATCGCCCTATCATCCATCCAAGTCAAACATTTTCTCAATTATTAATCAGAAGTTATTCTTGTCAGATTTTAACCCATCCACTCGTATTAAACTAGTTTTGAACCGATAGCTCCATCTATCAGATTTTTTCTAAGTCTAGAATTAAGCATGGCTAAGCATTCGGTAAAATAAAAGTATCCCAAAGTTCTTAGCCAGTGGTGACAAGGTAACAACATGGAGTCAATAACCAAGGAATGGAAATGCATGCAATTGGGTAATATAAACTCTACCCGTTTTTCCCATTTTAACAAGACCAAAACATGCATATAGATATTTCCTTCGCAAACAAATCAATTTATGGAAAATATAGGTTCAATATGCTTAGATGCTTGCCTTGCTGCTACGATGGTTCACACTCAACTTCTGGTTCTTGCTCCACGTACTCCGAATTGTCTGAATCTACCGATAAAAGGCGGATATGCAAATAAGAATCAATTAAATATGCTTATACAAAAATGATCAATAAATTCTGAGATAAATACAGTAGGTAGGCCACATTCTAAAGTGAATTTTAGTGAAAGAATCAACTCAAAGTCTTTTATGGTTTATGAGTTACAAAAACAACAAGATAGGAAAGCTGAAAATGGCAGTTTTGTAATTATTTGAATTGTAGCCTTAAGTTATTATATTTGACTGAAATTTTCTATTAAGATTTCAAGAAGGCAGGTATTTTTATATAAAAGAGCCTAACCTACTGGTTCTAGCAAAATTGAGTTTACTCAATTTGGATTTACAGACATTTTATTATCTATTTTGAAGTCCCTACACATTTAATGATTATAGAAATACTTTTTAGTATATAAAAGTGTTATAACTTTACAGAAGTGAGAAATCATGCCAAGGGGAGCTTACTGATCCTAGGTCCAATTCATTTTTAGAAAAAGAATGAAGCTTTTGTGCACTTTGGAAATATATATATATATATATACTCCATTTTTCATTTATATCATTTGATCTAGTATATGATTTACATAGACAAAATGTCATATTCATGTTACAGAAAAAGAACAGGGCTTGGTGAGGCTTCTGTACCTGGGTTTACTGTATTTTATATTTAGGATGAATTCACTAAGTTTTTACATTTTCTTTATGCAAAAATATACATTCATCATACAAATTTTTAGAGGAGATTTCCCATACTGTGTTGGCCATATTTTACTTTACAGAAATAAAGTACATGTTTTATTGAATCCAACAAAATTTGGTTCACTCAAAAAGGAATTAAAATGAAATAGTTATGAATTTCTGAAGTTTGCATATTTTTCTGTTGGAAAATAATTCAGTTTGTCTTTTCTTTTCTTTTCTTATTTTTCCTCAACTCGGGCCATCTGTCGGCGGCAGAAAACAGAGGGGAGCGAAGTAGTCTGGGCCGCCGGCTCTGTTCGCCGGCGTCGGCGGCGAACGGCGGCTCAGTTGCCGGTGTGGACAAAAGAAGAAAGGAAGAGGAAGACGAGGCGAACACATCGGTGCTCTTCTCATTGCCAGCGGTGGCCGGAATCGATGGCGACGACGGCGGAGGTGGTAAGTCGGCTCGGGTTGCATATGGATGTCACGTTACAGACTGAAACAAAGCAGGGATGCGATGTTTGAGGGACCGGAGAGGCTCACCAAAGGTCCTGGGTTACTCGGCGGTGCTGGAACAGCGGCGGTTGCTCCAGGAGAGGTCCGGCGGCGGCGGCGCGCTTCGGGACTACGTCGTCGGCCTTCTCCTGGGGTTCTGTGACGAAGCCGAGTTGCTAAAAAGGTTAGAGGCCTCGTAGAGATGGTCTCAGCGCGAGGAATCGGATGGAGGCTCACCAGGGAAGGAGAAAAGGACGGCGGCGGTAGTTGGCCGGAGAGGGAGAAGACGACCTCGATCTTGAGCTTCACTGCACCATCTCCCGATTCCTTCTACCGATTGTCTTCTGGGAGTAAGGCGATGACGTTGGCGGGCTAGCTTGGCTTATGGCGTTCTGGATCGGCCGGAACGGCGAGGCGATGCCGGCGGCGGTCCTGCGGGACAGAGGCAGTGCACAGCGGCGACACGACATTGTCGGCCGACGAACCTAGGGCAACCAAGCACAAAAATGGAAAGATCAGGAGGAGTACAGCATGTTCTGGCAGAGGGAAGAGGATGGGGTTCACCAGAGCAAGCTCGGGCTCGATCAAACAGTTTCGGCAGTGAGGAAGATGAGGTTGTCGGCGGTGATCCTTGGGGATTCCGTGGGTTTCTCCGATAGGAACGTGAAGAGGAGGAAGAGGAGAGGTGACTGGCGAAATTTGGAGCGAAATGGTCGAGGTTTCCCATGGTGGAGCTCATCTATGCCTCTCTGTGCTGTGAGGGAGAGGAAGAACAGGGTGCTGACACGTTGGCTCATGCACTGCTGAGTTGCTTTGGTGCTACAGTGCATGGGTGGGTCCCACATGTAAGACAACCCTTTTCTACACATTCTTGGCTAAACTTTGCCTATGACTTGTGGGTCCATGAAGGGGAAACCTAGGAAGGAGAGAGAGGTGTGGGTGAATTTCTTGGTGCAACACACTATCCCATGCTGTGCTATGGCTTACAAGTGGGCCATGGTCTTGTGGGTCCCACTGGTCAGTGACTTGAGAGAGGAGAATTCTCTAGAGACTGTCTTGTGAGCTGTCCAAAAACATGCAGTCTTTAAATTACTATTTTACTAGGTTAATGAGGAGCATAAATTATGGGAAAATTATTGGAGGTAGAGAGAGATGTGTTTAACCTGCTGACCAATTTTCATGGTTAGAAATGGTCTGGTTCAGCTTTGGTGAAATTGCAAATTAGGGTTGTTGATCCAGTTTTTCTGCAGTTTCATTGATTTCTCCAGTGCCTTGATCTTATCATTTTACGTGTTTTCTTTGGGAATTAAATTGAGCCAAAAATACTGGTGGTAGAGTTCTTGTTGACACAACTGTTGGTAGAATTGCACTACCTAATTAATCTTCATTTTTATTTGGTGAATTTTAGAAGCAAACCAATTTATTTCAGCTAGCTTCCTAGTTTTGCTGATTTGAGGGATTTCATTAGAGCATTTATTGAAGTGATAAAATCATGTAAAATTTACAGTGGATCAATTTTGTGGGAAAGTTCTTACAGGAATTTTTCCATGATTTTATGTGCAACCAAACATCTTTGGAAAATCCTTAGACTAAACAAATGCATAGGTCAAGGAAAAGGATCCAGGCTGAAACTTGTTTGAATCTTTAAGAGGTCTAAATTAACGAAATAAATTCTAGAAAAATTATATTGATTCATGATAAATAAGCTAGTATTTGAATAAATTATTTTCCACATATACTTCTGTTCAATTTGATGCACTTTTAGGAGTTGGTCTAATTTTGCCGATTAGGGTTTAATATTGCCAACTTAAATTTCCATGAAGTGAAAATGCAAGAATTTAAATTGTGCATTCTACTAACAGTAGGTCATAACCCTAATTACCTGAAATTAGATTTAGGGATGTGACACGGTCTACGGTAGTTGGCTTACCACGATATATCTATTCTGTCTATGGCTGCATCAGTTAGGTTTGATCTCATAGTCTGAGTAAATATATCACATCACGCGTGCATAGATTTATCGACTTACTGGGTGTAATTTATCATCAGTTTGCGCTGCATCGGTTAAGTTTGACCTACTAAACTGCTAATGATAAGTTATTCCTGCTAGGTTGATAGATTTCATGCAAGCATCTTATCAGGATGTATAGCCGATAAGTTATCATATAATACATCACAATTGCATTAGATCTATCGGCTCATCGAGGTTCTTCTATCATTATTAATCTGTGCTGCATCAGTTGAGTTTGACCTACTAGATTGATAATGATAGATTTATCCTTGTTCAGCCGATGGGTGTCTATGCAATGTTCTATCGGAGTGCCTAGCCGATAGGTTATCTTTTATTAGATAAAGCCAACTATTGTTTTAATTATTATCTATACTACTATCGGCTTTCCAGCCGATGCATATGTTCTATCGGCAATCGGCTGGTTTGTGATTTGTTTACATCGTTATTGGTTCTCTAGCCGATGTACTCATTTATTTTGCCTATTTGTGCCCTCATCGGCTTCCAGTCGATGTATAAGTGCTTTAGTTCATATCGGCAATCAGCCGATGAAACGAGTCCAAATCGGCTTCTAGCCGATTGGCTCACCGATCTAATGTTTCTCTCCTTGTCAATTGTAGGGTCAAATTGACTGGCATGTCTACGAACCTCAAATTTAGGACCTGCACTGGAGTTAAGCAAATCTCCCAGGCCTTCGCGTGTCTAGTGCATCGAACCAGATCATCGGCTCGTTCTCAACGCTGCCGGTGATTTTTGGTGTCAACACAAGGCTATACTACAACTTAATACTTCAACTCCATTCCATCATCATTTCATCAATCACTGAGTATAAATCAGTATAAATCTTCGCCCAACCATCCCATTCCATAAAGCATTTTAAAAACAGAAATCTATACTCAATGGACACAACCATGCCGCTCATGACCGTGAGCATGGCTCACCGATTAGTTTTGACTCTGCAGAGTTGGTACAACTTTACCCACATGATATGATCGCTCTAGTTTGTCCAGTACCCGTCGGTACCACCACACTCTGCACATTGAATGCGGTCTAGAGGTCATAACACAGCTTTTACATTACCTAACATTTAGCCTTGCACCAACAGGAGGTGTGTTACTCCACATCGAGGGGCTACCCCGATGCCGTGGGTGGCGGGCCCACGCCTTAACCCAGCGCCGTGGTGGCAGCCTACCCGGCTCCCCACGAGGCACACAACATTGTATTGGATAAACTTAGACGCATATTCCGTTACGGGATATAGGTAGCTCCTCTGAACAGCCCTACGATCCGTTGTAGGCACTACCCATACTACTCTGCCTACCAGAGTGCAAGGCTAAACATTAAGCAACTTAATCCACTATGGCTATCCCATACTAGCACATGTGGTTGTACTGTTTAACATGAGAAATGACATTGAGTTCGGTCCTTAAGCAACCTAGGCAAACACTCCCCCTATCGATACACAACTTTCACATATGTGTACCACTTGCTTGCCCAAGTTTTAAAATGGTTTTCCTTCAGTTTTAGTTCACAAATATCATAAATATTCATCTCTGATCAGAAGTAAATAAATTCCCATTTCAAACGTAATTAGATGGCCATGACTTATTTTCTAAGCAGCTAGGCATGTCTAAGCATATATATAAGTATATACCTTATAGCAAACACTTAACAAGTACTCCTACCCATCCTAAGGTTACAAGTAGTAGATTATTAACATTTCAAGGTGGGTTATGCAGAAAAGGGATTAACTACCATTGCCCACAATCTATATAATATACATAGCAAAATAATGATGCAAGTTAAAATGAAATCATTGATAATCCCAAAATTTAGGAGCAATATGTTCAAAGGTAGTGGGATTCTTGCCTTGGTTCAGGTTTGCTTCAGGTTCCTCAATAAATTCTACCTCCTCAAACTCCAAAGGCTCTTCTTCTAATTTAAATTTTAAAGTTCAGGCAAAGTCAATAAATAATGTAAAAATGCAAAATGTTCTAATATGTATGATTTTTGTGCAGTGATTTGGTACTGGTTTTAGATACTTTTTGGTGAAATTATTTTTATTTTTGCACTTACCATCTGTGAGATATGATTTTTACAAGTTTTATGTGTCCTTTTAAGAGTATAAAATGTACTGATTATTTGTGGCTTAATTCTGTGCAAAATGAGTTCATAAATGGAAAGTACACATTTTTGTAAGAATTACAAAATTGGTTTGACATTTTTCTGAGCTAGAATGATTTTCTTATGAATTTTCTAGTTAAAAGTCCTATTTTCACCCCTTTTTTATTCTCATAATTTTTAGGCAAGTTTTCTGTACAGAAAGTGCCACTTTTTAATTTACCAGATTGTAAAGAATAAAATTACAAAACAAACAAAACTGGTTTCACTCAATTTGGAGTTGTAATGAATTTTCTATGAATTTTTAGATTTAAACCTATTTTCTAGTGTAACAGAAAAGGTTTGTCGATTTATATCTATTTTCTCAGATTTAAAATACAAGGGGTCCACCGGTCAGTGTAACAACTTTTGCAAAAACATACTCGGGCTTTCCAGAAATAAACCCACAGTCCATCTGCACGTGTGAGAGGGAATTTTCATTAAGAGTCCCCGTTGTTTTTAGTTATTACATTTAGGTCCTAGGTCCACTCATCAGTGTCTGGTTATTTTGCAAAGAGGTACTCGGATGTTTTACACTTTCGCTGATACAGATCCTCAAGTGCTAATCCAATGGGGCCCGCTTGTCAGCGGCTTGGAACAGAGCGAGCGTCGGCGAGCGTCTCTGACGAACTTCGCAGCGGCGGCGATGGTGAACGGCTGCGAATCTTGTCAAGATGTCAAAAGATGAAACGTTCCTTCGGCTCTTGCGAATCCACCGAGGGCGATCTCACAGTCTGGGGTGGTCGAAATCAACGGCAAAGACAGCAGAGGCAGCAGATGGGCTCGGGATGCATATGGATGTCATATTACAGACCAAAACAATGTATGCATGTGGTGTCTGAGGCATCAGGGATACTTACTGAAGCTATTGAGTCACTCGGCAGGGCTGGAACGGCGATGGTTGCTCCAGGAGAGGTCCAGCAGTGGCGGACTGCTACGGGTACTCGTCGACAGTCGGATCTGGGCCAAGATTCAGAGAAGAGTCGTCGGCCTTAGCTCGGTGATGCTCCATAGTAGCTCCATACGCGAGGAATCGGGATATAACTCACCGTGGTCAGAAAAAGCAGAAAAGGGGCACGGCGGCCGGCAGAGAAGAAGAAGACCCGGACCTACGGCCTCGGGGCTTGTCAGCTCTTCATGCTTGGTTCTTGGGTGTATCTTGAGCTGGCGACGTGGCTAGCCAAGAATCAACTCTAGTCTTGCTTCGGTCAGGGAGAACGCATGCATGCCATGGCGGCAACCGCCGGAGCCGAGTGCACACTGCGGCGTCTTCAACCTAGGAGACAGGGAAAGTAGAGGGGAAAAATGGATCAGGGATCCAAGGGTGGTCGTGTTCCCGTAGCTCAGATGCGTCGAAGCTCACCAGAGAAGAATGGCAGCGGTCGGTTTCTTGCCGATGCCGGGGAAGAAAGCGGTGTTCTCAGCGTTACAGTAGTTTTCACCTCGGGCTCTCCGTGGAGAAGTGAGAGAGAAAGGCGAGGAGAGTACAATGGTGACAAGGCTTGAGTTTTTGTCGACCGTGCCGAGAGAACGGAGGCAGGAGCGCTGGCACCGCTATGTGGGTGTGTAGCTAGCGGCCTGGCGCGTGTCCACGACGTGGCAATGGTGTCCTGCAGGTGGGGCCGAGCTGGGGAAGCGCCTATGACTGGCTGGTGGGGTCTACAGCGGCTGGGGCCCACTTGGCAGTGAAATAACAGAGAACAAGTTTCCAGAGGTTGTGTGTTAATTAAGTGGTTGAGGGTTAGATTGGTCTGGCCATTTGACTTGTCTACAGTACCGGTAAAATCATGGAAAAATTACTGTGGGCAGTAGGTGGTATTGGCTAGCTCTGTTCCAAATTTCAAAGTTGTGGGACTTGTAGATTTATCTGGAGAAAATGGCAAATTTTGGCCAAATTTCAGTTTCTGTTGTGCACTAGTCTGAGTCAGTGAGCTTGGGCCTATTATTTCATGTACAAGCTTTGTGAAAGAAGCTTTGAAATTTTTACTGTAAATATTTCACGACATGATCCAATTTCTGACAAATTTTGGTAAGAAGGTGAATGGTGAATTTATTTTAGAAAAAATATCAAATTGGTTGTCTGCAAGAGAAAAAGTTCTCTGTTTTGCTGAATCAAAAATATTTGTTTGAGACACTTATTGACTTGATAAAATTTGGTAAAAATTGCTGGAGATAGAGGAGGATGTGATTAACCTGCTGACCGAATTTCACAGCTAGAGGTGATCTGGTTTATCTTTAGTGAAATTGCAAAGTAAGAATAGTGACCTAGTTTTTCCTGCAGTCTAAATTAATTCCCTAGACCTTTTCTCCTGTCATTTTATGTGGTTCCTTTTAGAGATAAATTAAACCAAAATTTCTGGTTGAAAGTTTCATGTTGACCCATACTCTGGTAGAAGGGCACTGCTTGATTAGTCTTCATTTTTATTTGGTGAATTTTAGAAGTATACCCATTTATTTTTAGCTAGCTCCCAAGTCTAGCTGATTTGAGGGATTATATTGAAATACTTACTGAAGTGATACAATCATGGAAAATGTTGTTATGCTAGCATAAGAGATGTGTTTTCATTGCCTCCCGCATTTCATACATCACTTTTATTTCTTTACAATTTTCTTGGTATGTTACAATTTATAAAAGAAAATTTTATTTCCCATCTTTACTTTACTTGATTAATTTACTTTACCATTTAATAAGGAAAATCCATTATTAATTAATTAATTTAAGTCCCGGAAAATCGGACTGTGACAGGGCATAACCAATCTCACCAGAGATCATACAATCAGTGAAAGAAATACACCACAACTGAAAGTAAAGTATTACCTTACCTGATGGCCTGAACTAGTATAAATCCTTGTGTTCTTTTAAGTCCATCAAGTTTAGATCCGACAAGTAGTCCTATATTCAATACAACCAATATAAAACTCAACATGATGTTACTTTTAATATTCCGTAACAATGTACAGATATTTTTCTAGTCTTTACCTATTATAAAAAAATAAAGTTATTTTGCTGAAATTTTAGTACATTATCCTACATTGTGCGCGCAGCGAGTCCGATTCTAACCAAATCATTCACCTCCTTCTCGTATGTAGCCCGTCGTTCGTTCCAGGGAATCAGAATCAGCAACCAGATCCAAGCACGGGAGCTCGCAACGCGTGGAATGATGGGCCCTCGTCGGTATCGTGCGTGTCCATCGTTGCCTCGAGTGCCACCCTCCGCAACCGATTCTCCCCGGTGACGTTAGCGCTAGCGGTTGCGACGGCACAATCGATCAGCGGGTCCCCCGTTGCTCTGTTGACCGCATGCCTGGTTAGTGATATGCCCTAGAGACAATATGGAGATGTTATATATATCACATGCTAAGTTTATAATGTATTGATTTGTTCCTTAAAATAGACATTATCATTGTTGATCAATGAGTACATGACTTATTCATGAGACTCTTAATGTTAAATATTGCTATTTCTAAATGATCCCTAATCATATATCATATGAGGAACAAATGTGATTCTAATATCAGCATATGTATTGATTGATGATTATGTTTCATGGATCATGGTATGGAGATACCAAATTGATAATATGGATATATGTTGGATTCAAGTAGTGTTTATGTAGAGTCCTTAGACTTGAGATCATCATGGTTCCCAACATACGTAGTAGCTTATTTTAGGACTACTAAACACTACTCCGTAACTGGGTAGTCATAAAAGTAGTCTTCGGGTTTGCTATAAAACATGTAGTAAGATGTGAATGATCAAGATAGAATTTGCCCCTCCTTATGGGAGAGATATCTCTAGACCTCTCGATGTAATGGATTATGGAAGTGCATGGCCATGCTAGTGTGATTGATGTGTCAATCACAAGTTTGTAATCCATCACAGGATCAAGAGAGTGATTGAGCTATTAAGAGGATGACACAAGTCTCGCCTTGAGCTCAATTGATATCGTGAGGCAAAGGGATTTGTATATGAGGACATTACTAAAGGAGTACGCGCAGGCTACGATAGCAGAAAACAAAACTTTTCTACCGCGCACACCAGGACATCATGCAAGAAAGGGATCATAAATCATTACCACTAGACGCGTAGTGCAGCGGAAGAAGGGTTGGAGAAGCCGGTCCAACCACGCGCGCGTCAAGGTAGCAGTGGAAGTAGTCAATCTCCGCAGATCTAATCAGCATCGATGTCGATCAACACCGCAACGAGTAGCGCCTCCACCGGTATCCACACGTCCGAGGCTAGAATGCCGATTGCGAGTGTACTAGCACTCGTGAGCGGCTAGGGTTTGGCTCGAGAGGTGGCGGCTAGGTTTTAGCTCGAGGTCAACAGAAAAACGTGTATCGCCTCGGCCCCTCGCCTCCCTATATATAGACCTCACTCGGGCCTTGTGGAGCGAGGCCCAGTAAGAGTCTACTCGGATCTCTATCCGAATCGAGCCCATATTCGAATCACATTCCAATAAGTGTTCCAACCCGTTAAGCGTGCGACCCTGTAGGTTCACGTATATTTTGTCGTGACCTAGAAACGCCTTTCTGGTCACCCTGTTAATAACGGCCTCTAGTAAGGCATATTAACCCCCAAAATATATGCAAAGATCATATCGGCTGAACCTGTAATGTCCTCATGTACAAATCCCTTTGCCTCACGATATTGATTGAGCTCAAGGCGAGACTTGTGTCATCCTCTTAATAGCTCAATCACTCTCTTGATCCTGTGATGGATTACAAACTTGTGATTGACACCTCAATCACCGTAGCATGGCTATGCACTTCCACAATCCATTACATCGAGGGGCCCAGAGATATCTCTCCTATAAGGAGGGGCAAATTCTATCTTGATCATTCATATCCCACTACATGTTTCATAGCAAACCCAAAGACTACTTTTATGACTACCCAGTTACGGAGTAGTGTTTAGTAGTCCCAAAATAAGCTACTACGTATGTTGGGAACCATAATGATCTCAAGTCTAAGGACTCTACATAAACACTACTTGAGACTAACTGATGACACATGAAATCTCTGCAATATCTCATGGCGGGTCTATCTAACATATGTTCACTAACATATGTCCATATTATCGATTTGGTATCTTCATACCATGATCCATGAGACATGATCATCAATCAATATATATGCTGATGTTAGAATCATATTTGTTCCTCATATGATCTATGATCAGGGATCATTTAGAAATAGCAACATTTGATATTAAGAGTCTCATGAATAAGTCACGTACTCATTGATCAATAATGATAATGTCTATTTCAAGAAACCAATCAATACATTATAAACATAGCATGTGATATTGTCGGTGAAACGGGAATGGGGGTCCCACATTCTCCAGGGATGCGTGGATCTTCGGCCACATCAGCTCCTCCGGGGTCCATATTCTGCACCGGTGATGGCCGGCTACAGCTGTTTCCCCGCCAAGTACCTGGGGCCCGAGTACTGCCCGGGCCCGGGTACGCTTTTCCCGGGCGCCTCGCGACGGCGCCCACATCCACCTCGGGCCCTAGGGCCTGAGGGTATTCCGGGAACCAGGCCTTGCCCCCGGACCCAGGAGCCACCTCCCCACGTCCCGGGGACTTGCCCGGTCCCGGGCCTCGCCTCCCGGTCCCGGGAGCCACCTCCTCGGTCCCGGGTCTCGCCCCCGGACCCAGGAGCCACATCCTTGGGCCCCGCGTCCCGGGGACCTTCCTGTGCCCGGGTCTCGCCCCCCAGTCCCGGGAGCCACCTCCTCAAGCCCGGGGCATGCCCCTGGGAACATTACTGGGACTTCCCGGGCCCGGGCCTCGCCCCTAGTCCCGGGACCCACAGCGTCAGCCCCGGGTCGCGTCCCCGGGGCACATTACTGGGGGACATCCCCAGGCCCGGGTCTCGCCCCCCGGTCCCGGGTCCCACCTCCTCGGCCCTAGGTCGCGTCCCCGGGGCACATTACTAGGACTTCTCGGGACCGGGCCTTGCCCCCCGATTCCGGGACCCACACTTCCGTCCCTGAGGAGCTCGGCGCCCTGTGCGCGCGGAGGGCTCGACGAGCTCTCTGCCCCGGGCCCGAGCTTGACTCGAGCGGATTAGCTCACCAACTACCCGCATTAATGGCGAGGCGACGGGGCATGTCGCCCCTGTCGCCTGCTTGACCACGCGTGGGTCTCCCATGATGGCCCCCCCGCAGGCCTGCTCCCTGTGCAGTCAGAGACTTTTGACTTTGGCGGTGAGGGCGTGCGCCGTCACATCTTCACGACTTAGCCGCCTACAGCAAACCAACTCCGGCGTGGCTCAGCAGGCGGGCGCGAACGGGCGCGGACGTGCACGACAAGACATAGCATACCTAAAATCTTTCTCCGTGTACTCGGCACTGTGGACTCCCCTTGATCGATAAAAGGAGGATCCATGCCACAGGCTGGGGGACTCTCGATCTCTGGTTCTCGCTCTCTCTCGAGCTACTCTCGAAGGCTGGTTCTCTCTGGTTCTCTCCCGGTTTGGCTGGTTCTCGGTCTCTCTTCTTCCTGGAGGGCTACCTCCTGAGCACCCTGAGTTCATCTTGTAACAGCAAACCACATTCTCCCACATAGCAAACACACAGGAGTAGGGTATTACGCCTCCGCGCGGCCTGAACCTATCTACTTCTCCTGTCTCCCTTGCGTGCCATCTCAGCCCGGGCCCCCGGCGCCCGAGCATTGATCATCTTCCAGACGCCGCTGCTGTCCTGTGAACAACTCCCCTAGCCGAACCTCAAAGGGGGGGTCCCTAGACTCCTCGCGGTTGGAGTTCCCTCCTCCGACAGCTGGCGCGCCAGGTAGGGGGAGTTTCACTTCTAGGCGGCACGCCGGTGTCCCAAACGCCGGCACGCTCCATGGTAGGCCATCGTCCGTGGGACTCAGATAAGGAGTCCGGCGGTCACACCCCGCCGGGCGACGTTAGCTCGGTGGCGAGCCCGCCACGCTCCCCCTTCCCGTCTTCTTGGGGGCACGCAGCGCGTGGCCAGCGGGCCGAGGTCGCCCCTTGGAGGCCTGGTTGTGCGGCCTCGGCCCCTTTCCTTGCGGAGGGAGCTGGCAAGTGCCCCACTGGGTCCGCCGTGGCCTCATCCACGAGGCGCGAGCGGTCGCGCCGCTCCAAGGCGCGCCGCCATCTCGACTTCCAGTCAGCATCGCCGCAGGGAGCCCTCCTTGCGGCGGAAGCCCTCCTACGCCACCCTCTGGCTTTTACCGGGGACGGAGGCTGGGAGCGGCGGTGGCTCAATGAAGTCACTGACTGGGTAGGCGCGGCCCATCGCCGGGTCACCGCCGACAGCAGTGCAGGGGCCAGGAGCGCCGACCGCACGACAGCTAGCGCGGGCCGGCCCCCCGCCCCGAAGCAGAACCAAGCCCAGAGCATGGCGCCTCGCGCCACGCCTCCAGCCAAGAATGGCCATGGCGACCTCCGTGACCGGTTGAACCGGATGCGGACCCACAAGGACGCCTGAGTGACGATCGAGCGACAGCGCGAGCGGCGCGCGGATGCCGCCGGTCATCCCGAGGCCTAGGCCTCCAGCTCCAACCCCCCGGCGGGAAACCGCCATCTATCACCCGAGCCCACTCAGTACGGCTCGGGTTGCCTGGCGCTCTCCCCAGGCCTCTGGCAAGTGCGCTGGCCGGCCAAGTTCCGGCCTAGCTTGCCGGAGAAGTATGACGGCTCCATCGACCCCACGGAGTACCTACAGATCTACACCACCGCCATCCAGGCGGCCGGCGGCGATGAGAAGGTGATGGCGAACTACTTCCCCGTCGCCCTCAAGGCCCAGCCTCGCTCCTGGATGATGAACCTCCCTGAGGATTCGATCTACTCGTGGGAGAACCTCTGCCACTAGTTCGTGGCGAACTTCCAGGGTACTTTCCCACGCCCTGGGACTGAGGCGGATCTCCACGCCCTACGTCAGGGCAGAGACGAGTCGCTGAGGCACTTTCTGCAGCGCTTCAGCCAGGTCCGCAACACCATCCCTCACATCGCCCCCCACGCGGTTATCCACGTGTTTCACTCGGGCGTGCGTGACAAGCGCATGCTCGAGAAGCTGGGCACCCGCGAAGTCCAATCCGCGGCCAAGCTGTTCAGCCTCGCCGACCTCTGCACCCGCAAGGAGGAGGCCCAGGCGTGGAACAAGCCACGCCTTGAGGCCCCTAACCAGGGCTCTGGAGAGGACGGCGAACCCTCACGCTCCGCGTCACGGCGGAACAGGAGGAAGCGCCAGAAGGGCAAAGAGGCCGCCGAGAACTTCGTCTTGGCAGCCATGGGCGGCCCCCGGGGCGACGTCGCCTGCCAAGACGACAACGGCGGCAAGCAGCAGAAGCCCGCACGTGCGCCGCCGCCACCGGCAGCGGCCCGGAAGTGGTGCACCGTCCACGAGACGGACTCGCATGACCTCACGGAGTGCCGCGCCGTCCAGAACTTGGCCGAGTGCGTCAAGAAGTTCCAGTAGGAGCGGCAAGCCCGATCGGTGTGATTCGGATGGTCCGATCCCTAGGCGGACGGTCCGAATCCCGCTCCCGATCCGGAGCAGCCTCTCGAGTTCCAAGAACCCGAGAACGTCCTCGCTACCTTCGGTGGCGGGGCGCACGCCCGCTCCTCGCGCCGTGGCTTCAAGCCATGACGCGCAAGTTGCTGACCGCGACACTGAGCCCAGCGGCAACCCTGCAAGTGGCGAGCACGGCGCTCGTCGTCGAGCACCCCTTGCCCGACAAACACGCGGCCTAGGACCCGCCTCCCGGGCCCGACGCCGGGAAGCCCGAAACTGGGCCGCCTCACCAAGGCAAGTGCGTGTCTGGGGACGCGGCACCCGGAACAACTCCAACAGGGCACGATAACCCAGACAGCATCGCCCCCGCGAGCGCGAGTCCGGGGGGTCGTCCCGATACATTCCACATCTTTGCCCGGGCCCTCGGGTCCCGGGCACATCTCACATTCGAGCCGGGGCCCCAGGGTCCAGGGTCCATGTCCCGGGATCCGCGCCCCTGGCTTGACACTGGGAAGCCCGAACCCGGACAGCCTCGCCAAGGCGAGTGCGTGTCTTGGACGCGGCACCTGGAACAACTCCAACAGGGCGCGATTACCCGAACAGCATCGCTCCGGCGAGCGCGAGTCTGGGGGGTCATCCCGATACATTCCACATCTTTGCCCGGGCCCGCGGGTCCCAGGCACATATCACATTCAAGCCGGGGCCCCAGGGTCCAGGGTCCATGTCCCAGGATCCGCGCCCCTGGCTCGACACCGGGAAGCCCGAACCTGGACAGCCTCGCCAAGGCGAGTGTGAGTCTTGGACGTGGCACCCGGAACAACTTCAACAGGGCGCGATTACCCGGACAGCATCGCCCCGGCGAGCGCGAGTCCGGGGAGGTCGTCCCGATTCATCCCACATTTCAGTTCGGGGCTCCCGGGTCCCGGGCACATAAAGGGCATGATAACCCGGACAGCATCGCCCCGACGAGCGCGAGTCTAGGCAGGTCGTCCCGACTCATCCCACATTTCAGTCTGGGGCCCTCGGGTCCCAGGCACATATCTGTCCATGGCCACGAGAGCTCGCTCCCTCCCGAGGGAGCTGAGCCTGTGCTCCCGGCCCTCGTCAGGCCGGGGTAGGGGCGCACACAACAGAAGCTGGTATACTTCGCCAGCGAGGCCGCGCGCCTTGCTCCTAACCAGCAAAGCCTCAAGCGCTATCATCGGCGTAAGGTTCGGGCCCGATCACTCCAGGTCGAGGACTTAGTCCTCCGCCGTGTCCTCACACGTGCCGGAAAGAAATAAACTTTCCCCCTGTGGGAAGGCCCCTTCCTAGTGATCAGTGTCTCCCAACTGGGCTCAGTAAGCCTGGGAGCATCTTCTCAAATTTTTATCTGTAAACACTTCCTGTAAGTTGCGGTGCGCCTGGGCCAGTGCCAGATTTCTCCAAATCTCAGTGCTGGCCGGGGCCCCATGTGTATACCCTTTACTGAGCAGCATTTTTAATGTCCTTCCCGGTCTCGTGCCTTTTGTCTTTTCCCGTGTGTTGCGTTCGTGGCTGTCTCACCCCCTGGGGGCATAATCAGGTTGTGCCCGTACGGCGGCTGGGTTTTGCGCATAATCATCAGTTCCCTACCAACGGGCTACCGTGTCCCCACGTGCTAAGCCCGGGGTGTTGTCGAGCCCACAGGGCCGTGGCGGCGCCCCTCTGCGCGGCGCCCTGGGCCCCAGCGGCTCCGGTGCCCCATCTGGCTAGCCTCGGGATCGGTTTTTCTGGAGGTAGGGAGCAAAATGCTTATGCGTGATCTTTTCCTCCGCACGGTCACGACCGCGAGGACGCCTTCAGGAGGTGGTTGACGCCATGGTTCGTAGCATGGAATGGACAAAGGAACAAGCCAAATACTCTCACAGTTCACCGTGTGCAGATTAGACCCATCCCCGGCAAGCTTAAGTACGGTGCTCGGGTCAGCACCCCGGTAACGTGCCCCGGGACCGGGAACGTCCCCGGGACCCGGGGCCCGAGGTGAATGCACCCGGGAAAGGCGTTTCCGGGCCCGGACGGTGCTCGGGCCCTAGCCTAGGGCACCATCCCAGATTCATTTCCGGCGCAAATTCCTGGCCCGGGGGCTGGCAACGCTCCTGGCCCCGAGATTGTGCTCACGGTGGCACACCGCCCTGTTCAACATCTAGATACGTAATCTTATCCGGCTTTAAGCATTGCTCAATTTCTATTCTTCCCCCGTTTGTATGTCCTTGTGTTTTGTTCTCCTCAGCCCCGAGGGCAAAGCAGAATCTGCCAGTGCCTGGCGACCCCGTGCCCGGTCAGGCTCGGTTCCCGAGGGGCTCCCAGCGAGCCAAAAGGTACGACCTTAGCACTTTGGCCATACCTAACCCACGCGGGGCTCTTTTTGTATGTTCTCTCTTCCAGCAGCCTTTTCCCGCGGCCTCGCTACGCTCCCCGGGTCGGCAGCGCTCGGGGGCATGGAGGGCCCCCGGGCCCCGAAGACGGCCACGGGCGGTGCCAGAAGGGGATTGCCGCCTCCCTAAGACTCTTCACCGGCCATCGGCTCCATGAGGTGTTCGCCGCGGACGAGGAACCCTGCCACCCTTGCAGCGGTCTCAGCCTCAGCTCTTCGTGCCTCCTCGCGAACCACCATGGCTTCCTCGCGCGCGGTGAACTCATACTCCTGGGACGCGAGCCCGGCCTCTTGGGCCCGGACGCGTTCCTCCCGGGAGGATATTTCCTTCTCCCGCGCCTCCATCTCGACCGGGCGCGGGAGGCCTCGTCGGCGGTAGATTTGGCGGCGGCCTCCGATCGGACGACGCTCCTCTCTGCTGCCTCCATCTCTCGCCGGCGGGTCGCCACGAAGATCTCGGTGGCGACCATAACGGGCGGTGAGCGCTGCATCACCATCGCGATCACTACCGCCTGCACTTGGCCAGCGGCGATCACCATCTGCTCCAGTGCGGAGTGTAGCGTCGCGCGTCCGCGCGCCGCTCCTGTTCGCCAGACAGCAAAGAATACCAGGGCCCGCTCCCCCCTCGCGGAAGACGGCTGGGCCCTGGCATCCCCCTCTCCTCCGGCAGGAGGGACTTCAGTCGGTCCCGCGAAGGCCCGCTCCGGCGTGGCCACCCCGTCTCATCTTCTGTCAAACCAGGTTGGCCCCGCGTCCCATCGTTTCTCCAAGACGTGACCCTGTTCCTACTCGAAGTGGATCCCGGCCGAGCAACAGGGCCAGGGGCCACTGTCGGCAAATGGGAATAGGGGTCCCACATTCTCTGGGGACGCGTGGATCTTCGGCCACATCAGCTCCTCCGGGGCCCATATTCTACACCGGTGACGGCCGGCTACAGCTGTTTGCCCGCCAAGTACCTAGGGCCCGAGTACTACCCGGGCCCAGGTACGCTTTCCCCGGGCGCCTCGCGACGGCGCCCACATCCACCTCGGGCCCTGGGGCCCGAGGGCATTGCCGGAACCTGGCCTCGCCCCCGGACCCAGGAGCCACCTCCCCGCATCCCGGGGACCTCCCCGGTCCCGGGCCTCGCCTCCCGGTCCCGGGAGCCACCTCCTCGGTCCCAAGCCTCGCCCCTAGACCCGGGAGCCACCTCCCCGCATCCCGGGGACCTCCCCGGTCCCGGGCCTCGCCTCCCGGTCCGGGAGCCACCTCCTCGGTCCGAGCCTCGCCCCCAGACCCGGGAGACACATCCTCGGGCCCGCGTCCCGGGGACTTCCCGTGCCCGGGTCTCGCCCCCAGTCCCGGGAGTCGCCTCCTCAGGCCCGGGGCATGCCCCCGGGAACATTACGTGGACTTCCCGGGCCCGGGCCTCGCCCCCAGTCCTGGGACCCACAGCGTCAGCCCCGGGTTGCGTCCCCGGGGCACATTACTGGGGGACATCCTCGGGCCCGGGTCTCGCCCCCCGGTCCCGGGTCCCACCTCCTCGGCCCTGGGTCGCGTCCCCGGGGCACATTACTGGGACTTCCCGGGACCGGGCCTCGCCCCTGGTCCCGGGGACCCATATTTCCATCCCTGAGGAGCTTGGCGCCTTGTGCGCGCGGAGGGCTCAACGAGCTCTCTGCCCCGGGCCCGAGCTTGACTCGAGCGGATCAGCTCACCAACTACCCGCATTAATGGCGAGGCGACGGGGCGTATTGCCCCTGTCGCCTGCTTGGCCACGCGTGGGTCTCCCATGATGGCCCCCCCGCGGGCCTACTCCCTGTTGCAGTCAGAGACTTTTGACTTCGGCGGTGAGGGCGTGCGCCGTCACATTTTCACGACTTAGCCACCTGCAGCAGACCAACTCCGGCATGGCTCAGCAGGCGGGCATGAACGGGCGCGGATGTGCACGACAATACATAGCATACCTAAAATCTTTCTCCGTGTACTTGGCACTGTGGACTCCCCTTGATCGATAAAAGGAGGATCCATGCCACAGGCTGGGGGACTCTCGATCTTTGGTTCTCGCTCTCTCTCGAGCTACTCTCGGAGGCTGGTTCTCTTTGGTTCTCTCCCGGTCTGGCTGGTTCTCGGTCTCTCTTCTTCCCAGAGGGCTAGCTCCTGAGCACCCTGAGTTCATCTTGTAATAGCAAACCACATTCTCCCACATAGCAAACACACAGGAGTAGGGTATTACGCCTCCGCGCAGCCCGAACCTGTCTACTTCTCCTGTCTCCCTTGCGTGCCATCTCAGCCCGGGCCCCCGGCGCCTGAGCATCGATCATCTCCCAGACACCGCTGCCGTCCTGTGAACAACTCCCTTGGCCGAACGTCAAAGGGGGGGTCCCCAGACTCCCTGCGGTTGGAGTTCCATCCTCCGACAGATATATATAACATCGCCATGTTGCCTCTAGGGCATATCACTAACAATTACAGGTTCAGCCGATATGATCTTTACGTATATTTTGTGGTTAATATGCCTTGTTAGAGGCCGCTATTAATAGGGTGACCAGAAAGGCGTTTCCGAGTCGTAACAAAATATACATGAACCTACAAGGTCGCACGCTTAAAGGGTTGGAACACTTATTCGAATATGATTCGAATATGGGCTCGATTCGGATAGAGATTCAAGTAGACTCTTACTGGGCCTCGGTCCACGAGGCCCGAGTGAGGAGGTCTATATATAGGGAGGCGAGGGGCCGAGGAGATTCACGTTTTTCTGTTGACCTCGAGCTAAACCCTAGCCGCCACCTCCCGAGCCAAACCCTAGCCGCTCACGAGTGCTAGTACACTCGCAATCGGCGTTCCAGTTCCGGACGTGTGGATACCGGTGGAGGTGCTGCTCGTTGCGGCGTTGATCGGTATCGACGCTGATTAGATCTACGGAGATCGACTACTTCCACTACTACCTCGACGCGTGCGTGGTTGGACCGGTTTCTCCAACCCTTCTTCCGCTGCACTGCGTGTCTAGTGGTAATGATTCATGATCCTTCTTTCGCATGATGTCCTGGTGTGCGCGGTAGAAAAGTTTTGTTTTCTGCTATCGTAACCTGCGCGTACTCCTTCATGCCCGTGCTGCAGCGGGAGAAGCAACACCTTGGCCTCTGTCCTCGAGGCCCTTCTCATCAGGGTGGTGTGTTCAAATGACTCATGCAGCAGGCCAACGTGTCTGCCAAACAGCTTTACCGTATAGCTGGAGGGCTTAGAGCATCTCTAGCAATAGCCCCTATTTTAGAGCCCCCAAATGTTAAATGGGGGCTGCCCCTATTTCCTTTGGACCCAAAAATGCTCCGAACTCCAGCAACAGTCCCCATTTCTCAGCCCCTATTTCTTTTTCTATTATTTTTCACCGTAGACTATATATATATGCCTAGTTTGACACTATAATTAAAACATAAATATTTATAACACATAGAATTTATCTATATACAATTGAATAATTTTCATCATCATAATTCAAATTTTTATTTATAATTTAGAAACATGGAAATGATATATCCTGCAAGCAAAAGTTCAGGACTTGAAATAACCCACAGATAATGCAATAAAACAAATTACTGAGCACCATAAAACGTCCACAAGTGCTCTATAAGATCATCTCGAAGTTGCTCATGCACTTGCTTGTTTTCTATTTCTTTATGTATCTTTAGGAACTCCTCTAACAGGGGTTTATTATGTTGCTGGTACTCCTCCTCCCTCAGCACCTCGCCATCCTCCTGATCATAGTCGAAGTCATTATCTTCGTCTCGCTCACTCTCAATGATCATATTATGCATGATTACACAAGCTGTCATTATGAACCATAGGGTCTCTGTGTCCCAAAATCTAGTAGGACCCCTCACCATAGCAAAGCGAGCTTGTAGAACACCAAATGCTCTCTCAACATCCTTCCTTACTCCTTCTTGAACTTTTGCGAAATGGACTCTCTTGTTGCCTTGTGGATTTTGGATTGTTTTCACAAAAGTAGCCCAACAGGGGTAGATGCCATCAGCAAGATAGTACCCCATATTGTATTTGTTGCCATTCACCGTATATTCCACATTAGGCGCTGTCCCTGAGGTAAGCCTTTGAAAGAGTGGTGATCTTTGCAGGACATTGATATCATTGAGAGAACCTGATAGACCAAAGAAAGAATGCCAAATCCATAAATCTTTGGATGCGACAGCTTCAAGAATCATGGTTGGCCCATCCACATGCCCTGAGTATTGCCCTTTCCATCTAGTTGGGCAATTTTTCCACCTCCAGTGCATGCAATAAATGCAACCTAGCATGCCAGGAAATCCCCTTTGAGTGTTTATAGCAAACAGTCTCGTAGTATCATCAACAGTTGGTGCCCTCATGTACTGATCAGCAAACACATCAACCACAGCCTTAACAAAGTGCTTGAAAGCTTCTATTATGGTGCTCTCCGAAATCCTCACCACTTCATCTAGGCTATCAGCTAGAATATCATACGCAAGCATGCGAAATGAGCCATACACCTTCTGCAATGCAGTGGCACCAAGAAGGCCCGTTGCATTTGGTCTCTGCCTGAAGTAGTCATCATGAGCCTCCACACCAGCCACTATGCGCAAGAAAAGCTCCCTTGACATTCTGAATCTCCTCCTAAAGAATTTTGCATTGTATATAGGAGGATCTACAAAGTAATCTGCCACTATACACATATTTCTAGCAAATCTGTCCCTGTGTACTGTCACGCCCAGAATTTCCATCCAAAATTCTGGAGTTTTATTGTGTGTAAACCCTCGTCCAGGAATCAACCGAGGCACACATGACAAAATTGATAATCCAAGTAATGGTTTACATAGCGTACGCATTTATTACAGAGGTGAATGGTACCTCTCAAATAATAAAGTTCTAACAGCGGATAAATAAACGACAGCGTGACGATTCCCACTCCACGCACTTGACTGGGCTCCCTCCTAGTCCTCCAAGTAATCCTCTTCGCTGTAGTCCTCCTCTGAATGATTGTTGATGCAAGGTGAGCATATGACATACTCCGCAAGCCACACAGCCAAATATGCAAGTGCACGGGATAACAAAGGAGGGCATAGTATGGCTCATAATTGCATGAAAGCATTTAATAAAACATTTGAGAGAGTAATAAAACAGTAATTAAATAACAGTATTAATCAACGCTATACCGCTCACCAAAACGGTATAGGCCCAACCACTCCAACCTGGAGCTACACAAGTTCCACTGTTCAACCATTAACTTTAAGTAGTGTGGGACTAATCACAGAAAACATTGCTAGGCCGCCCTTAACCGTGGGCACGGCTATTCGAACAGTTTTACTCTGGCCAGAGATGTACCAACTTACCCACAAGACACAACTCCACAACACATCACTGTGCCCCTTGATACCACCACGGTATCTCGGTAAGGAATTGTGATAAGATCCTCTATGTAACTCGCACAACAAGAAAGCCACCCGCTGGACCACCAGTTTCCGGCCAGAACTGATCGGGTTCTGAGTCTGGGAAACGATCCAACGCCCCAAAACATGGACTTATTGACGCAGCCATTGGTGGTCTTATTGACACAGCCACAACACACCATGGTGGACCCCGGTTGAACGTACTACACATTGATCCTACCATTACCCATGCTGGCTTGTGGTTAGCACGAGTGTTGCTTCGCACAAGTAGTCCGCGAACCCGGTCCTTAACTGTTCACGAGCACCGCTAGCAACAACACACCAACCATGGTGCTCGCAACCCACCCTTTTAGTCAAGTTTTAGTGAACCATTAATTGTCCTTATACGACCACGTCGTAAAGGATCATCATTCCTTGTGACTGAATAATAGTATAGAAATCATTATGATGACCCATAAGTTATTCTATTAATTGCTAGGCATGGCTAAGCAGAGTCCTAGAGTTATTTCTAGCTAACCAGTAAATAAAGTAGCTATTGTCAAGATTACCATAGGTAACAGGTCAAGTAATCAATTCAAAGGGCTAATAACCAAGGTTAGGGTTTTCCTGTCCCGATGAACATTCCAAAATAAATGCAGCGTTGAAGAAAAACATAGCTTTAATCATAGGAACAATATGTTCAATGAGAAAGAGGAATTCTGTGTGACTTGCCTTGCAGCTCCACACAGTCTTCGACACCTGCTTCTACAAACTGCGCCTCTTCCTGAGGTCGGTAGCTATAGGGCAAATAACAAAATGGCAAAAACAGTACATCAAACACACATGAACAGTACATTGTTATATTTTTAATGGATAGTTCATGATTTTTAGAGAAATTAGAGACTTGAACGACCTCAACCGATTCGTATGAATTAGTTATGATCTTTAGAAGTTTTAACCCTTTATAGCCCTATGCAACAGAATTAACTGATTTATTGTGTCATCATTGAATTAATTTTATTCCGAAAAAGGTATTTAAGACGTCACAGGAGAGAGGGGACTCTCGGCTGACCAGTGGGTCCACTGTCAGAGCGAGGACGGCATCGGGTCCATGGTGAACCGAGTCCACCGAGGTCCACGAGGGGGCTGGGATCTCTAGGGTTGGATCGAACGGATGGGATCTAACGAGGAGATCCATCGGCCGGCATCGATCCGGTCGGGCGGCTACGGTTCGGCTACGGCGCTGAGGTGGCGACGAGCTGGCGCACACACGGCGACCACGCGACAACTACAGCGACGGCGGCGACGCTAAACCCGATGGTCGACGGCTACAGCGACGCGGCGGACACACGGGGAGAGCGGGAAGGATAAAGGGGTCGAGGCGATCGTTACTGAGGCGAGACGGCGAAGAACGGCGATGGAGACAGCCGGTGGCGAGCTTGGAGGCGGCGGGCTTCGGGTCTTCGTCGACGATGGCGTTCCGGCGGTTCCCGAGGGCTACGAGGCTGCGGCCTGGCTTCGGCGGGACCCGGCGAACCTAACCGAGGCGGCGCGAACTCCGACGGCGGCTTGAGGCGACAGCGGCGCGCAACCGAAACCTGGCGGCGGCGGCGGAACAAGCGCAAGGCACGGGGAGGGCGCTGGGGCTGGCTCGAGCTCGATCTAAAGGGCGAAAACGACCCTAGGGGTTCCAGGCTCACTATTAAGGCAAAGAGGGGGCGGACTCCGGCTCGGGCTCGACGGGTTTTTGGCGGCGGCGACGAGGGAGAGAGAAGAGACCGACTCGGGAGGCTTCGGGGCTCCGTTTCCACGCACGATTTCAGCTCCGGTTTTCCTGGGATTAGGTAGAGGCGGATAAGGACTCGGTTTTCCCTCAACCGATTTGGAGAGAACGGGTCCGAGGCAAACGGAGGTTCGGCGAGATTCGCGGCGGCGAGCGCTCGGATGCTACAAGCGCCTTCGGGCGCGAGGAAAGACGACGACGACCCCGACATGTGGGGCGGGTGCCGCGGGCACGGCAGGGGCACGGGCACGGGCCCGGCGGGGGGGCACGGGCACGGGCACGGCGGGCACGGGCACGGCAGGGGCACGGGCACGGGACGAGAGGAGCTGAGCACAGCCAACGGCCGAGATCTGGCCCAGCGGCTGCGAAGGGGATTTTAAAAAACCTCTCTTTTATTTCACTTGCATGTGAGCTTATTTATTTTGCCAAAGCTGCTTCCCTTAATCAATTAATTCCAGAAAATTCCAGAAATTAAATAATTAAGCAAAGGATTTATAAAATTATTTTTCCAGCCCATTTTACTTCAGATTTTTTTTTTTCAAATTTATTCTTTTCACTCATTGAGACTTTTAATTCCATTTCTGAAATTCCTTTTTGCACAATATTTTATATAGGGATAAATTTCAGGGGTGTTACAAACCTACCCCCCTTAAAAGAATCTCGTCCCGAGATTCGCAAGCTCAAGGCGAAGAGTGCGGGTGCGCAGACTTCAATTCATCTTCGCGTTCCCACGTGGCTTCATCTTCCGAGTGGTTACTCCATTGAACTTTTGCAAAAACCTTGATCACTCGATTCGAGTATTCCTTTAATGGTCTCAAGGATACGAATGGGCTTCTCGACATAAGTCAGATCTCTGAACCTCAATCTGCTCTGGGTCACTTCTTCGGTTGGTACTCGCAAACACTTCTTCAGCTGAGACACATGGAAGACATCGTTGTACATCCCGTCAAGGTAGAAGGCAACTCTAGTTGATCAAAGCAACTTCTCCTTTCCGTTCCAGTATCTTGTAAGGTCCCACGTAACGTGGTGCCAACTTCCTTTAGTCTGAAATCTGTGTACCCCCTGAGTGGCGTGACTCTTAAATACACATAGTCACCTTCCTCGAAACTAAGATCTCTTCTGCGGTTATCCGCATAGCTCTTCTGACGAGACCTGTGCTACTCGAGTCGTTCTTGTATGATCTTCACTTTCTTCCGCTTCCGTAGGATATCGTCCGTTACTTGTCGTTCTCCCGTCTGATCCCAAGCAAGGGCGTGCGACATTTCCGTCCATACAAAGCTCAACGGGGCATCTTCAGACTTGCCTGGTAACTATTGTTATAAGAAAACTCAGCATATGGTAGACTCTTGTCCCAACTTCCACCGAAGTCAATGGCACAAGCTCTCAACATATCTTCTAGGATTTGATTTACCCGTTTCAGTTGTCCATCCGTCTGCGGGTGATAAGCAGTACTGAAGTTTAATCGAGTACCCATCTCTCTTGCAGTCGCTGCCAAAACTTAGAGGTAAACTGACTTCCTCTGTCTGACACAATCTTGCGTGGCACTCCATGCAAACATACGATTCTGGCCATATACAACTCTGCAACTTATTACCGGAATAAGTGGTCTTGACCGTATGAAGTGGGGCTACCTTTGTAAGTCTGTCCACCACGACCCATATGGAATCAAATCCCGATGCGGTCCTTGGCAACCGCAGTGATGAAATCCATTCCTACTTTCCCACTTCCATTCAGGGACCTTAAGGGGTTGTAACAATCCTGGCTGGCTTCTGATGCTCAGCCTTTACACGCTGGCATACATCACAAACAGCCACATATTCTGCTATCTCTCTCCGCATACTAGACCACCAAAATTTCTCCTTCAGATCTTGTTGATGACATTTTGGTGCTGCCAGGGTGAATGGAATACTGTGTTCCGTGAGCTTCATCTAGATCAGCTTCTTCAATTCCTCCTTGTCCGCACACAGATTCGCTCTCTCCGAACCACACGGTACCTTGTTCATCCTCCGAGAATCCAATGGCTTTCCCTTTTCTTCATGTTTTCTTGATTTCCAAAATGTCTGCATCATCTTTCTGCACTTCTCGAACCTGATCTACCAAGTAGGTCGTGCTTCCAAGGCTGCCACAAATCCTTGGCTACTATACTCAGATTCAACCGTCCAAATCTTCACATAACTCCAACGATAGCTGCTGACTTTCCTGGCGTTGCAGTAGCTTTTCGACTGAGGGCATCTGCACTACATTAGCTTTCCCTGGATGATAATGTATCTTGACGTCGTAGTCCTTGATCAACTCCAACCATCGGCGTTGGCCTTAAGTTCAAATCTGGCTGGGTAAAAATATACTTCAAACTTTTATGGTCTGTAAAAACTTCATTACTATTACCTATGAGGTAATGTCTCCAAATCTTCAAGGCATGCACTACACAGCTGCTAATTCCAGATCATGGGTAGGATAGTTATTTCTCATGAAGGCCGTAGCTGCCGTGAGGCATATTGCCACCACCTTCCCTTCTTGCATAACACACATCCCAAACCTTGCCGAGATGCATCACAGTAAACTTGAAATCCTTTCTTGGGACCCTGGCATGATCAACACGGTGCGGTTACAAGCTTCTGCTTCAACTCTTGAAAACTTTGCTCACACTCTGGGGTCCATAAAAATCTTACATCCTTCTGAAGCAAACGAGTCATGGGCTTCGCGATCTTGGAAAAATTTCTATGAATCGACGGTAATATCCCGCCCAATCCTAAGAAACTTCGAACTTCCGAAACCGGTTTGCGGCTGCTTCCACTTGGTACTGACTCAACATTAGTTGGTCTACCGCAATCCCTCCTGCAGTGACGACATGTCCAAGAAACTTCACCTCCGAAAGCCAAAACTCACACTTACTTGCTCAACTTGGCAACACTGGTGTTGCCGAAGAGTCCTCCAAAGTGATGCGAAGGTGGGCTGCTCATGCTCTTCTTTGTCTTGGAATAGACAAGGATATCATCTATGAAAAACCACCACAAACTTATCCAAGTATTCCATAAAATACCTATTCATCAAGTTCATGAAGAATGCAGGGGCATTAGTTAATCCAAAAGACATAACTGTGCATTCATAATAAACCCATACCGAGTTGTAGTAAAAAGCGTTTTGGGAATATCTTCTTCCCGAATCCTTAATGATGATAACCTGAACGAAGATCTATCTTTTTTTTTTTTTTTGCTTGGAGAACACTGTGGCTCCTTCTAACTGATCAAACAGATCATCAATCCGAGGTAGAGGGTACTTATTCTTGATAGTGACCTCATTGAGTGCACGGTAGTCCACACACATCCGTTGAGTTCCATCTTTCTTTTCCACGAAGATAACGGCGCTCCCCAAAGGCGACGTGCTTGGTCTGATGTAGCCTTTGGCCAACAACTTCTTCAACTTGCTTTTCACTTCTGCCAACTCATTAGCTCCCATCCTATACGGTCTCTTGTGGATAGGGGCAGTGCTGGGGCTAGGTCTATTCTGAACTCAATTTCTCTTTAGGTGGCATTCCCGGTAGATCAGGCCGGAAAAAACATCTGGGTAATCCCGTACTACAGGGATTTCGGTTAGGATTGCCTGGTTCAAAGAGGTTGGAGAAGATGAGGTATTGAGGACACGAAAGATCACTTTCCTTCCCAGGTCAGAAGTTAAGGTTAGGTCCTTGTGGCACAATCTATAATCCGTGGTGCCGAGTTAACATTCATCCCTAGGATGACATCAATATCTCTGGATTCTATCAGGAACAGATAGCTAGGAAAAGACACTCCCAGAATTTCGTTATAGTACAGATGGACTGCAACTCTTGCTTGGCGGGCATCCGGCTACCCGGAGTATTTATACCCATGGTATCCTCATCTTTCAATAGGTATCCATGTTCATATAGCAAAATCTTACTGGACATTAAAGGAATGGGTAGCACCAGAATCAAATAAACACTGTAGCACGGTACAGAGTTAACAAGGAACATACCAAGATGACGTCTGGCGCGGCTTGAGCTTCCTCTGCGGTGACGTGGTTACCCGAGCTTTACCCACGCCCATGGGATTCTGTGCCTGCGCTGCTTTGCCTGCGCGTTTGGGTTTAGGCACTGATTGGAGAAATGCCCTGAGTCTCCACAGTTGTAACAGGTCAACTGTTTCCCACCAATTCCTTCTTGGTTGCTGGTTAGTTGCCTGTGACCCCGGAGGCTGGC
>RYFJ01001179.1:0-197322 GCA_003991445.1 Oryza meyeriana var. granulata | reverse complement strand
ATAACGACGATGCTGGTGTGATTTCTATTATCCCGCGAGGGTGGCAGGTAATGTGTAGTTGAAGTTTTGAGCTTCTATCCCAGTCGGTTGCTGTGTTTGGGTTTGGCACACTGGTTTTTGTCTTTTGGTGTTTATAATTCCGCTGCAAACTTTTGTGGGTCACTTTGTGATGAATTGGAGTGTGAACCTCTAGTGTAATAATTGTAACTCTGTGCTCGTTTATATCCATCATTTAGAGTATTGTGATGTTGTTATTGATCAATGCTGTGCGTATGAAAAGTGTGAGGCTAGTCTGGCTTTCCTGGGACTAGCTAAACATGAGTATGAGTTGTGTATAATTGAGATGGTTGGGGGATTGCTAGTATGTGGTTCGAGGTTCCTCTGGGTACGTATCGTGTTTGGTTGCCACCTCGGTGTTTGACGGGCAGTATGAGGGGAGGATGGAAGTCTATCTTATGATTATCTCTTTTGTACCTTCCTCTGGGCAATTTTGGGATTTTGTATTGGGGGTGAGTGGGTATAGATTTGGTCAAGTCTGCGAATGAAGGAGGATGGTTACCGCAAGTTTACTTCGGGGTTTTAATTTGGACCCATTCATCTAGATGTTGCGTTGCGGTAATAGTTACTCTCATAATGCACTTCTGGGGTGCACAACATAGTATACTTGGAAATCCCTTTTAGGTCTGGTTAAGTCGAACTGGTGCTAAAAACCAACTTTTCTTCGTTGTAGTTCTTCAAGCTGTGATTGCATGCAGAGGTCCAGACAAACTTAACCTCCTTCTTCAGTAGCTGAGTCATAGGTCTGGGCAATCTTGAGAAGTTCTCGATGAACCGGCTGGTAGTACCCCGCAAGTCCAAGAAAACTCTGCACTTGTGTCACTGTCTTAGGCGATTTCCAATTGGTGACAGATTCCACGTTCGTTGGATCCACGGCAACTCCTTGAGCGGTGATGATGTGTCTGAGGAACTGCACTTCTCTTAACCAGAAGTCACACTTGCTAAACTTGGCGTACAACTGGTGCTCTCTCAACTTCTCAAGAACCAACGAAGGTGTTGCTCATGCTCTTCCGTTGACTTCGAGTAGATCAAGATGTCGTCGATGAACACTACCACAAACTTGTCCAGGAACTCCATGAATACCTTGTTCATCAGATTCATGAAAAAGGCAGGTGCATTTGTCAGCCCAAAGAACATAACAGTGCACTCGTACAACCCATACCGGGTGATGACGGCTGTCTTTGGTATATCCTCTTCTCGAATTCTGAGTTGGTGATAGCCTGATCGCAGGTCTATCTTGGAGAAAACGGTGGCACCCTCCAATTGGTCGAAGAGATCATCAATCCTTGGCAGAGGGTACTTGTTCTTGATGGTGACATCGTTCAGTGCGCGATAGTCCATGCACATCCGTTTTGTCTTGTCCTTCTTTTCCACAAAAATGACTGGCGCTCCCCAAGATGATGTGCTTGGTCGGATGTAGCCTTTCTGTAACAGATCATCAACCTGCTTCTTGACTTCTGCCATCTTGTTCGGTGCCATTCTGTAAGGCCTCTTGTATATTGGTGCGGTTCCAGGTGCCAGATCAATCCTGAATTCAATTTCCCTTTTTGGTGGCATCCCTGGTAGGTCTTCCGGAAACACATCCTGGTATTCCTTCACTATTGGAATGTCCTCTATTCTCCTTTCTGGCTTTGTCCCACCTTCCGACGGTTGCTCTGCTGTAACTTGATTCAAGCTTGCTTCTTGATGCAGTGGCACAGGTGACTCGAAACTAACCACCATTCCCTCCGAACTGGTCACTGTTATGGTGCGATCCACACAATCGATCACCCCTTTGTGTCGGGTCAACCAATCCATTCCTAGGATGACATCTATGTCTTTGGATTCCAAGAGGATGAGATTGGCTAGAAAAGGTGATCCTTGGATTTCAAGGCTCACTGAAGGGCTATAGTGAGCGGTTACCATATGGTTCCCAGGTGTATGAACCCTCATGGGGATTTTAAGTTCCACTACTTTTATCCTGTGTGTCCCCACAAATTTCTTGGATATGAAAGAGTGTGTTGCACCAGAATCAAAAAGTACGGTAGCAGGTATTGAGTTCACAAGAAACGTACCCAATACCACTTCCGGTGCGGCCTGTGCCTCTTCCGTAGAGACATGGTTGACACGCCCCTTTACCACCTGTTGATTGGCGTTGGGGTGCTGGGGAGCTGCAGGTCTGGATCCCATTCGCCTCGGCTTCGGACACTTGTCGGTGAAGTGGCCCGGTTCGTTGCAGTTGTAGCAGACGTAGCTCTTGCCCCCGTTATCCTTCCATGGCTGACCCTGCTGTGCTAGCGCCATTGGTGGGCATGGAGCGGACTGACGGTTGTACTACCCGCTGTTGCTGCTGCTTCCAGAGTGCCCCGGGTGGAACGGGCGTTGTTGACGGACGATCATGGTGGCTGATCCACCATGCGGGCCCATCATCATCCGTGGTCGCTGAAGCTGTCCTTGGTGAGTCCGGAACTGTGCTGCCTTCCTCTTGCGATCCACCTTGTTATGCTGGCTCTCCTGGCGGATAGCTTTATCCACCAGCTTCTCGAAGTCTGGGTAGTCGCTTGAGAGGAGCTGATTGGTCAGCTCGTCGTTCAATCCATCCAAGAACTTCTCCTGTCTTTCTGCATTGGTGCGGACCTCTTCTGGCGCGTAGCGCGCTAAACAGTTGAACTCGTGGAGGTATTCTGTAACCGTCCTATTCCCTTGGACCAAGTCCTTGAACTCCCTTTTCTTCTGTGCCACAATTCCCGCCGGAATCTGCGTCTTCCGGAAATTGTAGCAGAATTCGGCCCAAGTGACCTCCGTGGTAGCGGTGCGGGTCACCAGGAAATTGTCCCACCAAGCTGATGCGGGACCTTGGAGTTGGTGAGTAGCAAAAGCGACCTTCTCTTGGTCGGTGCACTGGAGGAGGTTGAGCTTCTTCTCGATTGCCAACAACCAGTCGTTGGCATCAATGGGGTTGGGGGAGCTGGAGAAAGTTGGTGGCCTGACCCTCAAGAACTCAGGCAGCTTGGATTGAGGGGCAAGGGCCGGATTGGGTGGCTACTGGCATTGCTGTTGCAGGTTATTCTGCTGCATCTGTTGCATCATCATGGCCAACATCTGATTCTGGTTGGCAATAACCTGTGCCAACGTCGGGTTCTCCGGTAGCGGTGGTGGTATGTGGTTGGGTGCTCCCTGATCCTGAGGTGCTCCTTCACGCTGGTTAGTAGCGCTGGCGTCGCTGGCAGCACGGGCTCTAATCCTTGTGTTCACCATCTGAAGGGGAGAGCAAAGGAAGGGGAGGAGAAAAAGAGGTGGCTCAGAAACAGGGGTGATAATTAAGTGGCTGAATTAAATTCACTGATCTTCCAAGTTGGAAACATGAGAAAAACAATTCAACTCCTAATTACGGTGAACATACCACAACAGACGGTATGCCACCACTAACCCTAAACAAAACAAACATTCCTAACATTACAACTAAACAGGAAATCAAACTAAGAAAAACGACAAACTAAGGGTGGCGTGTCTACTGCTCCGAGCGGCTCCTGCGATCATCAGAGTTGTACTCCGGCTCCTGCTCATCGCCCACTTCGTCGTCGGTGCGGCTCCTGGATCCTCCCACGTAGTCCACACTTCCGTGGGCCGAAGAACTGGCCTCGCTGTGGGTACGGGACCCGCTGAAGGAGCTACTGTCGTCGGTGGAAGTGAAGCCCCCGTGGATGCTGGTGCCTCCCTGAGAGTCATCGTCACTAGACGATGCGCTGATCCATCCACCCGTTGGTGCTGGTACTGGGGCTAGAGCTGGTGCAGGCACTGGAGCTGGTAGGGGTGGTGGTGCGTGTGGCCCATTCCTGGGAGCCAACTGAACACGCACTGGAGGAAGAGTCCTCTTCCTTGGAGTCAGCCGGATCCTGGCACCACCGGGTGGCGGCTGTCCCTTGAGTTCCACGACCTCCTTATTCAGGTGGTCGATCTGATTCTGGAGTCCCATGATAGTCATCCTGTTGGTGTCCTCTCGGTCGTGGGCTGCACACACCCAATTGGCATGCATGTAGTCCATAGCCATCATCGCTTGCCTCATGTGAACGATGGTGGTGTCATTCTCATTGTTTGCCAGCTGGAAACGACTGTATTCTTGGTCGGTCGTCCGGTAGGGGAGGTAGCGGTAAGAAGTGGTGTGGAGGGTAGAGCGATGCTTCCGACGCAGCTCTCCAAGCAGGCAAAAAGCGGCCTCCTGACAGGCGTGATTGAAAGTGCGCCCGCCAACCTCGACCTCCATAGCAGGCAGGAGGTACATCTCGCCGGGTAACTCCATGCGAACCCGGTGCGGTAGCTCACCCTCCAAGGGCTCCACTGCTGTGTACTCTGGGGCATGGCTGTACCCCAAAGTGAAACTCATCATCCGTAGTTCTTCCACAAAGCCACCCATGTCTGCGCCACGCTGGTTGGGCAGGTTGTCCATCTACAGATAGCAAAGGGGGGGGATCAATGTATGCTCAGATCCAAATAAGTAAACAGTAAATAATTTGGAAACAACAACGATTTTATGCAGTAAATAATTTTGTAAGTAAATTTGAAACCAACAAAATACCATTGCAAAACCAAATAATACCAAATAAAATTCACATAATAATTTTCAACACAAATAAAGAGATTTTATACATGCCGTAAATCAAACCTTCCCTAGATTAACCAGTGTCTTCCCAAAATTTGGACACCATGTCAATCCTTGAAACAAAAATTTAACTCCAGATTTGACTCAAATTTCCCATCACATAAACGGCCAAGGTTTTACCCCAACCTGAAAATAGATTCCCACTTTTCCCAAAATAACTCCAACTGTAAGAAGCATATGCAAATGAGAATTTCAGAGGGCTCTTAGGGTTTCCATTTGGCTGGTCCTACGGTCAAGCTCGGCTTTGATACCAACTTGTAATGCCCAGAAATTCGCACCGAAATTCTGAACATTAATGTGTAATAAATCCCTGCCCAGAAAAGCCAGGGTACACAAACCAAGTTGCCATACAGAGTGTCTTACAAACAGAGTAAAATGTATATTACATAAATGCAGTGGAAAAAGGTAAAACGGAGTCTATAAACATCTGGCCAATCAACCGCTTTCATCCCACAGGCACCTTGACGGCGGAGCCAGCCTAATCCTCTGGACGTTCCTCATCAGACGTGTTCTCCAACACTGGGGGAAAATGGAGCAAGGCTGAGTACCACCCACAGTACTCAACAAATCACACCCACAAATATGCATATGCACAGGGTACAAAGATGGGATAGGGTATGTTTTGCATAAAAGCAGTTGCAAACAGTAGTAGTTGGCAAACAGTAAAAAGTTGATTTAATTAACAATATTATTTTCCACTGGTTAACGTTGCACCACATTAACCAGGCCCAACCATTCCGAACTGATTGACGCTAAACCACATCAACCAGTCTCCATTGATGAACGCTACACCACGTTCACCAGACACCTCCGGGTACCGTTACACCACGTTACCCAGACTCCACTGATTAACGCTACACCACGTTAACCAGTCACCACCGGACAATGTTACACCACGCTGACCAGCTTTTCCCGATCAATGCTACACCACGTTGACCAGGCCACACCGATGGAAGTTACACCACGACCACCAGGCGTAACTGATGAGAGTTACACCACACTCACCAGTCTCCACCGATTAGCGTTACACCACGCTAACCAGTCACCCCCGGTCAACTCAATCACGTCGACCGGACTAAACACCTTCCACAACACCAGTTTGATAAAACAGGATTAATTATCTAGGGTGAGACTAATCACGGTGAGTCTTGGCCAATGTGCCCATAACCGCGGGCGTGGCTATTCGAATAGTTTTACTCTGATTAGAGGTGTACAACTGTACCCACAAGACACAGCCCCCACACACGTTCCCGTGTGCCAGTACATCACCACGATGTCCTGTACGAGGCTGTAATAGGACCGTTCACGCAACCTCTCACTAACCATCCACACCACGCTGAGGTTGCACCTGCCAACAGGGCACGCCATATTGGCCAGGCTACCCCCCCTTGCGCCACGGTGAATCCGGCAGCCGATCAACCCTACCCCGGGCCGACCCAACTCCATCACGCCCACCCTCTTCTTCGGTGCCTAGGAAAGGGAGAAGAAACGCTTCGAGCCCAGCCGTTGCCCACGCTGGCTTGTGGAAAGTACGGGAAGTTGCCCAAGTGGTTCCCGCGAACCGGTCCTCAATTGCCATGGGTGTGACAAGCAAAACCATACACCCACAGCCCACCATTTAGGTCATGTTTTAATAATTTAACATCAGCTTATCCAAGGTTCCATTTTTCCGACATGGAGTCGAATCATATAAAGGAAATAATATTTAATTCCCATGTGAGCTAGGTTGCTAAGCATGGCTAAGCATCCTAAGAACTGTAATCTAATCACATTATTACCCAAGTGACAAGGGTTCAGGTTTCAAAACTATGGCTAAGTCCTAACATTGCATAGGTAATATCCACTCACATGAAATATTAAAATAATGCAGTTTATTTGAGTAAACAAAGCAATTTAGCGAAAGATAGGTACAAAATGTTCAAAGTAACAGTGCGACTTGCCTTGCTCCGGCTCAAGGTACTCTGCTACGATCTCGAAATACGCGGGAGAATTACCGGCGTCGGAATCTACAACAGACAATGCATAAACAATCAAAAACAGTACATGAGGGCCAACAAACATGGACTGAAAGTATTTTTAATGGATTCTTGGCATTTTTTTGGATTTAATGAAATTTGAATGGACTTAATCGGAGTTCGTATGAATTAGTTATGATTTATTGAAGTTTTATTGCTATTTTCAGTGTAAATATAATTAACAGGCGATTTATTGTGCATTAAACCGAATTAAAGACGTCACCGGAGAGAGAGCGGCGCATAGAGGCGGGCGCACCACGTGGCGCCACCATGGGCAATCACGTGGGGAGCGAGCGGGCGGCCCCGATCTACCACCCGGCAGATCGGACGGCCCTGGGGAGCGGCGGCCGAAGCCAGCCGTCCCGAGCGGGAGGCGGCGACGCGCACGCGACCCGATGGTCAACGACGGCAACCACCTGGCGCGGCGGCGACCACACGGAGGGGCGGAAAGGAACGGGAAAACGGAGGGGGTTCTCACCGGCGGCTCGCGACGGCGCGAAGACAACGATGGCGACGAAAAAGTGGCGGCGGCCTTAGGACGACGTCGGCGACGGAGCTCCGTCGGCGGGGAACGGGCGAGAGGCAGTTGCCGAGGCATCCTGGAGGAGGAGGAGGACGGAAGAAGAGTTAGAGCGGAGAATGGAGACACGGCGCGGCAGGAATTACCGGCCGGAGAGGAAACAGAGGACTGATACTCACCGTGCGCGTGGGCGAGGCGGTCCGGCGAGCTTTGGCTTCCACGGAGTGGCGGCCGAGATGCGGCGCGGCGCGGCGGAGGTGCTGGCGGTGGCGGAGTGGCCTGGCGGCGTCCGGAACGGCGGCGAGCGGCGGCCGAAGTGGCGAAAAAAACGGCAGAGCACGGGTGCGCGGTGGTGAGGGGGTTCTAGAGCACGGGGAAACTCGGTGTGTTGGGGGAAAAATGGAGGAGAGGGCGGAGGGGCTTTTTATGCAGTCGGCTGGGAGAGATCGAGGACGAACGGCTCCAATTGTGCACGAGAGAGAGAGTGGCGGCGTGGAGATCGTGCGCACAAGTTGTGGGAGTGAGGGGGCGTGGACGCCGGAGAATTCGGGGAGGTAGGGCGGACTCTGTCCGTGCCCGTTTGAACCGAGTGCGAGTGCGGGAGGAGGCGGGAGGTGGCGCCGGATCGGACGGCTCCGGGGATTTTCCCCTCCGCCCGATTCAGACGGAGGAGGAAGACGATGCTGACAGGCGGGCCCGGCCTATCAGCGGGAGGCGCATGGGCGCGGGTGAGAGCAAGGGCGCGGGTGCGGGAGAGGGAGAGGGCGCGGGCACGGGAGACCGGCCTGTGGGCGCACGGGGAGGGAGGTCGGCACAGGAGCGGGCCGCCGGCCCAACAGAAGAAAAAGAGAAAGGAAAAAGGAAAAAGATTTCCAGGACAATTTAAATTCCGATAAGTGTTTTTGATTAATTAAAAATAGTTCCTGTGCTCTGAAAATTCCACTAAAAATCTAGTTAATGTATTTTGGCACAGAGAATACAAGAAAAATATTCCCGGACATGATAATTTATCATCTTGCATTTTACACCTTTGATTAATTCCTCTAGCCATTTTAAAATTCCTTTTCTTAGGTATTTTCTCAGGTAAAGTTTCTGTGTGGCTAATATCAGGGTGTGACAGTAAGTCCCCTGGATGTTGGCTATAAAACGTTCCCAGAGTTCCCCCTAGGAGCCGATTGATCGCCTTGGGAGCCCTGTTAGCCATGTCCTCGCTGAGTCAGCCAGGGTGACCGGGAGGTTGTTAGCCATGGCTTTGTGGTCACCTCCGGTGGCTCGGATTGCCAGAGTATATACGGTGAGCCAGGACTCGGGGTTAGTCTTGCCATCGTATTTTTCGATCCCCGTAGGCTTGAAGCCTGATGGCCAGTTGACATCTTGTAGCTCCAGGGTGAAGGCTGGTATGCCTTCATCTTCGTGAGGGCTCTGCTCCGACCGTGACGGTTAAACCACTCGTGGTGGAGACTGAAATGATAGTGCTCATCCTCCAGTCGGTGGCGCTCGTCGTCTTCGCGTTGGTGGTGCCGAGTGTTGATATCTTTGCAGAGGTCACGTTGCAGACGGACCCAGAGGCCTTGGTTAAACCGGCGATCGTTCTGGGGACGCTGCCGATTGTTGTTGTTTGTGTTGCCGAGAGACGTTTGGCGTTGTGGAGGCCATAGGTCCCGGGTACCTCATCACTAGTATATGGGCCACTCGGATAGAGTATAGGCCGAATCATGTAATTAGAGATAAGATTGCACCCGGCAAGCCTTACCTTGAACGATAAGGAATAGCAGTCTTAGTCGGATAGGTTTCTATCTCTAAGAAGGAAATCCCTTGGCCGTATCCAGTTGGGATCCTTATCATGTACCCCTATCCCCCAGTATATAAAGTATATAAGGGGAGGCAAGGTGCCCCTCAAAGGGTGACGAGATCATTGATAGACAAACATCTCAGAGGAATTACACCACAACTGGACGTAGGGTATTACCTCACCTCGAGGGCCTGAACCAGTATAAACTCTCTTTGTGTTCCTCTACAATCCACCGAGTTTCCCCTTGCCGAGTAGCCCTATAGTTCTATTGCCGGTGTAAAACATCGACAGTTGGCACGCCAGGTAGGGGCTCCGGTGAGTTTTACATCTACAAGCTCGATGGATCCAGCAACCAAGATCGACGGCGACAAGTTCTCTCATGGAGACGTTATTTCATTCGAAAGCCTCGATTTCATCGCCGACCAGATTGGCAACCTTACCTTGGCCGAAGCAGATCCAATCCAACCGGACGAGGAACCAGCTAACGTTGCGCCAGTCGGCCCACAGGACACCGCAATCTCCTTCAGCAATCTACTGCGGCAGTCCTTCACTTTGCTGAGTATGGGGACAACTCTCTCCTTCGGTGTCTGACTTGCGCTTGGCCTTGAGCCAGCTCGGGTTGGGCCGAGAAGGGGAGAGATCGTCAATCTCCCACACGGACTCGGCAACGCTGCGGATCTACATCCTGCACCATAGACCCGATCTCCTGCGATTCAGTTTGGACACGGCCAAGCGCTGTTTCAGATTGGATCTAGAGAGGTTGGGGTCGTTCTCACTCCGATAAACTACTCGGAGTCCGACTCCAACTCGGATAAGGGTTCGAACGCTAGTTCAGACTCTAGTCTGGCGAGTCTCTTCCTTCCCCGCGAGATCTTCATGGCTTCAACACCACCATCCGAGGTGCGCCAACTACAAGAAGAGCAACAGGAGGAGGCACGCCAACTGCGACAGCAGGAGGAGGCTGACCGCGAGGCTCGCAATGACGACCTACGCAAGGCTGGGCGAGCAGCTCAGCAGCAGATTCTCTAGACCAAAGTCGGCGATCACGACGTTTTCGTCACGCTGCAACAGAATGTTATGGCCGCCACAACCTTGCTGGACACGCTTCAGCTTGGGCCTGATCACCAGGCCACCCCAACTATCGCCAAGATCAAGGCAATGATCACGGCTGCCGCCTACCAGCAACATCAATCGCAGTTGGGCGACACTATGGTACCGACTAACCGGTCGGGATCTCTAGCAGCAGGCTCATCAACATCTACACGGCGTCGGGTGGCCGGCTCAAGTCGGCCACGCGAGGAGTCTAGGCAAACTACACTCGGCAATGACAACCGGCAGCGTCTCCAGCATGATCGCTAGCCTAATCAAGACCTTTGAGAGTACAACATGACCTTCGCCACACTATCAACGCCCGGCACCACGAACGACACGAAGATGAGCGCCGCTGACTGGAAGATGAAAATGAGTGCTTTGGTCTCCTTCACGAGTGGTTTAACCGCCGTGGTCGAAGCCCGAGCCCTCATGAAGACGAAGCGCAAACAAAAACTAACAGCGCGCGACATCAACACGGTCTCTACTACGGACACCCCCCAGTATCTGCGCTAGTCAGAGATGGCCATTACCTTCAATCGCACAAATCATCCAGATCGGGTTTGTGGGCACCCCAGAAATGCATTGTGGAGAGTAATTATTACGACAACGCAAAATATCTAGATGGATGGGGTCTCGAATAAAAACCGAATAAATGCGGTAACCATCCATCCTCATCGCAGCCTTGCCATAATCTTTACCCATTCACAATACAAATCCAACGCGCCAAATTCAGAAATAAAGAGATATTTGGAGAGTTGATTCACCAGTCCGAAACAGCGAAGTGTGCCCGTCAAACCACATGAAGGTGGCGACCAAACACGATACACACTTCTGGGGACATGGTCTACGGTTGAATCAACATCCATGCATCTCATCATTTCTAAATTCTTACTAATGTGTGACTAGCCCAGGAAAGCTCTAGTCCCACATGTTCATCTTAGCAATTGATAAACACACAAGTACTCTAAATATGGATAAAGGTACAGCAGGGTTATATATATAACATAGAGGGTTCACACACCCTGATACATCACAGAGTAGCACAAAAGATAGCAGCGGAATATAAACATAAAGGATAAAACCAGTGGTGCCATACCCATAACCACAAGGCAACCGACTGGGGATAGAGCTTAACTCCAACTACACATTATCCTCTCCATCCTCGGCGGGATAATAGTAGACCGCATCAATGTCGTCGTTGTCCTCACTTGAAAATATGCAACGTGAGTACGAATGGTACTCAGCTAGACTTATACAATATTAATAGCACAAAGGAATAATGCTGGTCTATACATCAAGGAATATGGCTATGTTGATCTGGTTTTGCATAATGCTAAATTTATTGAGCAAATATACCTTGAAACTATAAGCATTTGCGAAATATAGCAATCTGAAATTTTAAGACAGCAAGCATATAGTTCTGAAAATGGAATATAAACAAGCACAAACCATGCTCTAATCATCATCCATGGGCCACCATTGCCCAAATATATATGCTGCACAAGCACACCATTTTTCATGACTAAAACCAAGCCATATAAACCCATCCATCCATGACTATCCTAAGTCATGATATAACCACATAATCCCATAACTACATATCCCAAGTTTGATGCTAACATGACTGAGGAACACATCAAGTGGTCGTTCGTAACCGTGGACACAGCTATTCGAATAGTTCATACTCTGATCAAAGGTGTACATCTTTACCCACACAATGTGATAGAAGCCAAACGGCTGCACTCTAGTTTGATTCGTACCCGTCGGTACCCACACTCTACACATTGAGTGCGGACTAGAGGTCACAACAAAACCTTTCCCACGCTTAGCTCCAACCACCTAAACCACGTCTGGGCCCTCGACGACTTAGCCCCACACACAGGGTGACTAAGGCGGGCTCACCGTCACGGGAGGCACCTCCGGCCAAAACCAGGCGTGCACGAGGCCCTCCAATGGAAAAACCATCCTCACGACTGACGGACGGGCGTAGATGGCCACAGCCTCCCGTGCTACTAAGTTAAGCCGTCCCATTCCCGGCGTGTGGAAGTACGTAGGGTGCTTGAATAGACGTCAACATGTTCGGTCCTTAACGACCCAGACGGAGCTACATGCATCGGGGAAACACTATCCCTTCATTGCCCTATCATCCGTCCAAGTCAAACATATTCTCAATTATTAATTAGAAGTTATTCTTTTCAGATTTTAACCCATCCATTCGTATTAAACTAGTTTTGAACCGATAGCTCCATCTATCGGATTTTTCTAAGTATAGAAATAAGCATGGCTAAGCATTCGGTAAAATAAAAGTATCCCAAAGTCCTTAACCAGGGGTGACAAGGTATAAACATGGAATCAACAACAAAGGAATGGAAATGCATACAATTGGGCAATATTGACTCTACCCGTTTTCCCATTTTAAAAGAATTGAACATGCATATAGATATCGTTTTCGCAAACAAATAAATTTATTGAAGACATAGGTTCAATATGCTTCGATGCTTGCCTTGCTGCAGGATGGTGTTAACACCAAAATTTGGCACGATTCATATCCATGTTCGGTTAAGGAAAGAAGCCATGTCAGCCAATGGAAGCTCATCTGGAAGAGACCAAACCTGGAAGGAATCGTGAAGACCACGTTATGGCAGTTATTTATCTTATCTATTAGATAGTTTTATCTTTTAGGAAACCTGATCTCTTGTCCGATCAGGTCTGTCAGTTTTCCTTTTTCTAGTTAGGAAAGTCCTGTACCGTGTCCTATAAGGACTCTTGTAACTCGGGGTATATATACGTATGCCCGGGGACCTTGTAATCTATCTAATCGATCAATACAACTTCGGCGCATCGCCACCCTTTACCAACGGGTTCTTGCTTCTCGAGCGGGGCTGCATCGGTTAGGTCCGAACTCCTGCGAGAGGGTAAGTCTCGTTACCCCGACTACCAATCGGCTAGGACTTTCTCGGTTAGGTCCGATATTCTAGTCGGTCTATGGTAGTCGGCTTACCACGGTGTATCGGATCTGTCTACGGCTGCATCGGTTCGGTCCGACCTCTTAGGCTGGTCAGGTATATCACATCACGCGTGCATAGTTTTTATCAGTTTATCGGGGGTAGTTTATCATCAGTTTGTGCTGCATCGGTTGGGTCTGACCTACTAAACTGCTAGCGATAAATTATTCCTGTTAGGCTGATAGCCTTTGTGCAAGCGTCTTATCGGAATGTATAGCCGGTAAGTTATTTTCATCACAGTTGCATTAGATCTATCGGTTTGTTGAGGTTCCTTTACTATTATCGATCTGTGCTGCATCAGTTAGGTTTGAACTACTAGATCGATAATAATAGATTTATCCTTGTCGAGCCGATCGGTGTATATGCGACGTTCTATCGGAGTGCTTAGCCGATAGGTTATCTTTCTATAAAGCCGACTGTATTATCTTTACTATTTTGGTCATCTATATTATCATCGGTTCTCTAGCCGGTGCACATGTGTTTCCTTGGCAGTCGGCTAGTTCACTATTCTGCCTATCTATTTTATCATCGGCTTCTAGCCGATGCACATGTTATACTGACAGCTTATCCACTTGTTTATAGCGCTATCGGTTTCCTAGCCGATACACAGGTGCCATCGGCCATCGGCTACAAGGAGCCTACATCAGACCGTATCGGCCGATAGCCGATGTGCAATTGCTGCTGACCCGGGCACGAGCACAAGCGAGGACCCGGGAGCGAGAACCCGAGCACGAGACCCGGGCGCGAGTACAGGCGAGGGCCCAGGCACAAGCATAGCGGCAATCGGCTGGAAGGAATCCGTATCGGCTCACTGGCCGATTGGATCAATAATCAAATTTCTTCATCTCCTTGTCAATTGCGGGGTCAAATTGACTGGCACGCCTACGAACCTCAAATATTTTAGGACCTGCACTGGAGCTAAGCAGATCTCCCAGGCCTTCGTATGTTCAATCGCATCAAACCAGATCATCAACAAGCTTCTTGGCACACTCGGTGGTTTTTGGTGCGAACAGATGGTTCACACTCAACTTCAGGTTCTTGCTCCACGTACTCCAAATTGTCTGAATCTACCGATAAAAAGCAAATATGCAAATAAGAATCAAATAAACATGTTTATGCAAAATGCCCAATTAATTATGAAATAAATACAGTAGGTAGGCCACATTCTAAAGTGAATTTTAGTGATATAATCATTCCAAAATCTTTTACGGTTTTGGAGATACAAAAATAATAAGCCATATACGCTGAAAATGGCAGATCTGTAATTAATTTGTACTCCCTTAGGGTATCACAAGTAACTTGCATTCCAAAATAGGATTTTACAAGTGTGAGTATTTTTATGTGAAATTACATATCCTACTGGTTCCAACAAAATTAGATTCACTGGATTTTGATTTAAAATGATTTAGTTGTGAATTTTACAAGTTTATCAAAAAGAAAGGTTATAATTTACTTAGGCCTATTTTGGGAGGTAGTTTTGTCAAATATAAATTGTCCACAGTAAAGGCTACAATTTTCTGAGTTAAACAAAAGTGGTTTCACATTTTTAGCAGTTAGGATGAATTTTCTAGAAATTTATAAACTTCTAGGTTATAAAGAGGTATATAAAAGATATTTCTATTTTTAGAGAAAAATCCTACACAGAAGTTCTCAGTTTTTATTTTACAACACTAAATAGAACATTTTTATGAATCCATAGAAATTTGGTTCACCTCAAAAGGAGTTATAATGGATTTTATAGAAATATTTCAAGTTCCTAGGCACAAAATAAGTTACTTTTGCTTCATATTATTTTATAGATATTTTCTGTACAGAAGTGGTCATATTTTATTTGACAGTATTAAAGTTCACAAATTTATAGAACTAACAAAATTTGGTTTCACTCAAAAAGGGGTTAAAATGGCAAAGTTATGGATTTTTAAAGTTTGAATAGTTTTCTATGGAAAATAATTCAGTTTATCTTTTCTTCTCTTTTCTTATTTATCCTCAACTCGGGCCCACCTGTCGGTGTTTCAAAACAGAGGAGGCACGGGGCTGGCTTGCCACCAGTTCTGTTCACTGGCGCCGGCGGCGAACGGCGGCTCAGCTTGGACTGCGGCCAACAGAGAAAAGGTGGAGAGGACTATGGCGAACCCATTGGTGGTCTTCTCATCGCTGGCGGTGGCTGGAGCTAGGCGCAGTGGCGACACGAGCGGCAGAGTGTTTCAGGTCGATGAGGCCGATCGAGCTACGGTCGGTTTCTGGCCAAACCAAAGCATGTGGTTGCATCTAAAGGATACCAGAAGGCTTACTGAGGGTTGTGTTGGTTCTGGCGAAGCTGGAACAGCAACGGCGACGGCGAACTTGGTCCGGCGGTGGCGAAATCCTTCGGGACCATGTCGTCGGCCTTCTCTCGGGGTTCTGCGACGAAGCTGAGTTGCTGAAAAGGTTAGAGACCTCGTAGAGATGGGCTTAGTGCGAGGAATCGAATGGAGGCTAACCACAGGAGAAGTAATCGACGACGGCGGCTAGCGGCCGGACTTGGGGACGACGACGCCGATCTCCTGGTACATGACTTTACGGTTCGATTGGTCGAGGCCAGAGCCTCCTAGGACCAAGGCGATGCTAGCGGCGAGATGGTTCGGGTTGGAATCACTGGAGCTCGCCGGAACAGCGACAACCCGAGCGGCGGCAGTTCAGCAGCGTAGAGAGCAGGGACGGCGGCGGCACGGCGGCTCCGACCAGCAAACCTAGGGCCATAAAGTGCGAAAATGGAATGATTAGGAGATGTATATCATGATCCCGTGGTTAAGAAAGGATGGAGCTCACCGGATCTAGCTCGGGCTCAACCGAACACCTTCGGTGGTGAAGAAAATGCTTCTGTCCCCGGCGATCCTAGAGGTTTTCTCCGGCCTTCTCGGTAGGAACGTGAAGAGGATGAGAAGAGGGTTCTGCTGGCGAGATTTGGGGCGAAAAGGTCGAGATTTCCCAGAGGTGTGCTTGCCCAGGCTACTCTATGTACTGAGGGAGAGAAAGAAAGGAGGTGCTGCCACGTTTCTCATGCAGTGCTGAGTTACTCCGGTTCTACAGTACCCAGGGTGGGTCCCACTTGTAAGGAGGCATTGTTTTACACACATTTAGCTAGGTTGTGACTATGTTTAGTGGGTCCATGTAGTGGAAACCTATGGAGATGTTGACGCCGAAAATCACTGGGGGCCGACGACCTGGTTCGGCGCCTATAGACACGCGAAGGCCTGGGAGATTTGCTTCACTCCAGTGTAGGTCCTAAATCTTGAGGTTCGTAGGCGTGCCAGTCAATTTGACCCTGCAATTGATAAGGAGATAGAGAATATTAGTCCAGTGAGCCAATTGGCTGGAAGCCGATTTGGACTCTCTCATCGGCCGATAGCCGATATGCACTGTAGCACTTATACACTGATTGGAAACCGATGATGGCATAAACAATAGATGATAATGATAAAGTAACTAGCCAATTGCCAAAGGGATGTCCGAGCATCAACCGCAAACCGATGATAGAATAAATAAGTAGAATACATAAATGAATGGATCGGCTAATTACAATAATAACTGTTAACACTGTGTTTAAAGCATTGCCCGCGCTCGTGACCGTGCTCGGGACCTTGCCCGTGCTCGTGCCCGGGTACTCACCAGTGCCCGTGCCCGGGTACTTACTAGTGCCCGTGCCCGGGTCTTCACCTGTGTTCGTGCCCGGGTTGGCAAAGTAAACTAATTGGCTAGCCTTTAGCCGATCGTGATAATAATGCAGGCGAGATGGCAAATAAGCAGTATGATAAGGACCCTGTATCGGTGTGGCAATGGAACTCTGTCGAACCACTCAGGATATGGATGCCGATACATAAATGTTTGCTCCTTGGGCTTGATCCCGAATTGTTCCCTTACTATTTCTGCAACCCTTGTTGATAAATCTTCTTCCCTCATGTTGTCCTGCTGATACTGTATCGGTGGAGTTTGTTGCCGATTCTGTCTAGGATACTGTCACGCCCTAAAAATCACTTTAATTAAAAATTGTTTTTGGGGTAAATTGAAATACAAGAATACGCTAAAAAAAATTGTTTGAGAAACGCGTTTGAATAAAATTTTGAAATTTCCAATATTAAAAATCCCAAGTTTAAATTTTAAATAAATGCCTGGACGCTTTTATATTCCTGGGGTTTTGGTCGGAATATTTTAAGCGTTTAAGTATTTATGATGATAAAACTCTATGTGTTTCGTGGTGGTATTTATTTCTGGTAAATTCTCCACGATTTAATAAACTCTCTGAAATTTCCTTGGAATTTTCAGAGCTCCAGAATTAATTTTAATAGGACAAAGATCATTTCTATAATTAGATAAATCTATAATAAAATCCCTATCTTTTCTCCTATTCGGGTCATTTCGGTTCAGTCCTTGGAACTCTCCCCGTTCATCGTGAACTCTGACATCCTGTGTCTTCTAGGGTTTCTTGTCGCTCCCGGAACCCTAAAACCTCCTCAACGTTCCAATTCTCAAAATACACCGATATTTCAATCGATCGCATGTTTCCTAAACTATTTCCTCCTCCGTCCTCGACTCCCAAAATATTCCCCATTCCAATATTCTCAAAATTCCCGAAATATTCTTATGCTTGAGAGTTTCAAAAATTCCGGCGAATTCCTTGATTCCGAAAAAAATATTTCAGTCCAAAGGTGTTTCGACGCTTTTGATTTTCCATATACATATATACGCCAACATTCGCGACCCTCCAAAATCCAAACAATCTCCCCCAATTTCTGATATTCCTAATACTTCTCAAAATTCTGAATTTAAATTCTAAATTTAGAATTCCAGAAAATCCCCAAATCCCACCTTTTCTCTTTTCTTTATTTTCTTCCAATCTTCCGTCTCTCCTTTTATTTTTCTCAAAGTCTGTTTCCTCCCTCTTGTTCATCTCTTCCGTTTCTCTCTCTGCTCAGGCCTGTAGCAAACCGAGCCGCCGCCGTCGCCTGTGCCGCCCCGCCCTCGGCCTCGCTCGCCCGGCCTGTGCCGCCCTGGCCCCGGCCTGCGCCAGCCCGCGTCGCCCGGCCTCCGCGCCGAGCTCGCCCGCCGAGTGCCGCCCCGGACTCGGTCCGCTGCCCCGCAACTGCCTGCCGCCGCGTTTTTCGGCACGTCGCGCCACACGCCCCCACGACGCCGCCATAACCGCGCGAGCCGATGTCGCCATCCACTTCCCCACTCCCTCTCCTGTTTTCCCTCAAGGCCGCCGTCGCCTGTGCCTCCTCGCCACACGCAGCGTCGCCGGCTCTCTGCCGCGCCGCTTCCTGCCCTGCACGCCGAAGCCGCCGCCCTGCTCCTCGCCCCGGCCGTCACCGCCGGTGCGCCGTCGCCTGCGCCTCCTCCCTGCCGTCGCCGCCGCCCCTCTGCTGCTCCCGTCGCCTGCCTCGGCCGCGGCCTCCAGTCGTCACCGCCGGCGTCTACAGCCCTTTGGGCCGTGCTGCCGCCGCCCGGCTCTGCCCCGAGCCACCGTTGTCGTCGCCTGCTCTCCAACTGACGGTCTCTGCGTCGTCAACCTCGTCGTCGTCTTCTGCGCCTCCAGCCGCCGCCTCTGCTGCTCCTCACCCGGCACCACGGCCCGTAGCCATCGAAGGTCATCGTCGCTGCCGTCGGCGTCGTCGTTTTCGCCCGCCGCTGGTGAGCACCATGCCTCCTGCCTCCCTTTTGTTGGTTGTCGTCGTTGTCGTTTTGTCCCGGTGCCAACTCCTCTTCCCCGTCGCTGTCTTGTCACCGTCATCGCTGCATCCTTCCTGTCGCGCTACCACCGCCCCCCGCCTCAGACCATCGCCGCCGTCGTCCTGTTCCCCAGGCCGTCGCCGGATGACATCGTCCTCAGTGCCACGCCGCCGCTGGTGAGCCACGGCCGAAGTTCCTCCCCTGCTCCTCCTCCTCGTCGTCGTCGTCTTTTCTCCGCGGCTTCGCCGCCTGCACACTGCTGGACCAGCGTCGCCACCTCTCTTCCATCCGTCGTCGCTGCCGTCCACATCCAGCGCTACCGCCCCATCTCCTGCACGCGTCGCCCTCGCCCCGAGCGCCTGCCGCACCACCCAACAGCCCGCCGCCGGTGAGCACTCCTTCGGTGTCGGTCCCTGTCTTCCTTCCCTAATCCACCAGCCGTCGCCGGGTCTCGCCGTCCTCAGCACTGGCACCTCTGTCCTTTCCCCATCGCCGTCGGTCGGCATTACCGTTGCCATCTACACCCGCACCTGTTCCCCTCCCCTAATTCGGCGGCCGTCCATCGTCGCCATCCTCCTCCGCTGCACTGCGTCGCCGTCTTGAGCCGTCGCGTCGTCATCGCATTTCTCGTCTCTCCTCGGTCTCGGCTCGCCGACACATCGCTACCGTGCCATCGTCAATCGCTACCGTCGTCGTCGCTCTCCCGCCCGCTGCGCCGGCGTGTCTCCTGTGCTGTGCCTTAGACGGCCGAGCTCGATTTGGCCCCTCGGCGTGACACTGTTGCATAGACCCTAGCGTCTCCCCCTCCCTCATGATCCCGGCGTATATGTCTCCAAATCATCCAATCTTCATAAACCGTTGATCGGATCTCATCCGTCCGATCCTTTCGAGTCCAATTTGGGTCATTGGACCTCCCTAAATCCAATCACCTCCACACGTCTAAATTCAATCGTCACGTCAATCCTAGCCAGACCATCTCGTCTGCCACCTCAGCCCTGATCTCCTCGTCATCGATCTACCTCATCACCATCTCACCTTTCGTGCCACATCGCATCCACCTCAGTCATGACATCGTTCCTTGTCCGTAGGCAAACACATCCGATCCAGTCCACCGCCTCACCTTTCCCCTCTATGAACCTAGTCCACAGGATCTGTGTCCATGACAGTAGGCCTCACTCTCTTTCTCCAGTGCCAAAAATAATTCTTTAGTTAATCCCGAGAGAATATTCTTGAGAATATTCTTTTCCAATCCATTTCGGAATGTATTCCGAATTCAATCTTCCAAAAGCCATATCTTTCTCGTCTGAACTCTGAATTGACCCGTTCTTCTCCTAATTTCATCTAAAATTATAATCTACTTGTTTGTATAATTTTTATGTACTGTTTATTTGGAGTTTCTTAGGCTTTTTATCGTTTTGCGTGTAGTATACCGTAATCGCTGTTTCGGAGGACCGCGGAGTCTACGGAAGAGTTCGGAAGAGCGAATCGAAGATGTTTGGCTTTGCAAGCAAGTCACACATTCATCCTTGAGCATGTTGAACCTACTTTGAAATATTTTACGATTTATAAATAAATTGATGTTTTGCCAATTACATGAGAATATGGAATAACCTATCTACATACCTGAGACCGGTTCATTTGTTATCCATTCTTTGATAACCTTGGGTGATAATTTGACTAGCTTAGGTCTCATTGGAGGACTTGGCTAGAGATAGACCTGCTTAGCCATGCTTAGCAACATAGCTCACCTGGGAATTAAATATTATCTTTTATATGATTCGACTCAATGTCGGAAAATGGAACCTTGGATAGGCTGTTGTTAAATTACTAAAATTTTGACCCTAAATGGTGGCTGTGGGTGTATGGTTTGCTTGTCACACCCATGCAATTAAGGACCGGTTCGCGGGAACCACTTGGGCAACTTCCCGTACTTGCCACAAGCCAGCGTGGGCAACGGCTGGGCTTGAAGCGTTTCTTCTCCTCTCCTAGGCACCGAAGAAGAGGGTGGCGTGATGGAGTTGGGTCGGCCCGGGGTAGGGTTGATCGCTGCCGGATTCACCGTGGCGCAAGGGGGTAGCCTGGCAATATGGCGTGCCCTGTCGGCAGGTGCAACCTCAGCGTGGTGTGGAGGTTAGGGAGGGTTGCGTGAACGGTCCTGTCACAGCCTCGCACGGGACATCGTGGTGATGTACTGGCACACGGGAACGTGTGTGGGGGCTGTGTCTTGTGGGTACAGTTGTACACCTCTGATCAGAGTAAAACTATTCGAATAGCCGCGCCCGCGGGTAATGGGCACATTGGCCAAGATCACCGTGATTAGTCTCACCCTAGATAATTAATCTGGTTTATCAAAACTGGTGTTGTGGAAGGTGTGTGTCCGGTCGGCGTGGTTGAGCTGACCGGGGGTGACCGGTTAGCGTGGTGTAACGCTAGTCGGTGGAGACTGGTGGAGTGTGGTTTAACTCTCATCAGTTTCGCCTGGTGGTCGTGGTGTAACTTCCATCAGCGCGGCCTGGTCAACGTGGTTTAGCGTTGGTCGGAAAAGCTGGTCAGCGTGATACGTTGTCCGTGGTGACTGGTTAACGTGGTGTAGCGTTAATCAGTGGAGTCCGGGTAACGTGGTGTAACGGTACCCGGAGGTGTCTGGTGAACGTGGTATAGCGTTCATCAGTGGAGACTGGTTGACGTGGTTTAGCGTCAATCAGTTGGGAATGGTTGGGCCTGGTTAACGTGGTGTAATGTTAATCGGTTGGAAAAATTATCTTTGTTAAATTAATCAACCTTTTACTGTTTATGAACTACTACTGTTTTACAACTGCTTTTACGCAAATGAGCCACCAGCCTCCCTTTGAAATCCCGTGCACAAATGCATCATTGGTGTGGCTTGTTGAGTACGGTGGGTGGTACTCAGCCTTGCTCTTTCCCCCCTTTTCAGTAGTGTGGACCTTGGCTTATATCCCAGTTGAGCTTGCCTGTGCCCGGGCGTGTGAGCTGAAGTCACGCTAGTTTCGCCCTTTCCGCTGCTGTTTTCTATCCGTGTGAGGACTAAGTGCCTCTTCTGTAAAAAAGTATTTACGCTTTATTTACATGTTTGGAACTGTTTATTGATGTTGTCGTTTGTGTACCCTGGCTTGATTCCTGGACAGGGATTTTAATACACAAAATAGTCTGGAAATTGGCTAAATTTCTGGGCGTGACAGATACTCTCTCTGGTAACTACCTGGATCGGCAATGCCACCTGGGAAATTCTGTTGATATCCCCCATAATAAGCAGATCGATGGTATCCAGCAGGAAATATCCTGTTGCCCGCCCAGCCTGGCGGTTCTGTTTTTGTAAACAGCTTTTCTGGTATGTCTCTGTTTATCCTAAGTTAACTAGATTTGGCTACTCCGTCTTTGGGGGAGATAGAAAAGACCTCGATTAGGCTCTTGAAGAATTGATTCCTCCATCCACTGTTCTTCTTTATGAGGTTATGAAGCGTTGTGTTCACCAGAATCCGCGGAATTGATTCATCAGCGCGTGATGTACATGCTTCATTCGACCATCTCCTGTAAGGGTTTTACTGGTGGACATTCAGGTGGCGTACGGTTCGATTCTCCAACCAAACAGGTTTCAGGAAACTGTGATTTTTGAATCGGCCCTTGTCTTGTCATGCTGAAGGATTCCAAGCAAAGCTTCTAAAAATTGGCCAATTAATAGTTTTTGCTCAACTTGCTCTGTTTTTGTTCGATCTGTTAAATCTTTCATGTTGACTGGAATTACGTTGTCTGTTTTGATCTCTTTTCCGGCCATGTTGTAATTCCGATCGAAATTTCGTGTACCACCGGGCGTGCCAAAAATGTGTTGACTGCCGAAATCGCCGGGGGCCGATGGACCTAGTTCGGCGAGCGGCCTATAGACACGCGAAGAACGCCTGGGAGATTTGAATCTTGGTTCACTTCCCAGTGCAGGGTCCTAAATCTGAGGTTTGTAGGCGTGCCAAGTTTTCATTTGGACCCTGCTAATTGACAAGGAAGATAGAGAATATTAGTCCAGTGAGTCAATCGGCTGGAAGCCGATTTGGACTCGAACTCTCATCGGCCCATAGCCGATATGCACTGTAGCACTTATACACCGATTGGAAACCGATGATGGCATAAACAATAGATGATATATTGATAAAAAGTAACTAGCCGATTGGCCAAAGGGACGTGCCGAGCATCAAACCGCAAACGATGATAGAATAAAATAAGGTAGAATACATAAATGAATGGATCGGCTGATTGCAATTTAATAACTGTTAACACGTGTTTAAAGGCATTGCCCGCGCTCAGTGACCGTGCCGGAACCTTGCCGTGCTCGTGCCCCGGGTCCTCGCCGTGCCCGGCGTCTTCACCTGTGTTGGCCCGGGTTGGCAAGTAAACTAATGGCTGCCTTTAGCCGATCGGATAATAATGCAGGCGAGATGACAAATAAGCAAGTATGATCGGCTGTAATGAAAGATAACTTATTCGGCTAAGCCGCTTCCGATAAAAACACGAAACGCGCATAGACATCCATCGTTTATTAAGAGTAAAGTATTATCACAATCTAGTAGATCGGACGCCAACCCGTTGCAGCACAGAATTGGTGATGATAACAATACCTCGATAGGCCGAGTAGATCTAATGCGATCGTGATGTAAAATACGATAAATTATCGGCTATATATCCCGATAAGAATGCTTTGCGTAGAAATTATCAACCTAGCAGGACGTTTATCACTGGCACTTTTAGTAGGTCGGAACCCAACCGATGCAAGCACAAACTGATGATAAATCGCTCCCAGTAAGCGCGATAACGATCTGCGCACTGGGCGTGATGGTGATTCCTAAATCGATCTAATGAGATCAAACTAAACTGATGCAGCATAAACAGAATAAATATTACCGTGGTAGCGTCCAACAACGTAAACCGACTAGAATATCGGACGTTAACCGATGGAAGTCTAGCCGATCCGGTGGCCGGGGTGACGAGAATTAACCCTCTCGCAGGAGGTGGAACTAATCGATGCAGCCCGGCTCGAGAAGCAAGAACCTGTCGAAGGGGTGGCCGATGTGCCAAAATTATGTTGATTCTGATTGATGTTAGATATTTACACCGCACCCGGCATACAGTATTTATACGCCCAGAGTTGATACGAAGTCCTTATTGACATGGCACAGCTACGATTTCCTAAATTAGCAGAAGGAAACACTAACAGGACCGCGAATCGGACACGAGATCAGGTTTCCTAAAGATAAAAAACTAGTTATTGCTAAATAATAGACAAACAGAAAACAACTGCCATAAACTATGGGTCTTCACAATCCTTCTTTAAACTCGGTCTCTGCCGGCCCAATTTTTCCACGGTCATGCTGTGATTTTCCTTTTAACCGAATCTGATAAGGTTCGCACCAAATTTTGTCGTTTAAAGGAGAGGAGAGAGGTGTGGGTGGATTTTCTTGGTACAACTCTATCACCAAGCAGTGCTGAGTTTACAAGTGGGCCCATAGTTTGTGGGTCCCACATGGAAGTTGAAATAGAGAGAAGAAACCTCAAGAGACTAAGTCTTGGTGAGCTGTCCAATCATGCAGTTTTTGTATTACTGTTTTAACTTGGTTAATGAGGAGCATAAATTTAATTGGGAAAATTATTGAAGGTTGAGAAAGATGTGTTTAACCTGCTGACCAATTTTAGGGTTTAGAAAGTGGTGCTGGCTTGTCTTTTGGTCCCAATGCTAAAAGTAGGCATACCTGGATTCCACGTTTTTCTGCAGTGTAGTTTTTATGGTCCTAGGGCTTTGTCTTATTATTTTATGTGATTTATTTGGGAATTAAATTGAGAAAAAATTACTGGTGGTAGGGTTTCTTGTTGACAACACCTATTGGTAAAATTCACTGCCTAAATAATCTTCATTTTTTATGTTGGTGAATTTTAGAAGTAAACCAATTTATTTTAGCTAGCTTTCCTAGTTTTGCAGATTGAAGGGATTTTATTGAAGTATATTAGTGAAGTGATCAAATCATGTAAAAATTTACAGTGGATTAATTATGTGGGATAGGTTTACAGAATTTTTCCATGATTTTATGTTTGACCAATCATTTTTAGAAATTCCTTAGGCTATACAAATGCCATATGCATCCTATTTTGAAAATGTACTTTTTTAGGTAGAGGTTTTGTTTTTGCCGATTTAGGGTATTATTATTGCAAATTTTAACTTGCATGAAGTGACAATGCAAAAGTTTAAATTGCGCACTCTAATGATAGTAGGGCATAACACTAATTACCTGAAATTAAATCTAGGGCAGTGACAGGGTTTCTCACCCGGGACGTTATCCACTCGTCCTAGACCCGGTCGTTAGAAACATCAGGCTGAAGAAAACCCTCGTCGACGGAGGTAGCGCGCTCAACATCTTATTCGCCAAGACTTTGGACGAGATGAAGATCCCTCGTTCAGAACTACGGCCGAGTACTGCCGCCCTTCCACGGGATAATTCCTGGCCTGTCATCAACTCCACTCGGGCAGATCACATTGCCAGTCACCTTCGGCACGCGGGATAACTTCTGCATGGAAAACGTCTGCTTCGAGGTTGCCGACTTTGAGACCGCGTACCACGCGATACTCGGACGACCGGCACTCGCCAAATTCATGGCGATATTGCACTACACATATATGGTGCTCAAGATGCCTGGGCCAGCAGGAGCCCTCTCCCTCCGCAGCGACGTTAAGCAAGCCTTCACCTGCAACAAGGAGAGCTGTGAACTGGCTCAATCACAAGAGGCGGCACTCGGGCGCAATAGCATTCGGCAAGCCGTCACAACTGAAGTCGAGCAGGATGAGGTTTCCAGTGTAAAAAGTGTCAGCGAAAGTCAGGAATTTCAGCGGACTCTGACACGAAGAAGATCCCCCTAGACCCTTCCAACCCCTCCAAGACTGCTCTAGTTGGGACCGGACTCGACCCCAAATAGGAAGACATGCTCGTCACGAAGAAGATATCTTCGCATGGAAACCGTCCGACATGCCGGGCATACCAAGGGAGGTGATCGAGCACGCCCTAAATGTGAAGACAGACGCCAAGCCAGTCAAGCAACGGCTGCAGCGCTTCGCTCAAGACTGCAAGGATGCTATCCTGGAGGAGATCACCAAGCTCCTCGCAGCCGGGTTCATCAAGGAGGTCTATCACCCGGACTGGCTGGCAAATGCAGTTCTGGTCCGGAAGAAAAAGGTAAATGGCGCATGTACGTCGACTACACCGATCTCAACAAGGCGTGCCCCAAGGACCCATTTGGTCTTCCTAGGATAGATCAGGTGGTTGATTCCACGACCGGGTGCGACCTACTCAGCTTTCTCGACTGCTACTCGGGATACCATTAAATCAGCCTGAGGGAGGAAGACTGCTTAAAGACATCTTTCATCACGCCGTTTGGAGCGTACTGCTACATCACAATGCCGTTCGGTTTGAAGAATGCTAGAGCAACCTATCAATGGGCAATTCAGCGGTGTTTGCACACTCAGATCGGGCGTAACGTGGAAGCCTACGTGTCGACGGTGGTGATTAAGACCAAGTCCAAAAGAACCTCATTGCTGACCTGGAAGAAACCTTCCAAAATCTTCGACGATTCAAGATGAAGTTGAACCCGGAAAAATGCACCTTCGGAGTGCCATCTGGCAAGCTACTCGGCTTCATCGTCTCGCATCGTGGTATCGAGGCTAACCTGGAGAAAGTCAATGCCATAATGAACATGGCTCCCCCGACTAATCAGAAGGACGTCCAGAAGCTGACAGGCTACATGGCGGCACTCAGCCGATTTATTTCCCGACTGGGTGAACGGGGTATGCCCTTCTTCAAGCTACTCAAAAAGGAGGACAATTTCCAATGGACTCCGAACGCCCAACAAGCCTTCGAAGACTTCAAACAATTCCTCACATCACCTCCCGTGTTGGCGTTACCTATGCCCCAAGAACCACTAATGCTATATTTGGCGGCAACTAGTCAGGTAGTCAGCACGATGCTGGTGGTCGAGCGATCCGAAAAGGGTCACATCCAGAAAATACAACGGCTAGTTTACTTTGTCAGTGATGTGCTTGCCGACTCGAAGACGAGATATCCGCAGGTCCAGAAGCTGCTATATGGCCTAGTTATCATAGTCCGGAAGCTGGTGCATTATTTCCAAGCACATCAAGTCACGGTGGTCACAGCGTTTCCACTCGGGGATGTCCTTCACAATCGCGAGGCCACCGGCCGAATCGCTAAATGGGCACTCGAGTTGATGGCATTTGATATCACCTTTTAGCCATGGACAGCACTTAAATCACAAGCTCTAGCCGACTTCGTGGCCGAGTGGACAGAAGTTCAACTGCCTACATCAACAGCAAAGCTAGGGTACTGGACAATGTACTTCAACGGTTCTCTATGGATCGGCGGTGCCGTGCTTGAGTCATATTGACGTCCCCCACCGGCGAAAAACTAAAGTACGTTCTACAATGTCACCGAGTACGAGGCACTTATCTACGGGCTCTGCATCGTTATATCACTCGGCATACGTCGACTGGTCGTGCACGGGGATTCTCAACTAGTGGTGAACCAAGTCATGAAAGACTGGACTTGTCTCGATGACACCATGGCGGCATACTGCCAGGAGGTTCGCAAGCTGGAAAACAAGTTCGACAGGCTGGAAATAACACATGTCCTGCATCAATACAATGACGCAGCAGACGAGCTGGCAAATATGGGATCCAAGTGAGAAGCGGTTTCGACCGGAATCTTTGTCGAGCAACTCATGGAGCTATCAGTCAAGAAGAAACCGGCACCAGAGCACATATGTCAAGACTGGCGGACTCCTGTTGTCAAATTTCTCCTGGACGACGAACTCCCAGAAGATTGTAGTCAAGCCGAGCAGATCAAGCATCGAAGCAAAAGCTACCAACTACTCAGAGAAGACCTGTACCGAAGGAGTGCATCCGGTGTCCTCATGCGTTGTGTCACCATCGAGGAGGGGAAGCAGATTCTGTAATTGATCCTCAACTGGAGACCGGCCCCCCCAATCACATAGATATTATTTTTGGAGGGCTAGGGTTTGACGTGGAACAGATGCCTGAAGAAATTAATGTGGAGTTCCATACCCAAAAAACACTCGCAAAGAGTGACAAATATGGAGATTTGAAAAATCGAGTTGGGATTCAAATTCCCCAACTCCAGCCCATAAAAGTCAAGGATGCGGCGGAAGAAATCAGAAGAGGGAAGGCACAATCCCCCGATCGAAAAAAGAGGCAAAACTACTATTTCACCAGATTGGGGATTTGGGACCGACTCACCCTTAGCCGGCCGCCAACGGATCACCTCCTGACTGGGCAACTTCAGTTGACTCTCCAGCAGCTTCAGTTTCACCGAGCCGCAATCCGAAATCGGCCAAGCATTCTCCGGTGTACCCGCAAGATCCGAAGCTTTCGGCATGATTGGGAGCGGAAAGATTTGGGGGAAAAGCGAATCGGGGGCTTGGAACAGATGAAGCGGACTGAAATCGCCCGAGTTCGAGTAGGAAACAGCAGCAGTAGCTAACCCTAGCCGAGCAAAAGGCGAAATTTGGGCGCGGAGATGGAAGACGAAGCGATTGGCTGATTTGGGGAAGATGAAAGAAATCTTTTTCTCTCTCCCCGCCTTTTATAGAGCCGATGCCGACTAAATGGGCTTGGGCCTACACAGTCAGCACTAGGCCATCAAGATATGAGTTCCTACAGTAGCATGCTCCATGTGGGCCACCCACAGACTGAGTTGAAATTATAGCGCTGGTGCTACTAACAGGAGCTGATGAGGTAAACAGATATGCTTCATGAGAGCCTTATTGCTAAACATATATGTTTGGATATCTGTTTTATCCACCAGGTCTCAAGGATATATCCTTACAAGGATCACAAGCTGGTCTTCATTAAAATTGGGGTTGCAGGTATCTTTCTCAAGTACACCTGACCACGCTGTGGATTTATTTTCATAAAAGTGGTACTCGGCCTACATGCATGGCCATCAGTTGCCATGAGCAACATTATTCCAGCCGATATGACGCTGAAGAGTCTAACTTTCGAGTAGTGCACTACTCAGGAGAGACTATAAATCTCTCATTCCCGTTGACATGATGCGGAGGAGTCTAACTTCTGGGTGGGACGCCACTCAGGAAAGACTATAAACCCCCTTTCTAGCTGACATGACGCTGAAGAGTCCCATATACGAGTAGCATCCTACTCGGCAAGACTATAAACACACATTTCGACTAACATGAAGTCGAAGAGTCCTACATACGGTAGTTCCTTACTCGGCAAGACTATCAATCGTATTCCAGTTGACATGATACCGAAGAATCTCATATACCAGTAGAAATCTACTCGGAAAAGATTATCAGGTTAAAGATCTTTGACTTTATGTTTAATTGTCTTTACAATTAAGCACAAAGTCAGGGGCTATACTATTCATACATCTACATGAAGCCCTTCATAGCCTCGCTGCCAGCTAACATTAAGCAGGACTCGGGAAGAAGACCTACTCGGACAAAGAATACTTGGGAGCATCGCACTCGGGCAATCTTCACCGTGGAGGATGAGCACTTGGCATCAACTGTGACTCAACTATGAAGGTCTCTGGGGCTACTGTGGAGGCCATGGGCCCCGGGTACCTCATCACCAGTATATGGGCCACTCAGACAGAGTATAGGCCAAATCATGTAATTAGAGATAAGATAGCACCTGGCAGGCCTTACCTTGAATGATAAGGAATAGCAGTCTTAGTCGAATAGGTTTCTATCTCTAAGAAGGAAATCCCTTGGCCGTATCCAGTTGGGATCCTTATCATGTACCCCTGTCCCCCAGTATATAAGGGGAGGCAGGGTGCCCCTCAAAGGACGAAGAGATCATTGATCGACAAACATCTCAGAGGAATTACACCACAACTAGACATAGGGTATTACCTCACCTCGAGGGCCTGAACCAGTATAAACTCTCTTTGTGTTCCTCTACAATCCACCGAGTTCCCCTTGCTGAGTAGCCCTATAGTTCTATTGCCGGTGTAAAACATCGATAGGCGTGACTCCACGTGCGGCTGACTTGAGCCGGCCGCCCGGTGTCGTGATAATGCGGACGAGATTGCCACTGGAGAACCCGACCGGTTGATCGTTACAAGTGTATCACCCGACTGCTGGTGCTACTGATATGTGGCAGCTGTAATCATGGCCTTGATCTTGGCGATAGTCGGGGTGGCCTGATGATCAGGCCCGAGCTAGAGTGTATCCAGTAGGGTTGCAGCGGCCACGACGTTCTACTGAGGCATGACGAAGACGTTGTGGTCGTCGACTCGAGTTTGGAGTATTTGTTGCTGAGCGGTTCGCCCAACCCTACATAGCTCGTTGTTGCGAGCCTCGCGTTCGACTTCCTCCTGTTGCCGCAGTCGGCGGGCCTCCTCTTCTTGCTCCTGTTGTACTCGGTGCACCTTCGGCGGAGGGGTTGATGCCATGAAGATTTCTCGGGGCAGAAGGAAACTCACTAGACTGGTGTTCGAACTAGTGTTCGAACCGTTGTCCGACTTGGAGTTGGAATCCGAGTAGTTGATCGGAGTAAGGGCGACTCCGACCTCCCTAGATCCAATCTGGAGCGGCTCTAGGCCATGTCCAAACTGAACCGTAGGGGATCGGGTCTACCGCGTGGGATGTAGATCCGCGGCGTTGCCGAGTCTGGAAGGGAGATTGACGATCTCTCCCCCTCTTAGCCCAACCTGGGCCGGCTCGAGGCCAAGTGCGAGTCGGACGCCGAAGGACAGAGTTGTCCTGTCGATGCTCTGCACTGGCAATAAAACTATAGGGCTACTCGGTGAAGGTAAGTTGGTGGATTGCAGAGGAACATAGAGAAGATTTATACTGGTTCAGGCCCTCGATGTGAGGTAATACCCTACGTCCAGTTGAAGTGTTATTCCTCTGAGGTTTTGCGGTGGTGATTCTGGTGAACCAACTCAACCTGCCCTCAGGGGGTGCCTTGCCTCCCCTTATATACTGGGGGACAGGGTTACAAGGTAGGAGTCCCAACCGGATTACAGCCAAGGGATCTCCTACCCAACTAGGACTGTGTTTTCCTTATCATACAAGGCAAAGTCTGCCGAGTGTGGCTATATCCCTAATTACAAGGCTAGGCCCATCCTCTATCCGAGTGGCCCATATGCTTCTCATGAGGTACCCGGGGCCCATGGCACCCACAGTAGCCCCTGAGACCTTCATAGTTGAGTCACAGCTGATGCCGAGTGCTCATCCTCCACGGTGAAGTCTTCCCGAGTGCATTGCTCCCGAGTACTCTTTGTCCGAGTGCTTCTTCTCCCAAGTCCTGTTTCATGTCAGCTGGCAGCGAGGCTATGAAGGGCTCCATGTAGAAGTATGAATAATGTGCGCCGAATAGGCGCACCTATTAGGTGTAGCCCCCAACTTTGTGCTTAATTGTGAAAACAATTAAACATAAAGTCAAAGATCTTTAACCTTGTAGTCTTTCCCGAGTAGATTACTACTAGTATATGAGACTCTTCGGTATCATATCAACCGGAATAAACTTTATAGTCTTGCCGAGTAGGGAACTACTCGTATGTAGGATTCTTCAACTTCGTATCAGTCGGAATGCATGTTTATAGTCTTGCCGAGTAGGATGCTACTCGTATATGGGACTCTTCGGCTTCATGTCAGCTGGAAAGGGGGTTTATAGTCTTTCTCGAGTGGCGTCCCACCCGGAAGTTAGACTCCTCAGCATCATGTCAGCTGGAAATGAGAAATTTATAGTCTCTCCCGAGTAGTGCACTACTCGAAACTTAGACTCTTCAGCGTCATATCAGCTGGAATAATGTTGCTCATGGCAACTGATGGCCACGCATGTAGGCCGAGTACCACTTTATGAAATTAAATCCATTGTGGTCAGGTGTACTCGAGAAAGATACCTGCATCCCCAATTTTAATGAAGACCAGCTTGTGATCCTTATAAGGATATATCCTCGATACCTGTGGATAATACAGATACCCGAACACATGTGCTCGGCAATTAGGCTCTCATGAAGCATATCTGTTTACCTCATTGGTTCCTATTGGTAGCACCAGCATTGTGATTTTAACACAGCCCACAAGCGGCCCACATTGAGCGTGCTACTGTAGAAACTCATATCTTGATGGCCCATTAGCGAATAAGCCGGCCTAAACCGACCCACCCAATGTAGGCTCTATAAAATCACCATCCCTCGCATGTCAGGATGAATTTTTTGGTGTCAATAACCGCAATCAGCCAGAGAAATCCTTATTCGTAAGCCTTTTTGACTTACGTTCTGGATGCAACCTAGTTGCCACAGAAGCCTGAGTAGGTATATTGCAGGATCTGCTTGCCCTCCTCAGGTGTGACGCGGTGCATGAGAACCCCAGATGCGCTTTGAAGATGTAAGTCTTCTCTGACTTGGGTAAAGCCGAACAAGGTATCCGAACCTTGCATTAGCAGAGGGTTCGGCTGGCGACCCTCATGGGGCGTACCCTATCCAACAGAGTTATGGCCAAATAAGGTACCCGACCCTTGCATTAGCATAGGATTCGGCTGGCGACCCTCATGGGGCATACCCTACTTAGCCGAGTTGCGACCGAATAAGGTACCCGAACCTAGCACTAGTGTAGGATTCGGCTGGTGACCCTCATGGGGCATACCTCACCCAGTCGAGTAGTATACGACCCCCAACTAGCACCGGAGGTCGGTCGTCAGCTCACATGGAGCGTAGCCGGGGAAGATGTCATCTCGACTGGTGCAAGTACTTGGTCAGTAGCCCTCGTGGAGCATCCCGAGTGTATTTTGGCAGACCTGTCCAGCCCCTGAGCGTAGAAGATAGCCTCACAGCCCTGAGTTCCTGTCACGCGTATCCAGAGTTGGCCCTGCACTATAAAGATACCGGATGAGTAGCATCTGATAATGAAAACAATCACCCAAATAAAATGTATTTTACAATATATGTAAATACGTGTTCTTCCTCTTACTGATATTAATTTCTCTGAGTAGTTGACCCCTTACGTTTAAGCACTCTGCCCGACTAATCATAGCCCCCTAGCGTCGGGAGTTCGCTCATGGCTCTTTCCCAGACACGCGTTTTGGGTGACTTGAGTTCGTCTTTCATGGAGCAAAGTTTCACGGATCAGGATTTATGCTACTCGAATACTTTTGCAATCATTTAAGAGAAAAAACAGAAAAAAGTACAACTTGTACACCTATTAGGTGTAAGCGGCTGCGGCATTGGCGAGGCCAAGTGAGGAAAGATTTATTAGAAAGCGACTTAGCTGTTCGGTATTTGGGAGTGGGGATGCCATCCTTGCGTTCGGGCTTTTGAGCCCTCGAGCATGTGACATGTTGTTCTGAAAGTCTCCAGTTGTTGGAAGTCGAAGACGGTTGTGACCGACTGCCACAATGAAGCCGTCTGACTTGCGTTTGCGGCTCCCAACTTTAGTAGGGACCGCGTCGTCGGTGCCCTCCCGCTTCTTTTGTCAGGGTGCCTTCTTGTCATCAAGGGCCTCAGCAACAGCGTCGGCCGAGTCAGTGTACTTGTTCGCCATGTCGAATAAAGCCTTGATAGAGTTGGGAGGCTTCCGTGTGAATTTGTCGATGAACGAGGTGTCTTTGACTCCTTTTTGAAAGGCGGCAATGACGACCTCATCCTTGATATTTGGGATTGAATTCTTCTTCTCAGAAAACCTCTTGATGAAGTCATGAAGAGACTCGTTCTTCCTTTGATGCAACTGATACGGGTCGTGTTCAGAAGATGGCCAATCGTTTGTTCCCTAGAAGTTGGCGATGAAGCTTTCCCGGAGTTCTCCCTAGGAGCCGATTGACCTCTTTGGGAGTCCTATTAGCCATGTCCTCGCTGAGTCGGCTAGAGCGACTGGGAGGTAGTTAGCCATGACCTTGTGATCTCGTCCAGCTGCTCGGATTGCCAGAGTGTAGACTGTGAGCCAGGACTCAGGGTTGGTCTTCTCATCGTATTTTTCAATTCCAGTCGGCTTGAAGCCTGTTGGCCAGTCGACCTGTTGAAGCTCGTGGGTGAAGGCCGGTACTCCTTCATCTTCATGAGGACTCCGACTCCAACTACGGCGGCAAGACCGCTCGTGGTGGAAGCCGAAGCGCTCGTTCTTGTCTTCCAGTCGGCGTTGTTCGTCTTCCTCGTGTTCGCAGTGCCGAGTGTTGATGTCCTGCCGAAGGTCATGCTGTTGTTGGCCTCGGAGAGGCTGGTCGTCCTGACGATTGTTTTGATGCCGCCTGTTGTTGTTGGGGTTGCCAAGTAACGTCTGACGTACCTTTGTGTGCAGTTGACCGAAGCCAGCCACTCGGCGTCGCTTCGAGGTGGATGAAACTGCCGTTGGGGAAGCCGACCTATTGGTCAGTATGAGTGTGTCGCCCGACTGTTGGTGCTGTGGACATGCAGCAGCGATGATCATTGCTTTGATTCTTGCGATAGTCGGGGTGGCCTAATGATCAGGCCCAAGCTGGAGTGTGTCCAGTAGGGTTGCAGTGGCCACGATGTTCTGTTGAGGAGTAACAAAGACGTAGTGGTCGCTGAATTGGGTTTGGAGGATTTGTTGCAAATCGTCATTGCAGACGTGTAGGCGTCTTGCTTCCTCCTCTTGCTGTTCTCACAGTCGGTGGGCCTCCTCCTCTTGTTGTTCGTGTAGTTGGCTTGTTTCCTGAGTAGGAGTAGAGCCTTTGAATGCCATGAAGATTTCTTGTGGTGGAGAGAAGCTTGCCAAACAGCTATCCGACTTATAGTCGGAATCCGACTACAAGTCGAAGTTCGACTGCAAGTCGAAGTCGGAATAATTGATGGAGGTGAATATAACTCCGACCTCCCTAGATCCGATCTCGGGCGGCTCTGGGCCGTATCCGGGTCGAACACCAGGGGATCGTGTTTGCCGCATCAGATGTTGTCTGAAGATATCCGCGGCGTTGCCGAGTCTGTACGGGAGATTGATGATCTCTTCCCTTCTTAGCTCGATCTTGGCTGGCTCAAGGCCGAGTCCGAGTCGAACACCAAAGGAAAGAGTTGTCCTGAGACCTAGACAAGATGAAGATTGTTGCAGCAAGTCGACGAGGGTTGCTGCAGTGTCATGTGGACCGACTGGCGTGAAGTCGGCCGGTTCCCTGGCAGATCGGATCAAGTCTGAGTCGGCTAAGGTGAGGTTGCCGAATTCGTCAGCGATGAAGTCGAGGCTCCCGAATGTAATTGTATCTCCGGGGGAGAATTCGCCGCCGTCGACTCCGATTGCTGGATCCATTGAGCTTGTAGATGTAGATCTCGCCGAAGCCCCTACTTGGCGCGCCAACTGTCGATGCTCTGCACCGGCAATAAAACTATTGGGCTACTCGGCGAAGGTAAGTTCGGTGGATTACAGAGGAACACAGAGAAGATTTATATTGGTTCAGGCCCTCGATGTGAGGTAATACCCTACGTCCAGTTGAGGTGTTATTCCTCTGAGGTTTTGCGGTGGTGATTCTGGTGAACCAACTCAACCTGCCCTCAGGGGGCACCCTGCCTCCCCTTATATACTGGGGGACAGGGTTACAAGGTAGGAGTCCCAACCGGATTACAGCCAAGGGATCTCCTCTTAGAGATATAATGCACCCAACTAGGGCTGTGTTTTCCTTATCGTACAAGGCAAAGTCTGCCGAGTGTGGCTATATCCCTAATTACAAGGCTAGGCCCATTCTCTATCCGAGTGGCCCATATGCTTTTCATGAGGTACCCAGGGCCCATGGCACCCACATGTCCTGAGACTGGCGTGGAGTCGGCTGGTTCCTCGGCCAGTTGGATTAGGTCTGTGTCGGCCAAGGTGAGATTGCTGAACATGTCGACGATGAAGTCGAGGCTTCCGAATGAGATTGTATCTCCAGGGGAGAGTTTGCCGCCGTCGACTCCGGTTGCTAGATCCATCGAGCTTGTGGATGTATATCTTGCCGCCCCTACCTAGCGCTCCAACTGTCGATGTTTTACACCAGCAATATGAATATAGGGCTACTCGTCGGATCGAAACTTGGTGGATTGCAAAGGAACATGGGGAGATTTATACTGGTTCAGGCTCTCGATGTGAGGCAATACCCTACGTCCAGTTGTGGTGTATTCCTTTGAGGATGTATATTCGCTTCTATGAGCTTATGCCCTCAGGGGGCGCCCTGCCTCCTCTTATATACTGGGGGACAGGGGTACAAAGGTGGAGTCCCAGCCGAATTACAGCCAAGGGATCTCCTCTTAGAGATATAACTTGCCCGACTAGGACTATATATTCCTTATCGTACAAGGCAAAGTCTGCTGGGTTCTATCATATCTCTAATTACAAGGCTAGGCCCATCCTCTGTCTGAGTGGCCCATATGCTTGTCATGAGGTACCCGGGGCCCATGGCCTCCACATGTCTCTTCGACAAACCCTTCACCGATGTCCTCAAGATCTGCCATGGGGTATATCGACTTGGTCATCGCGAGGGTCTGGGCCACGCTGACGACAACACGCTCATCTGAGTACCTCTTCAGGATACTCGGAGCTTCCTTAAGGCATGCCTGCACCTGGGAGACCGTGTTGGAGCTGGTTCCCACATAGTGTGGATCCATGATGTTAAGGAGCCCTTTCACGGACTCGGCAAGAATCTCCCATGATTCCTTGACGACCTTGATCTCTTCTGCAAAGGCTCGAAACTGGGTTTGGGCGTTGGCTCTTGCAATTGCCTAGATTCATTTGCAGGTAAACTTGTCAACCTAAATAGCAGTCGAGGTAATCAAAGGATTGGACAAGGTGATTGTCAGAGTGAAGACTTACTTTTGTAGTCGGCCTCCACCTTAGCTTTGGACCTTTCCAGCTCAGCCTTGTCATTATCGAGTTCGGCTTTGGCTTTCTCGGCCTCCTTCAGCTTGGTTTCCCCCTCTGTCCGGGTCTTCAACTTAGCTTCAAGGACTGTGTATCAGAATAGTCAAGAGCTCGACATCACGGTCAAGACACAACTGGGCAGTTGGGAAACAACAAAGCTGGAGAAATACACATGGGACTTAGTCAAGAAGACAAATACAGGAGACGTACTTATGATCTTGTCGGCTAGAGCCCAATTCTCATCCCTTAGCTAATCAATTGCCCCCTTCAACCAAGCCTCCCTCTCCTGGCTAGACAGCTCCAAGTCCGCCTTCGAGGTCTGGAGTTGGCCCAATCGTTGGAGCTAGGGGGCGAGCTGAGCCAAGACCTTGTTTATCTTCTTCGAGCGGTCGACGATCTTCTGCTCGGAGCAAAACAGAGCAAAGCAGAGTCAAATGGCAGAATACCCATACAAGGAAGAATGTCAAGAACTCAATATGGCGAAAGTCATACCTGGACCCCCCACGACGCGGCGATTGCAGCGCGAAGAAGAACTTCACTCTCCCTCTCCGTTGCCTCTTCATCATGCTCGTAGCATTTCGCAGTTCCCTTGAGAGTTACCTAGTGGAACGTTCTCGGGAACCTGCGGGGATGAGCTTCAAGTCTGGGGAGATCTGGTCCTTCTGAAGACGACGACGACAAAGACGGCGACGAGGTCCTGGCCCTCGACTCGGTGGCTGCTGGGGCTTCAGGAATCGGCTTAGGGGCTGGGGCAACAGCTTCAGTATCTGCCCCCTGGTCAGCCGGCGTTAGCGGTCCTGCAGTCGGGACAACCTCGGTTTCAGCAACTAAGGTGGTCACTGGCTCGGCAGATGCGCTTGCTAGTGCTGGCTCGGCTGGGGCTGGTGTTGACGCCGAAAACTGCCGGGGGCCGTTCGGCGCCTTAAAACACGCGAAGGCCTGGGAGATCTGCTTAGATCCAGTGCAGGTCCTAAATAGTTGAGGTTCGTAGGCGTGCCAGTCAATTTGACCCCGCAATTGACAAGGAGACAGAAAAAAGTTAGATCAGTAAACCAATCGGCCTATAAGAATCCTGTTAGCCGATTGCTTGTGCCTGCATTCGTGCCCGGGTCTTTGCTCGTGCCCGTGCCTGGGTTCTCGCTCGTGCCGTGCCCGAGTTCTTGGTCGTGCCCGCGCCCGGGTTCTTGATCGTGCCCGTGCCCTGGTTCTTGGTCGTGTCCGCGCCCGGGTCTCGCTCGTGCCCGTGCCCGGGTACTCTCCCGTGCCCGTGCCCGGGTTTTTGCCGGTGCTCGTGCCTGGGTCCTTGATTGCCGATAGCACTTGTATATCGGCTAGAATCTGATAATGATATAAAGATGGAGAACTTCGCTAGCTTCCCTCGAGCCGACTGCCTGACTACCAATAGGACTTGTATATCGGCTAAGAAGCCGATAGTAGTATAAGCAAGTATTAGATTAGTCAATGATAAACAGAGGACATGTATCGGCTAGGGGTCGATGATGATATAAACCAGTAATAGTCCAACTGTGCATCGGCTAGAAGCCGATACTGATATAAGCAAATGATCCAGCCGACTGCCGAAAAAAACAGAAACGCTTGGACATCGGCCAGAAGCCGATGATAGAATAAATGGGCAGAGCAATAACCAATAAACAATGCAGTCGGCTTTAAAAGATAACTTACCGGCTAGACGCTCCGATAAAACATCGCATAAACACCCATCGACTCAACAAGGATAAATCTATCACTATCAATCTAGTAGTTCAAACTTAACTGATGCAACACAGATTGATAATAATAAAAGAACCTCAATGAGCCGATAGATCTAATGCAACTGTGATGTAAAATATGATAACTTATCGGCTATGCATTCCGATAAGACGCTTGCACAAAATCTATCAACCTAGCAGGAATAACTTATCAGGCAGTTTAGTAGGTCGGACCGAACCGATGCAGCACAAACTGATGATAAACTACACCCAGTAAGCCGATAAAAACTATGCACGCGTGATGTGATATATCTACCCGGCCTAAGAGATCAAACTTAACTGATGCAGCCGTAGACAGAATAGATACACCTAGGTAAGGGGTGACGAGTCTTACCCTCTCACAGGAGTTCGGACCTAACCGATGCATCCCAGCTCGAGAAGCAAGAACCCGTCGAAAAGGGTGGCAATGCGCCAAATTTGATTGATCGAGAGATAATTTACAAGGTACCCGGGCATACATATTTATACCCCGGGTTGATACAGTCCTAATTGGACACGAAACAGGAGTTTCCTATCTATAAAAGGAAACACTAACAGAACCCGATCGGACACGAGATCAGGCTTCCTAAAGATAAAACTAATATTGCCTAATTAATAGACACAATAATTAACTGCCATACTGTGGTCTTCACGATTCTTTTCCAAATTCGGTCTCTTCCAGATAAATTTCCATCGGCTGATATAGTCCTTTCCTTAACCGAACATGATAGAAATCCATGCCAAATTTTGTTGTTAACAGCTGGCTCTACAATAGGAGCAGCTGGTGTTGTCACAGCCCTAAATCTAAATTAGGGTAATTAGTGTTAAGCCCTAGCTAATCCTTTGCTTTGTGCTAGTTGTCACTTCCCAAGTTCTATATATCTAAAAATCCTACAAAAATTTCCAAACATGTCAGGTGATGTGAGTAAGCCCCTATAAATTTTACATAATTTTATCACTTCAATAAATACTTCAACAAAATCCCTCAAATCAGCAAAGCTAGGAAGCTAGCTGAAATAAATTGGTTCACTTCTGAAATTCACCAGATGAAAATGAGGACTAATTTAGACAGAGCCCTTTCTCCAAAGTGTGTGCCAACATGAACCCTACCACCAGTATTTTTTGGCTCAATTTAATTCCCAAGGAAATCACATAAAATAATGAGATCAAGGCACTGGAGGAATAAATCAAGCTGCAGAAAAAACTGGGTCTGTGTGCCTACTTTGCAATTTCACCAAAGGCAAACCAGAACACTTCTAACCACGAAATTTGGTCAGCATGTTAAATACATCTTCCTCTACCTCCCATTATTTTCCCATAATTTATGCTCCTCATTTACTTAGTGAAACAGTAATTTAGAGAACTGCATGTTGGACAGCTCACAAAATAGTCTCTAGAGGTTTCTTCTCTCTCAAGACACTGACCAGTGGACCCCACAAGACCTGGCCCACTTGTCAGCCTCACAGCAGCATGTGACAGTGTGTTTCACCAGGAAATTTACCCATACTCCTCCACTCCTCCTAGACCATCACTACCTGGACCCACAAGCCATAGAGTAAATCTAGCTAAATATGAGTAGAACATTGTTGCCTGACATGTGGGACCCACCAGAGGCACTGTGGAGATGGAGCAACTCAGCATTGCATGAGCCAACGTGTCACTGCCTCCTTCTTCCTTCCCTCCTCTCAGTTAACAGAGCCCTGGACAGCTTAGCTTGGAGAGCATCGACCACTTCATCTCTAATCTCGCCATCAGAACCTCCTCCTCATCCTCTCCACGTTCCCACCGAGAAAACCCACGGAACTCCCAAGAATCACCGTCGGCAACTTCATCTTCCCCGGCACCATCAGTGTTCGACAGAAACCCAGCTAGCTCCGGTGAGCTCCATCCCCTCTAAGCCTCGGGAACATGATCTCCATCTTCTGATCGTTCCATTTTGTCTTTGGTCGCCCTAGGAATTGCCGGCCGAAGCCACCGTCGTCCTCACCTTCGGTCCAGTGAGCGCCGCCGCGACATCGTCGCTGTTCCGGCAAGCTCAGGTGATCCCAGCCCGAGCCACCGCGCCTCCAGCATCGCCTTGTCTCCAGAAGGCCACCAACCGAAAGAATCGAGCTGTGGTATCCCGAAGCTCGAGGTCGACACATTCTTCCCCAACTCCAGTCATCGCTCCGCCGCTGCCATTCCCGTTGATCGGGTGAGCCATCCGTCGATTCCTTGCACTGAGACTATCTTTAAGAGATCCCTAACCTGGTGGACACCTGACCTCAGCCGCAGATCGAGCGAAGAGAGACGCCGCCGTGGAACCCAAGCTTCCGCCGTCGCCGGGCCAAGTTCGCCGTCGCCGTTGTTGTTTCCGTTTCACCGAGACCAGCACAACCTTCAGTGAGCATCTTGGTACCCTTTAGACGCTAAGGCATGCTTTGTTTTGGCCTGAAACTGCCCGTAGCCGAGTCGGCCTAGCCAACCCGAACCACTCCGCCGCTGGAGCTCACCGCCGGCGAGATTCCGGTGACCCGAGGTGTCAAGAAGACCACCCTTAGCTCCGCCGTGAACTCCTCTATCTTTTCTCTTTGGGGCCCGACTACAGCCGACGCCGCCATCGCCGTCGCCGCCGCCGAGAAGCCCGCTGGCTCTGTCTGCCTGCGGCCTTCTCTGTTCGCCAGGACGGACCATACACTCCGGGAACGGACGGTCCAATCCATGCTCCCGCGCTCTCGCGCCCGCGCCCTCTCGCGCCCTGCTCCCGCGCCCTCGCGCCCTGCTCTCGTGCCCTGCTCTGCTTTGCCTCGCTGGCCTGCGGGCCCGGGTTGCAAGGGAAATCAGAAAAGAGAGAAATAAGAAAAGAAAAGAAAATGTTTAAACTTTGTAAATTCATATCTTGGTCTTTTTAACTCATTATTGAGTGAAACCAATTTTGTTAGCTCTGTAAATTTGTGAACTTTATTACTGTAAGATAAAATATGACAACTTCTGTACAGAAAATATCCATAAAATAATATGAAGCAAAATTGACTTACTTTGGGCTTAATAACTTGAAATATTCCCATAAAATTCATTTAACTCCTTTTGAGGTAAACCAAATTTCTGTGGAAAATTTGTATTTGATATAAATACCTCCCAAAATAGGCCTAATTAATTTGCTAACCTTTTCTTTTGTTAAACTTGTAAAATCTATATCTAAATCATTTTAAATCCAATTTCAGTGAACTCAATTTTGTTAGAACCAGTAGGTTATACACTTTCATCTAAAAATGATCACACAAATAGAACCTTAATGGGAAATGCAAGTTACCCCTAATACACTAGGGTGATACACAAATAATTCCAAATCTGCCATTTTCAGCATATATGGCTTGTTATTTTTGTATCTCACAAACCAGAGATGCAAATGACTTGGTTCTTTTTCCTAAAATCTTATTAGGACATGCCCTACCTTCTGTATTTATCTCATAATTATTTGATCATGTTGCATAGACATGTTTAATTGTTTCTTATTTGTATATTGCTTCTTATCGATAGATTCTGAGGATACGGAGTACGTGGAAGTTCATCCAGAGCTTGAGTGTGACCCCTTGCTGCAGCAAGGCAAGCGTCTAAGCATATTGAACCTATGTTTTCAATAAATTGATTTGTTGTGAAAACAATATCTATATGCATGCTTCAGTCTATTTAAAATGGGAAAACGGGTAGAGTCAATATTACCCAATTGTATGCATTTTCATTCCTTGGTTATTGATCTCATGTTTATACCTTGTCACCACTGGTTAAGGACTTTGGGATACTTTTATTTTACCGAATGCTTAGCCATGCTTATTCTAGACTTAGCAAAATCCGATAGATGGAGCTATCGGTTCAAAACTAGTTGAATGCGAATAGATGGGTTAAAATCTGACAAGAATAACTTCTAATTAATATTTGAGAATATGTTTGACTTGGACGGATGATAAGGCGATGAAGGGATGGTGTTTCCCCGATGCACATAGCTCCGTCTGGGTCGTTAAGGACCGAACATGTTGACATCTATTCAAGCACCCTACGTACTTCCACACGCCGGGAGTGGGACGGCTTAACTCAGTAGCACGGGAGGCTGTAGCCATCTATGCCCGTCCGTCAGTCGTGAGGATGGATTTCCGTTGGAGGACCTCGAGCGCGCCTGGCTGTGGCCGGAGGTGCCTCCCACGACGGTGAGCCCGCCTTAGTCATCACACATGCATGACTAAGTTGTCGGGAGCCCAGACGTGGTTTAGGTGGTTGGGGCTAAGCGTGCGAAAGGTTTTGTTGTGACCTCTAGTCCGCACTCAATGTGTAGAGTGTGGGTACAGATATGTACGTATCAAACTAGAGTGTAGCCGTTGGGCTTCTATCACATCGTGTGGGTAAAGATGTACACCTCTGATCAGAGTAAGAACTATTCGAATAGCCGTGTCCACGGTCACAGGACGAATGCTTGATGTGTTAGTTATTCATGTTAGCATCCAACTTGGGTTATGTGATTATACCATGACTTAGGATAGTCATGGATGGATGGGTTTATATAAGGGATTTTTAATGTTAAATATGACTTGGCTTTAGTCATGAAAAATGGTGTGCTAGTGTAGCACAATTGTTTGGGCAAGGGTGGCCCCTGGATGATGCTTAAGGCATGGTTTATGCTCATTTATGTTCCATTTTCAGAACCATATACTTGCTGTCTTAAAATTTCAGATGGAGTTATTTCACAAAATGCTTATAGTTTCAAGTATTACTTGCTCAATAAAATCAGCTTTGTGCAAAATCAAATCAATATAGCCTTCTTCCTTGATGTAGAAACCGCATGCTTCCTTTGTACTATTATTATTGTGTATGTCTTGCGGAGTACCATTCGTACTCACGTTGCATCTTTTCAGGTGAGGATAACGACGATGATGGTGTGATCTACTATTATCCCGCCGAGGGTGGCGAGGATAATGTGTAGTTGAAGTTGAGCTCTATCCCCAGTCGGTTGCCCTGTGCATGGGTTTGGCACCACTAGTTCTTGTCTTTTGTGTTTATATTCCGCTGCAAATCTTTTGTGTCACTTTGTGATGAATTAGGGTGTGAACCCTCTATGTAATATCTATAACCCTGCTGTTCGTTTATCCATATTTAGAGTACTTGTGATGTTTATCAATTGCTTACGATGAAAGTGTGAGGCTAGTCGCTTTCCTGGGGACTAGCTGAACATGAGTATGAGTTGTGTATAATTGAGATGGTTGGGGGATAGCTATTGTGGTTCGAGCCCTCTGGGGTACGTATCGTGTTTGGTCGCCACCATCGAGTGGTTTGACGGGCGTATGACGGGGAGGACTGGCAAGCTATCCTTATGATTATCTCTTTTGTACACTTCTCGGCATTTTGGATTTGTATTGTGAGTGGGTAAAGATTATGGCAAGTCTGCGATGAGGATGGATGGTTACCGTACTTATTTGGTTTTTATTTGAGACCCCATCCATCTAGATAGTTCGCGTTGCCGTAATAGTTACTCTTCATAATGCACTTCTGGGGTGCCCACAGGTGTGGTCTCCTTGAGATCAATATTGGCCCATTTCCTACACGATGAGCTAAATATCAAGACACTACTATGCTGAACAAGATTTTCAGAAGATCCAAAAGTTACTTACCTCTTGTAGGTTTTGTACCTCCATCTAGGGGTTCCAGCTGTCGGCAGTGGAGGGCTGCCAGCTGTCGGGCTGGATGGCGCAGCAGTCAGTGGCGGCATCCTCATCCTAGTCAGCCCAGTTTCTGGTGCGGCTGATTGGGGTGCTGGGACACTCGGTGACACCGCCTTATGGCTTGTCGACGACCTTGTACTCGGCGGTGCCATCCTTGGGCTCGATGTTGCTAAACTTGGTGGTGCTAGTCTCGGCCTTGGACTCGGCGGCCTGGGAGCTGCACTGGCAGTGTCTTTAATCTTCAGGCTCCTGGCTGCTGCACTCGGCCTACTAATCCTTTTCTTGCCTGGGTCTTCGACATGTTTCTTCCCCGCTCTCTTGGAGTCGGGTTGGGCAGCAGAAGGACTCAATGGCCTTTTCTTCGATTTCATGGCCGACAAAGTTTGGGAGTCTTCATCAAACTCCTCATATGACTGCAAGCAGTTCAACAACATATATTACACATTGTAGAGCAATCCTGGGTATACATCTACAGGCATTCATCACAGATGGACAACAAGTTAACGTCAGCAAGAGTTACCTCTGGACGAGGCCTTTTCTGGCTATAAGCCGGTGTGGCCCGCTCTAAATCTTCTGTCTCGATCACCCCACTGGCGAAGTAATCAAGCAGGATGTTGGTCACCTTGTTCTTGTCGGTCAGGTCAGGATATTCTCGGCTAGGATCGCTTTTGCCTTTGTAGTCCTAGCCGACGTGGCTCCTCAGCTTCAGTAGCCTGATGCGGCGAGTCAAGAAGCGTCTGGCCACCCATGGACCAGTCAATCCGCATCCTTTCAGCTTATCAATCAAGTAAACTTGTCCCATTTCCTCAAAACTAGGCATAGACAACCAGTTGGTCATGACCTCTAGAGGCAGACCAGTGAAAATGGGGAGGCGTGGTTCAAGATTAGAACAATAAAACCACTCCCTATGCCAGCCTTTAAGGGAGGATTTCAGGGGCATGTGGATATAGATTTTCTTCATCTCGCTCCTGAGCTGGATCCGCCCCCCCCCCCCCCAATAACTTGAATTTTGCTTTTAGAGGGCTGAGGTTTGATATGGAACAAATATCTAAATAGATTCAAATAGGGTTCCACACCCAGAAAACACTCACAAAGAGTTGCAAATATAGAGATTTGCAAGATGGAGTTGTGATTCAGATTCACCAACTCCAGTTCGTAGAAGGCAAGAAGCTGGCGGAGAAAATCCGTAGACGGAAGAGAAAGGCCCCGGTCGAAGAAAGAGGCAAAAACTACAGTCTCATTACCTTGGGGTGCCGGGATTGATTCCCCTTCTGCCGGACGCCAATGGATGACTTCACGGCTTTGCAGTCTCAACTGTCTCTCCAGATACTTCAACTTAGTCGACCTGCAATCCGAAGTCGGCCAAGATTCATCAGTCATCTCTGGGATTTCTGACGCTCTCGGCATGATTCAAGGCAAGGAAATTTGCGGAAAATGCGATTGTGGACATGGAATGGACGCGGAGGAGTGGGATCGCCTGAGTTTCAAAAGGGAAGCGCTAGCAATGGCGAACCCTAGCGAGGCAAGAGGTGAAATTTCGGCGTGGAAGTTGGAAGACAAAACGATTGGTGGATTGGAGAAGATGAGGGAATCTTTTCTCTCTCTCCCAACCTTTATAGAGCCTGCACAGATATGTGGGCTTGGGACTGCGAATCTGATATTGGGCTACTAAGATATGAGTTTCTACAGTAGCACGCTCAATGTGGGCCGCTCGCTGGCTGTGTTAAAATCACAGTGCTGATGCTACCAACAGGAACCGATTGTGGAGGCCATGGGCCCCGGGTACCTCACCACTAGCATATGGGCCACTCGGATAGAGGATGGGCCGAACCATGTAATTAGAGATAAGATAGCACCCGGCAGGCTTTACCTTGTATAATAAGGAAACATAGTCTTAGTCGGATAGGTCTCTATCTCTAAGAAGGAAATCCCTTGGCCGTATCCGGCTGGGATCCTTATCATTTACCCCTGTCCCCTAGTATATAAAGGGAGGCAGGGCGCCCCATGAGGGCAGACGGAAGATCATTGATCACAAACCACCTCAGAGGAATAACACCTCAACTGGACGTAGGGTATTACCTCACATCAAGGGCCTGAACCAGTATAAATCTTCTCTGTGTTCCTCTGCAATCCATCGAATCTACCTTCGCCGAGTAGCCCTATAGTTTTATTGCTGGTGCAAAGCATCGACAGTTGGTGCGCCAGGTAGGGGCTCCGGTGAATTCTTCATCAGCAAATTCGATGGATCCAACAAAAGGAGTCGACAGCCGCAAGTTCTCCCCTGGAGACAAGATTTCCTTCGGAAGCCTCGATTTCATTACCGACCAGATCGGCAACCTTACCTTGGCTGGAATAGATCTAATCCAGCCGGCCGAGGAGCCAGCCGACGTAGCGCCAGTCGGCCCACAGGACGCCGCGATCTCCTTCCACGACTTACTGCGGTAGTCCTTCACATCACCAAGCATCGGGACAACTCTCTCCTTTAGCGTCCGACTTGCGCTAGGCCTTGAGCCAGCCCAGGTTGGGCCGAGAAGGGGAGAGATTGTCAATCTCCTACACGGACTCGGCGATGCTGCGGATTTACATCCCGCACAGCAGAACCGGTCTCCTGCGATTTAGTTTGGACACGGCCAAGTGTCGTTTCAGATTGGATCTAGAGAGGTTGGGGTCGTTCTCACTCCAATAAACGACTCGTAGTCCAACTCCAAGTCGGATAACGGTTCGAACACCAGTTCGGACTCCAGTCTGGTGAAGTTTCTCCTCCCCCGCGAGACCTTCATGGCTTCAACACCATCCTCCGAGGTGCGCCGACTACAAGAGGAGCAACAGGAGGAGGCGCTGCAACAACAGGAGGAAACTGATCGCGAGGCTCGCAACGACGGGCTGCGCAAAGCTGGGCGAGCAGCCCAGCAGTAGATTCTCCAAACTAAAGTCGGCGATCATGACGTTTTCGTCACACCGCAACTTTGCTGGACACGCTCCAACTCGGACCTAATCACCAGGCCACCCCAACTATCACCAAAATCAAGGCGATGATCACGGCTGTTGCTTGCCAACAGCAACAATAGCAGTCGGGTGACACCCTAGTACCGACTAACCGGTCGGGATCTCCAGTAGCGGGCTCGTCCACATCAGCTCGGCGTCGGGCGGCCAGCTCAAGTCGGCCACGCAAGGAGTCTAGGCAAACTACACTCAGTAATACCAATAACAACAACCGGCGTCATCACCAGTATGATCGCCAGCCTAATCAAGACCTCCATAGTAGCCCCCACAACATGACCTTCGCCACACTATCAGCGCCCGGCGCCGCGAACGGCGTGAAGATGAGCGCCGCCGACTGGAAGATGAAAACGAGCGCTTTGGCCTCCATCATGAATGGTTTAACCGCCGTGGTCGAAGCCCAAGCCCCCACGAAGACGAAGGCATCCCAGCTTTCACTCGGGAGCTACAGGCTTTAAGCCCACTGGGATTGAAAAGTATGACGGCAAGACAAATCTCGAGTCCTAGCTCACCGTATATACCCTAGCAGTTCGAGCTGCTGGGGGCGACAACAAAGCCATGGCTAACTACCTCCCTATCACGCTAGCCGACTCGGCGAGGACATGGCTGACAGGCCTCCCAAGGCGGTCGATCGGTTCTTGCGGAGAACTCAGGGATTGATTCATCGCTAACTTTCAGGGGACCTACGAGAGGCCGTCTTCAGAGCACGATCTTTATCAGCTGCACCAGAAGAAGAACGAGTCTCTGTGAGATTTCATCAAGAGGTTCTCCGAGAAGTGCAACAAGATCCCAATGATCCGCGACAAGGCTGTCATTGCCGCCCACCACAAGGGAGTAAAGGACGCCCCATTCATCGCGAAGTTCACTCGAAAACCACCGCCGTCTGTCCGGGTTCTGTTCGACATGGCCAATAAATACGCCGACTCGGCTGAAGCGGTCGCAGAGGCCCTCAACGAGAAGAAGGAGTCCCGATAGAAGGACCAAAAGGCGAAAGCTGACAACGAGCCGTCTCAAAACAAGTCTGGCAGCCGCAAGCGGAAGTCGGACAACGAGGTGGCCAACATGGAGCGCACTCGGTCGCGGCCCCAGCAGAATAACGACTACCAGAAAGTCATGAGCGGGCCATGCCCCTTCCACCCCAAGGGCAAGCATGCGGCCAAAGATTGCTACATGCCGAAGAAGTTTACCTCCGAGCAAGCTTCATCATCTAGCGCCGACAAGGACAAAGACAAGCAAGATCAGAGTCTAACCGACGATTTCCAAGATCCTCAGGCCAAGCTCAACCACATATTCAGAGGGCCGTCCGCATACGAGTCCAAGCGCAAACAGAAACTTTCAGCACGCGAGCCCCCAGTACCTGCGCTGGGCAGAGAGGGCCATTACCTTCAATCGCGCAAATCACCCAGATCGGGTTTCTCACTCGGGACACTATCCACTCATCCTGGACCCGGTCGTCAGAAACATCAGGCTGAAGAAAACCCTCATCGACGGAGGTAGCGCGCTCAACATCCTATTCACCAAGACTTTGGACGAGATGAAGATTCCTCGTTCAGAACTACGGCGGAGTACTGCGCCCTTCCACAGGATAATTCCAGGCTTGTCATCAACTCCACTCGGGCAGATAACATTGCCGATAACCTTCGGCACGCGGGATAACTTCCGCATGGAAAACATCTGTTTCAAGGTTGCCAACTTCGAGACCGCGTACCATGCGATACTCGAACGACCGGCACTCGCCAAATTCATGGCGATACCGCACTACACATAGATGGTGCTCAAGATGCCTGGGCCAGCAGGAGTCCTCTCCCTCCATAGCGACATCAAGCAAGCCTTCACTTGCGACAAGGAGAGCTGTGAACTGGCTCAATCACAAGAGGCGGCAGTCGGGCGCAATAGCATTCGGCAAGCCGTCACAACTGAAGTCGAGCAGGATCAAGTTCCGGTGAAAAAAGCAGCGAAGTCGGGAATTTTAGCAGACTCTGACACGAAGAAGATCCCCCTGGACCCTTCTGACCCCTCCAAGACTGCTCTAGTCGGGACCGGACTCGACCCCAAATAGGAAGACGCGCTCGTCGCCTTCCTACAAGCCAATAAAGATATCTTCGCATGGAAACCGTCCGACATGCCGGGCGTACCAAGGGAGGTGATCAAGCATGCCCTCAATGTGAAGACAGACGCCAAGCCAGTCAAGCAAAGGCTACGGCGCTTCGCTCAAGACCGCAAGTATGGGGGCTCGACATGGTCGGGCCCTTCAAGAAAGCGCCAGGAGGGTTTACACATCTATTCATCATGGTGGATAAATTCACCACGTGGATTGAGGCTAAACCCGTTGCAACAATTACAGTGGCACGAGCAAAGGACTTCATCATGAGTATACATACCGGTTCGGGGTTCCTAACCGCATCATCACCGACAACAGTACTCAGTTCATGGGCGGCGTATTCCAACACTTCTGCGAAGAGTTCGGCATCAAGATCTGCTACGCATCTGTGGTGCACCTGCGGAACAACGGGCAGGTCGAACGAGCCAACGGTATGGTCTTACAAGGCATCAAGGCCAGGATATTCGACCGACTACAACCATACGCGGGCCGGTGGGTACAAGAACTCCCATCGGTTCTCTAGTCTCTCAGAACCACGGTTAGTCGGGCAACAGGGCAATCCCCTTTCTTCTTGGTCTACGGTGCTGAGGCTATGCTACCAACAGAGTTACAGTTCGGCTCTCCGCGAGCCTGGGCTTACTCAGAAGATGACTCAAATAACACCCGACTGGTCGAGCTAGATCAGTTGGAAGAAGCAAGGGACACCGCAACAATCCAGTAGGCAAGGTATCTTCAAGGCCTGCGTCGCTACCACAATCGCAATGTCCGTGGCCGCGCCTTTTTGGTCGGGGACCTCGTCCTGAGGAAAATACAAACCACCAAAGACAGGCACAAACTATCCCCAATCTGGGAAGGGCCGTTCATTATAGCCGAGGTCACGCGGCCAGGCACCTACCAACTGAAGACCGAAGACGATACTCTCATCAGCAACTCATGGAACATAGAACAGCTACGTCCTTTCTATACCTGAGTTTTATAATTTTCATGTGTACAGTTTCTCTGACTCACTACGTCACTTGTATCAACCGAGTAGTGCGTCGGGGGCTACATGTATATATGTGTTCTGTCAATAACATACGAGCTTATCCTACTTCAGTTATGAAGCCTTACTACGACTGTCACGTTTGCCTGAGTACAGCTTCTTACGTTGAACGTTTTTATTAAGTTCTGACAGACTAACTCGGCATAGACTACACGGTCAAGTAAAGCTAATGACGACTGAGTGATAAGCTTGGCGGCATTGCACACATATTTACACATGTTTTTTCACAAAAGTGTATACATACCGACTACATAATATGTTGCCCTTACAGACCCAGGTCTCGGGTAATTACCTCAGCAGTCGGCTTCGCCCGAACAATTAGCTCCAGCGCCTCCTCGGGTGTCATCTCCTTGGCAAACCCCTCCCCAATGGCCTCAATGTCTGCCCTCGGGTAGATGGATTTTGTCATCGCCAGGGTTTGGGCCACGCTGGCAACAACATGCTCATCCGAGTACTTCTTCAAGGCACTCGGTGCATTCTCAAGACGCGCCTCTATTTGGGGGATCCTGCTGCAACTGGTTCCCACAGGGCTGGGATCTATGAGGTCAAGGAGCCCTTTCACAGACCCGACGAGGGCTTCCCGTGACTCCCTGATCACTCTTATCTCCTCTGTGTAAAACCGATACTGGGCCTAGACATTGGCTCTCATGTCTGCCCAGGTCCGCCAGCAAGTAAACTTGTCAGGCTCGGTTGCAGATAGAATGACTAATGGATTGGTTAAGATCATGGTCAGGCTGGGGACTTACTTTCGTAGTCGGCCTCCCACTTGGCTACGGATTTCTCCAGTTTGGCTTTTTCTTTACCGAGCTTGATGGTGGCCTCCTTTAACTCGGCCTTCTCTCGTTCTGTGGGTGCCATGGGCCCCGGGTACCTCATGACAAGCATATGGGCCACTTGGATAGAGGATGGGCCTAGCCTTGTAATTAGAGATATAGCTAGATTCGGCGGACTTTGCCTTATATAGAAAGGAATATACAGTCCTAGTTGGGTGCGTTATATCTCTAAGAGGAGATCCCTTGGCCGTAATCCGGTTGGGACACCTACCTTGTAACCCTGTCCCCTAGTATATAAGGGGAGGCAGGGCGCCCCATGAGGGCAGGTTGAGTTGGTTCACCAGAATCACCACCGCAAATCCTCAAAGGAATAACACCACAACTGGACATAGGGTATTACCTCACATCGAGGGTCTGAACCAGTATAAAATCTCTCTGTGTTCCTTTGCAATCCACCGAGTTTCCATCCGGCAAGTAGCCCCATATATTTATTGCCGGTGTAAAACATCGACAGTTGGCACGCCAGGGAGGGGCTTCGGCGCGATCTACATCTACAAGCTCGATGGATCCAGCAACCAGAGTCGACGGCGGCAAACTCTCCCCCAGAGACACAATTGCATTCGGAAGCCTCGACTTCGTCACCGACCAGATCAGCAATCTCACCTTGGCCGACTCGGACTCGATCCGATCTGCTAGGGAACCGGCCGACTCCGCGTCAGTCGGTCCACACGACGTTGCAGCAACCCTCATCGACTTGCTACGGCAATCTTCATCTTGTCTGGGTCTCGGGACAACTTTTTCCTTCGGTGTTCGACTCTGACTTGGCCTTGAGCTGGCCAAGATTGAGCTAAGAAGGGAAGAGATCGTCAATCTCCCGTACAGACTCGGCAATGCCACGGATATCTTCAGACAACATCCGACGCGGCAAACCCGATCCCCTGGAATTCGACTCGGATATGGCCCAGAGCCGCTCGAGATCGGATCTAGGGAGGTTGGAGTTATAATCACCCCCATCAATTATTCCGACTACGACTCTCAGTCGGACTACGACTCTCAGTCGGATTCCGACTCTAAGTCAGACAGCAGTTCGGCAAGCTTCTCCCCGCCACGAGAAATCATCATGGCATCCAAAGGCTCTACTCCTACTCAGGAATCATGCCGACAACGCGAGGAGCAAGAGGAGGAAGCACGCCGATTGCGAGAGCAACAAGAGGAAGAAGCAAGACGTCGGCACGATGCCCTACGCAGGGCTGGGCGGACTGCTCAGCAACAAATCCTCCAAACACGAGTCGGCGACCACGACATCTTCGTTACTCCTCAACAGAACATCGTGGCCGCTGCGACTCTACTAGATACACTCCAGTTCGGGCCTGATCACCATGCCACCCTGACAATCACAAGGATAAAAGCCATGCTTACCACTGCTGCATGTCAGCAGCACCAACAGTCGGGTGATACCCTCATACCGACCAACCGGTCGACATCCCCAACGGCAGTCTCATCTACCTCAAAGCGACGCCGAGCGGCTGGCTCCAGTCAGCCACATACGGAGGCACGTCAGGCGTCACTCGACAACCCCAATGACAACCAGCGACATCAAAGCAACCGTCGGGACGGTCAGGACCTCCGAGACCGACTACAGCGCGACCTTCGGCAAAACATCATCGCTCGGCGCCGTGAACGAGAAGAAGATGAGCAACGCCAACTAGAAGACAAGAACAAGCGTTTCGGCCTCCACCACAAGCAGTTTCGCCGCCGTATTTGGAGTCGGAGCCCTCATGAAGACAAAGGCATACCGGCCTTCACCCAGGAGCTACAACAGGTTGACTGGCCGTCGAGTTTCAAGCCTACAGGCATCGACAAATACGACGGCAAGACCAATCCCGAGTCCTGGCTCACGGTCTACACTCTGGCGATCCGAGCAGCTGGAGGAAATCACAAAGTCATGGCTAACTACCTCCCAGTCGCTCTAGCCGACTCAGCGAGGACATGGCTAACAGGACTTCCCAAGCAATCAATCGGCTCCTGGGGAGAACTCCGGGAATGCTTCATCGCCAACTTCCAGGGGATATACGAGAGGCCATCTTCCGAGCACGATCTATATCAGTTGCAACAAAGGAAGAACGAGTCTCTTCATGACTTCATCAAGAGGTTCTCTGAGAAGAAAAATTCAATCCCAAAGATCAAGGACGAGGTCGTCATCACCGCCTTTCGAAAAAGGAGTCAAAGACACCTCGTTCATTGACAAATACACGTGGAAGCCTCCTAACTCTGTCAAGGCTTTATTCGACATGGCGAACAAGTACGCCGACTCGGCTGACGCTATGGCTAAGGCCCTCGATGACAAGAAGGCACCCTAACAAAAGAAGCGGGAGGGCACCAACGACGCGGTCCCGACTAAAGTCAGGAGTCACAAACACAAGTCAGACGGCTTCATTGCGACAATTGGTCACAACCGTCTTCGACTTTCAACAACTAAAGATTATCAGGACAACAAGTGACAAGCTCGGGGCTCACAAGCTCAAACGCAAGGATGGCATCCCCACTTCAAAATACCGAACAGCTAAGTCACTCCCTGATAAATATTTCTTCACTCGGCTTTACCAATGCCGCAGCCGCTTACACCTAATAGGTGTACAAGCTGCACCTTTTTTCTGTTTTTGCTCTTAAATGATTGCAAAAGTACTCGAGTAGCATAAATCTTGATCCGTGAAACTTTGCTCCATGAAAGACGACCTCAAGTAACCCAAAACGCGTGTCTGGGAAAGAGCCATGAGCCAACTCCCGACGCTAGGGAGCTATGACTAGTCGGGCAGAGTGCTTAAACGTAAGGGGTCAACTACTCGAGGAAATTAATATCAAAAAGAGAAAGAACATGTATTTACATATATTGTAAAATACATTTTATTCAGGTGATTGTTTTCATCATCAGATGCTACTCATCCGATATGTTTATAGTGCAGGGCCAGCTCCAGATACGCGTGACAGGAACTCAAGGCTGCGAGCCTATCTCCTACGCTCGGGGGCTGGACAAGCCTGCCAAGAATCACTCGGAATGCTCCATGAGGGCCACTGACCGAGTACTTGCGCCAGTCGGGACATCATCTTCCCTGGCTACTCTCCAAGTGAGCTTAGAACCGACCTCCGGCGCTACTTGGGGGTCGTATACTACTCGACTGGGTGAGGTACGCCCCATGAGGGTCGCTAGCCAAATCCTACGCTAACGCTAGGTTCGGGTACCTTATTCGGTCGCAACTCGGCTAAGTAGGATACGCCCCATGAGGGTTGCCAGCCGAATCCTACGCTAATGCTTGGATTGGGTACATTATTTGGTCACAACTCTATTAGGTTAGGTACGCCCCATGAGGGTCGCCAGCCGAATCCTATGCTAATGCAAGGTTCGAGTACCTAGCTTGGCTATAACTCTGTTGGGTAGGGTATGCCCCATGAGGGTCGCTAGCCGAATCCTATGCTACTGCAAGGTTCGGGTACCCTGCTCGGCTCTCGTAAAGTCAGAGAAGACTTACATCGTCAAAGCGCATCTGGAGTTCTCATGCACTGCGTCACACCTGAGGAGGGCAAGCAGATCCTGCAACATACCTACTCGGGCACCTGTGGCAACCAGGCTGCATCCAGAACATAAGTCAGAAAGGCTTGCAAATAAGGATTTCTCTGGCTGATTGCGGTTACCGACACCAAAAAACTCATCCTAACAAGCGATGGATGATACTTCTATAGAGCTATGCTGGGTAGGTCGGCTCAGGCCGGCATATTTGGCAGCAGCCACCAAGATATGAGCTCCTACAGTAGCATGCTCCATGTGGGCCGTCCGCAGGCTGAGTTGAAATTATAGTGCTGGTGCTACTAACAGGAGCCGATGAGATAAACAGATATGCTTCATGAGAGCCTTATTGCTAAACATATGTGTTTGGGTATCTGTTTTATCCACCAGGTCTCGAGGATATATTCTTACAAGGATCACAAGCTGGTCTTCATTAAAATTGGGGATGCAGGTATCTTTCTCGGGTACACCTGACCACACTGTGGATTTATTTTCATAAAGTGGTACTCGGCCTACATGCGTGGCCATCAGTTGCCATGAGCAACATTATTCCCGCTGACATGATGCGGAGGAGTCTAACTTTTGAGTAGTGCACTACTCGGGAGAGACTATAAATCTCTCATTCCCGCTGACATGATGCGGAGGAGTCTAGCTTCTGGGTGGGACGCCACTCGGGAAAGACTATAAACCCCCCTTTCCAGCTGACATGAAGTCGAAGAGTCCTATATACGAGTAGCATCCTACTCGGCAAGACTACAAACACACATTCCGACTGACATGAAGTCAAAGAGTCCTATATACGAGTAGTTCCCTACTCGGTAAGACTATAAATCATATTCCGGTTGACATGATACCGAAGAGTCTCATATACCAGTAGTAATCTACTCGGGAAAGACTTCCAGGTTAAAGATCTTTGACTTTATGTTTAATTGTCTTCACAATTAAGCACAAAGTCTGGGGCTACACCTAATAGGTGCACCTATTCGGCGCACACTACTCATACTTCTACATGGAGCCCTTCATAGCCTCGCTGCCAGCTGACATGAAGTAGGAGTCGGGAGAAGAAGCACTCGGACAAAGAGTACTCGGGAGCAATGCACTCGGGAAGACTTCACCATGGAGGATGAGCACTCGGCATCAGCTATGACTCAACTATGAAGGTCTCAGGGGCTACTGCGGGTGCCATGGGCCCTAGGTACCTCATGACAAGCATATGGGCCACTCGGATAGAGGATGGGCCTAGCCTTGTAATTAGAGATATAGCTAGATTCGGCGGACTTTGCCTTGTATAGAAAGGAATATACAGTCCTAGTCGGGTGCGTTATATCTCTAAGAGGAGATCCCTTGGCCGTAATCCGGTTGGGACTCCTACCTTGTAACCCTGTCCCCTAGTATATAAGGGGAGGCAGGGCGCCCCATGAGGGCAGGTTGAGTTGGTTCACCAGAATCACCACCGCAAATCCTCAAAGGAATAACATCACAACTGACATAGGGTATTACCTCACATCGAGGGCCTGAACCAGTATAAAATCTCTCTGTGTTCCTTTGCAATCCACCGAGTTTCCATCTGCCGAGTAGCCCCATATATTTATTGCTGGTGTAAAACATCGACACGTTCAAGCTCGGCATTGGCCTCTGTCAAGTCGGCCTTGACCTTCTCAAGCTCGGCTTTGGCTTTTTCGGCCTCCTTCAGCTGGGCTTCCCCCTCTGTTCGGGTCTTTAATTTAGCTTCAAGGGCTGCACGACAGATTAGTCAAGAACTCGACCGTGCAGCCAAGACGCAACTGGGCAATCAGGAACAACTCAGCTGAAGAAATACAGCAAGGGTTCGGTTGAGAACATGCATTCGGGGACTTACCTCTAATCTTTTCGGCTTGAGCCCAAGTTTCCTCCCTGAGCAGGGTGGCACCCTCCTTAGCAAGCTTCCCTCCCCGAGTGACGCTCCTCCATCTCGGCCTTCAATGCCCGGAGCTGCTCCGATTCTATCGAGGTGGGGAGCCATTTCGACCAGGATCTCTGCCATCGCCTCATTACGGTCGACAAGTCTCTGCTCAGGGAAAAGAACAAATCAAGAATGGAATCAGACGTCAAAACGAGAAGATCACTACGACTCCGCCACAAGAATTATACCCCGACTCCCTGGGACCCGCTGATAGCGGCGCGAAGCAAGCTTTTGCGTTCTCTTCTCGCGGCAACTTCGTCAAGCTTGAAGCTCTTCACAGTCCCGTCAGGCGCCACCAGGACTGAATGTCTAGGGCATCTTGTTTTTACGCGGAGGAGCTTCAATCGAGGCAGGAATTTTGGGATCTCTGACGATGACGACGACGACCACGACGGCGACGGGGTCCCGGATCAAAAGTTCCATGGCCGTCTCCCCCGCAACCTCGGGGGATTGACTCACTTGGGCTCCACAGCAGCCTCTGTGGCGGGCGACGCTCTCCCAGGGGCTGGGGCCTCAACCTAAAACTACTTCTTGGAAATATTCGGGTGGCGACAGCGACCCTGCAGTCTGGACCACCTCAGTTCCGCGACTGGGCGGCCACCGTGCTCAGCGAGTATATCGTGGCTCCTTGGATCGGTTGGGGCAGGCTATTCAAGGGGAGCGGTCGGATCGGTCTCCTTGAGATCGATGTCGGCTTGCTTCCTGCATGACGAAACAAGACATCAAAACACTACTGCAACACGCAAGAATTCAGAAGCCCACCCTCCGGAGTAGCATACTCTTGGAGAACTTCAGTTTCCTGACCCGGGTCCTGGTTAGGAAAGCATCTAAGTCCGGTTGTTGGTCGGCGTCACAGTTGGCGGCGGTACATCAGGAGTTGGCCTCGATCTCTGGTGTGGTTGGCTTGGGCGCCTTCCGTCCTCGGCGGTGTCTGTTCTACGGCCCTCGACGGTGCTGTTGCCGGACTCGGCAATGTTGGGTGTTCAAACCCACAGGTCTCCCTGGGACTTGATCGCCTGGGCGCAACATGGCAATTTCCTTTATCTTCAGGCTTTCTGGGTTTGAACCCGAGTCGTCATGGCCCCCTCGCTCCGATACAGAATGGGCTTCTTCCCCGCTCTCTTAGTCACCAATTTCCAGTCAGTAGCAGAGGGGCCTCCTCGCTCTTCGATGCAACGGCCGACACATGGGCGGGAGTCTTCACTTTTCAAACTGTGATTGACATCGTGGCCACTCATCAAGACAAGTCAACAAGAAAGCACATCTCATGGCACAACTTTCCATCTAATCGCTTCTTCCTTTTTCACTCCAAGTACACCGCAACTAAGAAGAGAATGCATGTTCATTTTTTGGTCTCACACAGAAGAAGATTTCCGTTAAAGGTTCGGGTATGGCCTCCCTCCAGGCACGCTAGCCGAACTGAGTTAGAAGAGGCCGTTGCGATACCAAGATCATTCTGTGTAATACGCTTGTCAACTTCGATTTCTCGCGATCACCCCTTGGAAACTAACTAATTTAGTAGTAATTTGTTTCATAATTGTGAAAATCAGGGTCTGCGGATCACTACGCACTTGCTAGACACAAAGACTTCCATCCATAAAGCTAGACTCATTGCTTACATCAAGGGTCACGGGGAAAATCCAGGGGTTTTTGCCCTTAAGAAAGATACTTACAGCCCGCCAAATGAAGGGCTCCTCAGAGAATACCATACCAGGGTAACAAAATCAGGTATCGGTTAACTTCTCCTGGATGAATCCACTCCGGCCAAGTCTAAAGAAGCGACGCTAAACTCAAGTGGGTAAAGCTTACCTGTCATTGGCCAGCTCTACTTTTGAGGTCATCTAACTTTACAACAATTAATTTCTAGATCAGCTTGATGATTCCACACATTAGGCCCTTCTTCAAGGATGGATAGAAGGGGGTTGTTTCTGCTCCCTGTCGATGCTTTGCACCGGCAATAAAATATATGGGCTACTCGGCGACCTGGAATTCGATGGATTGCAGAGGAACACAGAGAAGATTATACTGGTTCAGGCCCTCGATGCGAGGTAATACCCTACGTCCAGTTGAGGTGTTATTCCTCTGAGGTGGTTTTGATCAATGATCTTGCGTGCCCTCATGGGGCGCCCCTGCCTCCCTTTATATACTAGGGGACAGGGGTACATGGTAAAGGATCCCAGCTCGGATACGGACCAAGGGATTTCCTTCTTAGAGATAGAACTTATCCGACTAAGGACTATGTTTCCTTATTATACAAGGCAAGCCTGCCGGGTGCTTCTTATCTCTAATTACATGATTCGTCTTGGCCATCCTCTATCCGAGTGGCCCATGTACTGGTAATGAGGTACCCGGGGCCCATGGCCTCCACAGTAGCCCCTGAGACCTTCATAGTTGAGTCACAGCTGATGCCGAGTGCTCATCCTCCACAGTGAAGGTTACCCGAGTGCGATGCTCCCGAGTACTCTTTGTCCGAGTAAGTCTTTCCCGAGTCCTGCTTCATGTCAGCTGGCAGCGAGGCTATGAAGGGCTTCATGTAGATATATGAATAGTGTGCACCGAATAGGTTCACCTATTAGGTGTAGCCCCCGACTTGTACTTAATTGTGAAGACAATTAAACATAAAGTCAAAGATCTTTAACCTTGTGATAATCTTTCCCGAGTAGATTACTACTGGTGAGATTCTTCGGTGTCATGTAAACTCTTTTGGAATAAACATAGTAGTCTGCCGAGTAAGATACTACTCATATAGACTCTTCGACTTCATGTCAGTCGGAATGTGTTTATAGTCTTGCCGAGTAAGGATGCTACTCGTATATGGGACTCTTCAGCTTCATGTCAGCTGGGAAAAAGGTTTATAGTCTTTCCGAGTGGCGTCCCACCGGAAGTTAGACTCCTCCGCATCATGTTCAGCGGGAAATAGAATATTTATAGTCTCTCCGAGTAGTGCACTACTCGAAAGTTAGACTCTTCAGCGCATCATGTCGGCTGGAATGTTGCTCATGGCAAACTGGTAGCACGCATGTAGGCCGAGTACCACTTTATGAAAATAAATCCCATGGCGTGTCAGGTGTACTCGAGAAAGATACCTGCATCTCCAATTTAATGAAGACCAGCTTGTGATCCTTATAAGGATATATCCTCGAGACCTAATGGATAAAACAGATACCCAAACATATATGTTTAGCATAAGGCTCTCATGAAGCATATCTGTTTACCTCATCGGGCTCCTGTTAGTAGCACCAGCACTATAATTTCAACTCAGCCTACAGGCGGCCCACATGGAGCATGCTACTGTAGGAACTCATATCTTGTCGGGCCCAATACTGACTGTGCAGGCCTGGGCCCATCTAGTCGGCACAGGCTCTATAAAAAGGACGGGGAGAGAGAAAAAGATTCCGTCGTCTTCCCCAAATCAGCCAATCTCTTCGTCTTCCACCTTCGCGCCTAACTTTTCGCCTCCCACCCGGCTAGGGTTAGCAGCGCTGTTCCCCACCCGGACTCGGGCGATTTCAATCCTCCTCGTTTATTCCAAGCCCCCGATCCGCTTTTCCCCCAAATCTCACCGCCTCCATCATGCCGAAAGCTTCGACGAATCCTGCGGGTGCGCCGGGGAGTTCTTGGCCGATTTCAGATTGCGGCTCGGTGAAGCTGAATGGCTGGAGAGAGCTGAAGTTGCCCAGCCAAGAAGTGATCCGTGGCGGTCGGCAAGGGATGAGTCGATCCCCAACCCCCGGCCTGGTGAAACATGGTAGTTTTCGCCTCTTTCTTTGATCGGGGCTTGTGTCTTCCGTCTTCTGATTTCTTCCGCCGCATCCTTGATTTCTACGGGCTGGAGTTGGTGCATTTAAATCCCAACTCAATCCTTCAGATCTCCATATTTGTTACTCTTTGCGAGTGCTTTTCTGGGTGTTGAACCCCATTTCATCCTCTTCCGACACCTGTTCCACATCAAAGCCCCAACCTCCAAGAGCAAATATCAATGTGATTGGGGGCTGGTCTTCAACTGAGGAGCGATGGGAAGAAAACGTATATCGATTGCCCTTGAAATCTTCTCTGAAAGGGCTGGCACAAGGAGTGGTTTATTGCGCCGATCTAGCTCCTTCCTTGCGCCCGTTTACTGGTATGCCAGCGGTTTTGCCAAAGCTGGTCGCGGACCGACCTTTGAAGAACTGGGGCCAGGCACATATATTGTTGACGAAGATAGATGACCTCAAGAGGGCCGGCTTGACGGGGCCTTGGGTGGCTCGTCGGTTTCCTGACGAGGCGTGTCCAGCCGCTGAAGCTGAGAAGGCGCATTTGGCTGGGCCTTCAAAGGGCAAACACGATCCCGACCGAGTGAGCAGCGAGACGGCGGACAAGGGGGTCAGTGACAATACCCTTGTTGGTTACTTCTCCGAAGGGGTGGTTGCCACTCGAAGATGATAACCATCGAGTTGCTGGCCTATAGCTTCATCCGGCCCGCAGACCAAGGTAACCTTCTACTTTCTTTCTGTGGTGAACGCCTGTGGAACGTGTCCGCGATTGTTCAGCCTTGCATGATGGTATTTTATTCTCGTCGACTTGCTTGTAGTGGCATGAGGAATTTGATGAAGACTCCGGTCCATTGTCGGCTGTCGCGTCGAAGAAGAGGCCGAGGAGTCCCTCTGCGCCCAACCCGACTCCAAGAGAGCGGGGAAGAAACCGATTTTATATCGGGCGAGGGGGCCATGACGGCGCGCGCACCGTGAGGCAGCTTGAAAATAAAGGACGCCGCTGCTACAACGCCCACGCGGTCGAGTCCCAGGCTGAGACTTGCAGGTTCGGGCCCAACGTTGTCGTGCTCAGTAGCGGCGCCACCAAGGGGCCGGCTAGAGCAGAGGCCGCTTGGGGCGAAGGAACCTGAGCCAACCATACCAGAGTTGGGGCCGACTCGGGCTGATATGCCTCTGCCGTCGATGACGCCGACCGGGCCGACTGCCGACGCTAGCGCTCCGCTGGGGGGCGGGCCGCCTGGCAAGAAGTTGAGGTTCTCCAAGAGGTGTGCTACTCCGGGTCCTCTGTAGTCTTTGTGTGTTGAAGTAGTGTCCTGATGTCTTGCTTCGTCGTGCAGGAAGCGGGCCGATATCGATCTCAAGGAGATTGACCCGTCTGCTCCACTTGATGAGCCCCCCAGCCGAGCCGGCGGTGAACCACACCTGTTGAGCCGACGGCCAGCCCGGTTGCTGAGACCGAGGTGGTCCCGACTACAGGGCCGCTGTGCCGCCTGACCCGACCGAGAGGTGGTGCTGAAAACTGAGGGCCCCAGCCCCGAGGCGCCGTACGTTGCGGAAGCCAGCGGACGGAGCCCCCTAAGCCGGTCCCCGAAGTCTTAGGGGAAGGCGGTGCTGAGGCCAGGACCCCGTCGCCGTCGTGGTTCGTCATCGCCATCGCGCGCCGCCACCGCCGGAGATCCCACATCTGCCTCGGATCGAAGCTCCCCCACGTGTGATGCCCCGACCCTTTAAGTGGACAACTCGCTGACGGTACTGTGAAAAGCTTCAGGCTCGATGAAGTCATTGCAAGGAGAGAGCGCGAAAGCCTGCTTCGCGCCGCATCAGCGGGTCCCAAGGGGTCGCGGTATGATTCTTGTGGCAGTAAAGCGTGGTCCAGCAATCTTCTTGTTTTGATGTTTAACTCTGGTCGTCGGTTTGTTCTTGTCCCGAGCAGAAGCTCGTCGACCGCAACGAGGCGATGACGGAGATCTTGGTCGAGAAGGCTCCCCACCTCGCGGAATTGTAGCAACTCCGGGCATTGAAGGCCGAGATGGAGGCGCGTCACGCGGGGAGGGAAGCCTGGCTGAAGAGTGGCGCCGATCAGCTCAGGGCGGAGACATGGGCCCTTGCCAGGAAGATCAGAGGTAAAATCCTCGAGTGTATCTTCCCGACTGAACCGTTGATGTATTCATCCAGCCGCGTTGTTCCCGACTGCCCGGTTATGTCATGACTGCACGGTTGAGCTCTTGGCTAATCTGTGGTGCAGACCTCGAGGTGGAGTTAAAGACCCGAGCAGAGAGGGAATCGCAGCTGAAGGAGGCTGAAGAAGCCAAGGCCGAGCTTGAGAAGGTCAAGGCCGACCTGACGAAGGCCAACACCGAGCTTGACCAGGAGAAGTCCGAGTTGGAGAAGGCCGTCGTCAAGCTCGGTAAGGAGAAGGCTGAACTGGAGAAGACCGTAGCCGGGTGGGAGGCCGACTACGAAAGTAAGTCCTCAACCCGACTGTGATCTCAGCCAGTCCAATAGTTATCCTGTGTGTAGCCGAATTTGACAAGCTTACTTGCCGGCCGATCTGGTCAGACATGAGAGCCAACGTCCGGGCCCAGTATCGGTTCTACACGGAGGAGATAAGGTTGATCAGGGAGTCACGGGAGGCCCACGTCGGGTCCAAGAAAGGGCTCCTTGACCTTGTAGATCCCCGCCCAGTGGGAACCAGCTGCAGCAGAATCCCTCAGATAATGGGGCATCTCGAGGACGCACCGAATGCCTTGAAAAGGTACTCGGATGAGCGGGTTGTCGCCGGTGTGGCCCAGACCCTAGCGATGACCAAGTCCATCTACCCGAGGGCGGACATTGAGGCCATCGGGGAGGGATTTTCCGAAGAGACGACGCCCGAGGAAGCGCTGGAGCTGATCGCCTAGGCGAAGCCGACCGCTGAAGTAATCACCCGAGACCTGGGTCTGTAGAGGCAATACATTATGTAGTCGGTATGTATAAGCTTTTGTACATGGTCATGTGTAAATATGTGTGTCGTGCCGCCAAGCTTATCACTCGGTTGTCATTAGCTTTACCCGACCGTGTAGCATGCACCGAGTTAGTCTGATAGAACTTGATAAAAACGTTCAGAGTAAGATGCTATACTCGGGCAAACGCGTCAGTCGTGGCAAGGCTTCATAACCGGGGTGAAATAAGCTCGTATGTTATTGACAGAACACATATATACATGCAGCCCCCGACTCACTACTCGGTTGAAACAAGCGGCGTAGTGAGTCAGAAAAAACTGTACACATGGAAAATGTAAAACTCAGGTATAGAAAGGACGTAGCTGTTCTATGTTCCATGAGTTGGTGATGAGGACGCCGTCTTTGGTCTTCAGTCGGTAGGCGCCTGGCCGCGTGACCTCGGCTATAATGAACGGCCCTTCCCAGATGGGGGATAATTTGTGCCTGTCCTTGGTGGTTTGTATCTTCCTTAGAACGAGATCCCCGACCAAAAAGGCGCGGCCTTGGACATTGCGATTGTGGTAGCGACGCAGGCCTTGAAGATACCTTGCCGACTGGATTGTTGCGGCGTCTCTTGCTTCTTCCAGCTGATCTAATTCGATCAGTCGGGTGTTGTTGGAGTCGTCTTCGGAGTAAGCCCGGACTCGCGGAGAGTCGAACTGTATCTCTGTCGGTAGCATAGCCTCGGTACCGTAGACCAGGAAGAAAGGGGATTGCCCTGTTGCCCGACTAACCGTGGTTCTGAGAGACCAGAGAACGGATGGGAGTTCTTGTACCCACCGACCCGCGTATGGTTGTAGTCGGTCGAATATCCTGGCCTTGATGCCTTGTAAGACCATACCGTTGGCTCGTTCGACCTGCCGTTTGCTTCGCGGGTGTGCCACAGATGCATAGCAGATCTTGATGCCGAAATCGTCGCAGAAGTCTTGGAATACGCCCGCCGCGAACTGAGTACCATTGTCGGTGATGATGCGGTTAGGGACTCCGAACCGGTATAATATACTCATGATGAAGTCCTTTGCTCGTGCCGCTGTAATTGTTGCGACGGGTTTAGCCTCAATCCACTTGGTGAACTTATCCACCGCGACGAATAAATGTGTGAACCCCCCTGGCGCTTTCTTGAAAGGCCCGACCATGTCGAGCCCCCATACTGCAAATGGCCAGGAGATAGGGATAGTTTGGAGTTCCTGGGCTGGGAGATTTGTTTGTCTTGCGAAGAACTGGCAACCCTCGCACTTGCGAACGATGTCTTTGGCGTCTGTGACTGCTGTGGGCCAGAAGAATCCCTGCCGGTAGGCCTTTCGGACTAACGTCCTGGATGCAGCATGGTTGCCACATATGCCCGAGTGGATTGAATGCAGGATCTGCTTGCCTTCCTCGGTGGTGACGCAGCGCATGAGGACGCCGGATGCGCTCCTTCGGTACAGGTCTTCTCCGACTAGCAGGAAGCTTTTGCTCCGACGCTTGACCTGCTCGGCTTGACTGCGATCTTCTGGGAGTTCATCATCCAGGAGGAATTTGACAACAGGACTCCTCCAGTCTTGACATATGTGCAGCACTTCGTTGGTAGCCGGGGTAGGTTCGCCTCCCGACTGCTCTTGTGCCGGTTTCTTCTTGACTGACGGCTCCATAAGTTGCTCGACAAAGATTCCAGTCGGAACTGCTTCTCGCTTGGATCCCATGTTTGCCAGCTCATCCGCCGCGTCGTTGTATTGGCGCAGGACGTGTGTGATTTCCAGCCCGTCGAACTTATTTTCCAGCTTGCGGACCTCCTGACAGTATGCCGCCATTGTATCGTCGAGACAGGTCCAGTCTTTCATGACTTGGTTTACCACGAGTTGGGAATCTCCTCGCACAACCAGTCGACGTATGCCGAGTGATATGGCGATGCGGAGCCCGTGAACGAGTGCCTCGTACTCGGCGACGTTGTGGGAAGCCGGGAAGTGGATTTGTAGAACGTACTTCAATTTTTCGCCAGTGGGGGATGTCAATATGACTCCAGCCCCGGCGCCGCCGATCCGCAGGGAACCGTCGAAGTACATTGTCCAGTACTCTAGCTTTGCTGTTGGTATTGGGAGTTGAACTTCTGTCCACTCGGCCACGAAGTCGGCTAGAGCTTGAGATTTGATAGCTGTCCGTGGCTGGAAGGTGATGTCGAACGCCATCAGCTCGAGTGCCCATTTAGCGATCCGGCCAGTGGCCTCGCGATTATGAAGGACATCCCCGAGTGGAAACGCTGTGACCACCGTGACTTGATGTGCTTGAAAGTAGTGCACCAGCTTTCGAACTGTGATGAGTAGGCCGTATAGCAGCTTCTGGACCTGCGGGTATCTCGTTTTGGAGTCGGCAAGGACCTCGCTGACAAAATAGATTGGCCGTTGTATTTTCTGAATATGACCCTGTTCGGATCGCTCCACTACCAGTACCGTGCTGACTACCTAAGTGGTTGCCGCCAGATATAGCATTAGCGGTTCCTGGGGCAAGGGTGATGCCAACACGGGAGGTGATGTGAGGAACTGTTTGAAGTCTTCGAAGGCTTGTTGGGCTTCCGGAGTCCATTTGAAGGTGTCCGCCTTTTTGAGGAGCTTGAAGAAAGGCATGCCCCGTTCGCCCAGTCGGGAGATAAACCGGCTGAGTGCCGCCATGCAGCCTGTCAACTTCTGGACGTCTTTGAGGTTGGTCGGGGGCGCCATGTTCCTGATGGCGTTGACTTTCTCCGGGTTAGCCTCGATGCCGCGATGCGAGACGATGAAGCCGAGTAACTTTCCAGACGGCACTCCGAAGGTGCACTTTTCCGGGTTCAACTTCATCTTGAATCTTCGGAGGTTTTGGAAGGTTTCTTCCAAGTCGGCAATGAAGATCTTCTCTGGACTTGGTCTTGATCACCACGTCGTCGACGTAGGCTTCCACGTTGCGCCCAATCTGAGTGTGCAAACAGCGCTGAATAGCCCGTTGGTAGGTTGCGCCCGCGTTTTTCAGACCGAACGGCATTGTGATATAGCAATACGCTCCAAACGGCGTGATGAAAGATGTTTTTAAACAGTCTTGTTCCCTCAGGCTAATTTGATGATATCCCGAGTAGCAGTCGAGAAAGCTGAGTAGGTCGCACCCCGCCGTGGAGTCAACCACCTGATCTATCCTGGGAAGACCAAATGGGTCCTTGGGGCACGCTTTGTTGAGGTCGGTGTAGTCGACGCACATGCGCCATTTACCGTTTTTCTTCCGGACCAGAACTGGGTTTGCCAGCCAGTCCGGGTGGTAGACTTCCTTGATGAACCCGGCTGCGAGGAGCTTGGTGATTTCCTCCCGGATAGCATCCTTGCGGTCTTGAGCGAAGCGCCGCAGCCGTTGCTTGACTGGCTTGGCGTCTGGCTTTACGTGTAGGGCGTGCTCGATCACCTCCCTTGGTACGCCCGGCATGTCGGACGGTTTCCACGCGAAGATATCTTTATTGGCCTGGAGGAAGGTGACGAGCGTGTCTTCCTATTTGGGGTCGAGTCCGGTCCCGACTAAGGCAGTCTTGGAGGGGTCGGAAGGGTCCAGGGGGATCTTCTTCGTGTCAGAGTCCGCTGAAATTCCCGACTTCGCTGCTTTTTTCGCCGGAACTGGATCTTGATCGACTTCGGGTGTAGCGGCTTGCCGGATCTTCTTGTGTTTGAGCCAGTTCGCAACTCTCCTTGTCGCAGGTAAAGGCTTGCTTAGTGTCGCTGCGGAGGGAGAGGACTCCTGCTGGCCCGGGCATCTTCAGCACCATGTACGTATAGTGCGGTATCGCCATGAATTTGGCGAGGGCCGGTCGTCCGAGTATCGCGTGATACGCAGTCTCGAAGTCGGCGACCTCGAAGCAGATGTTTTCTGTACGGAAGTTGTCCCGCGTGCCGAAGGTTACCGGCAAGGTTATCTGCCCGAGTGGGGTTGATGACAAGCCGGGAATTATCCCATGGAAGGGCGCAGTGCTCGGCCGTAGTTCTGAACGAGGAATTCTCATCTCGTCCAAAGTCTTGGCGAACAGGATGTTGAGCGCACTGCCTCCGTCGATGAGGGTTTTCTTCAGCCTGATATTTCTGACGACCGGGTCCAGGACGAGTGGATATCGTCCCGGTGGGAAATCCGATCTGGGTGATCTGCGCGATTGAAGGTGATGGCCGTTTCTGACCAGCGCAGGTATTGGGGGGTGTCGGCTGTGGAGACCGTGTTGATGTCGCGTATTGAGAGCTTCTGCTTGCGTTTGGATTCGTACGCAAGTGGTCCCCTGAAGATGTGGTTGAGTTCGGCTTGGGGATCCTGGAAATCATCAGCCGGGCCCGAGTCTGGCTTGTCTTTGTCCTTGTCGGCGCCAGACGATGAAGCTTGCTCGGAGGCAAACTTCTTGAGCATGTGGCAGTCCTTGGCCGCGTGCCGGCCTTTGGGGTGAAATGGGCAAGGCCCGCTCATGACTTTCTGATAGTCGTTGCTGGGGCCGCGACTGACTGCGCTCCATGTTGGCCACCTCGTTGTCCGACTTCCGCTTGCGGCTGCCAGACTTATTTTGAGACGGCTCGTTGTCGGCTTTCGCCTTGTTGTCTTTTTGTCGGGGCTCCTTCTTCTCGTCGAGGGCCTCAGCAACGGCTTCAGCCGAGTCGGCGTATTTGTTGGCCATGTCGAAAAGAGCCCGGACAGTGGATGGTGGCTTCCGAGTGAACTTCGCGATGAGCGGGGCGTCTTTTACTCCCTTGCGGAAGGCGGCGATGACGACCTCGTCTTTGATACTTGGAATTTGATTGCGCTTCTCGGAAAACCTTTTGATGAATTCACGCAGAGACTCGTTCTTCTTTTGATGCAGCTGGTAAAGGTCGTGCTCGGAAGCCGGTCTCTCGTAGGTCCCCTGGAAGTTAGCGATGAACCGCTCCCTGAGTTGTCCCCAGGAACCGATCGACCGCCTTGGGAGGCCTGTCAGCCATGTCCTCGCCGAGTCGGCTAATGCGACTGGGAGGTAGTTAGCCATGGCTCTGCTGTCGCCCCCAGCAGGTTGTACTGCTAGGACGTAAACGGTGAGCCAGGACTCTGGGTTGGTCTTGCCGTCGTACTTTTCGATTCCGGTAGGCTTAAAGCCGACTGGCCAGCGGACGTCCTGTAACTCCCGAGTAAAGGCTGGAATGCCTTCGTCATTGTGAGGACTTGGGCTTCGGTTTTGGCGGTGTAGCCGTTCGTAGTGGAGACCGAAGCGCTCGTGTTCATCCTCCAGTCGGCGGCGTTCATCCTCTTCGCGTTCTTCGCGCCGGGCGTTTATGGTGTGGCAAAGGTCGCGTTGTATTTGCACTCGGAGGTCTTGATTGGGTCGGCGGTCGTACTGGCGACGCCGCCGGTTGTCGTAGTTGGTATTGCCGAGCGTTGTTTGGCGGGACTCTTCGCGCTGCCGAGTGGAGCCGGCCGCCCGACGTCGCGCTGATGCAGATGACTCCGCCGCTGGAGAGCCCGTCCGATGGGTCGGTATGTGAGTGTTGCCTGACTGTTCTTGCTGCTGGCAGGCGGCAGCTGTAATCATCGCTTTGATCTTGGCGATAGTTGGTGTGGCCTGATGATCCGACCCAAGCTGGAGCTTGTCCAGCAGAGTTGCGGCGGCCACGACGTTCTGTTGTGGCGTGACGAAGACGTCGTGGTCGCCGACTTTGGTTTGGAGGATCTGCTGCTGGGCGGCTCGCCCAGCCTGTCGTAGCCCGTCATTGCGAGCTTGGCGGTTGGCCTCCTCTTGTTGTTGTAGTCGGCGCGCCTCCTCTTGCTGCTCCTCTTGCAGTCAGCGCACCTCGGAAGGTGGTGTTGAAGCCATGAAGATCTCGCGGGGGAGGAGGAAGCTTGCCAAGGTGGAGTCCGAGTTGGTGCTCGAACCGCTATCCGACTTGGTGTCGGACTCCGAGTAGTTTATCGGAGTTAGGACGACTCCGACCTCTCTAGATCCAATCTGAAACGGTTCATGACCGTGTCCAAACTGAACCGCTAGAGGTCAAGTCTACTGCGCGGGTTGTAGATGCACAGCGTCGCCAAATCCGTATGGGAGATTGACGATCTCTCCCCTTCTTGGCCTAACCCGCGCTGGCTCAAGGCCTAGCGCGAGTCGGACGCCGAAGGAGAGAGTTGTCCCGATGTCCGGCGATGTGAGGGACTGTCGTAGTAGATCGTCGAAGGAGATGGCGACGTTCCTGGGGCCGACTGGCGCAACGCCGGCTGGCTCCTCGGCTGGCGAGATCGGATCTGCTTCAGCCAAGGAAAGATTGCCGAGTTGATCGGCGACGAAATCAAGACTCCCGAAGGTGATGGTGTCTCCATTGGAGAACTTGTAGCCCTTGACTCCGTTGATGGGATCCATCGAATCTGTTGATGAAGAATTCGCCGGTCCCCTACCTGGTGCGCCAACTGTCGATGCTTTGCACCGGCAATAATATTATGGGGCTACTCGGCGACCTGGAATTCGGTGGATTGCAGAGGAACACAGGAGAATTATACTGGTTCAGGCCCTCGATGTGAGGCAATACCCTACGTCCAGTTGAGGTGTTATTCCTCTGAGGTGGTCTTGTGATCAATGATCTTCCGTGCCCTCATGGGGCGCCCTACCTCCCTTTATATACTAGGGGACAGGGGTACATGGTAAGGATCCTAGTCGGATACGACCAAGGGATTTCCTTCTTAGAGATAGAATCCTATCCGACTAAGACTATGTTTCCTTATTATACAAGGCAAGGCTTGCCAGACGCTGTCTTATCTCTAATTACATGGTCCGGCCCATCCTCTATCCGAGTGGCCCATGTACTGGTAATGAGGTACCCGGGGCCCATGGCCTCCACAATTGGGGATGCAGGTATCTTTCTCGAGTACACCTGACCATGCAATGGATTAATTTTCATAAAGTTGCCATGCATGGTTGGCCACCAGTTGCCATGAGCAACGTTATTCCAGCTAATATAATGCTGAAGAGTCTAACTTCCGAGTAGTGCACTACTTGGGAGAGACTATGAATATCTTTTCCAGCTGACATGACGCTGAGGAGTCTAACTCTCGAGTGGGACGCCACTCGGGAAAGACTATAAACCCCCTATTCTGGCTGACATGAAGCTGAAGAGTCCTATATACGAGTGGCATGCTACTCGGCAAGACTATAAATCATATTCCGGTTGACATGATACCGAAGAGTCTCATATACCAGTAGTAATCTACTTGGGAAAGACTACAAGGTTAAAGATCTTTGACTTTATGTTTAATTGTCTTCACAATTAAGCACAAAGTCGGGGGGCTACACCTAATAGGTGCGCCTATTCGGCGCACACTATTCATACATCTACATGAAGCCCTTCATAGCCTCATTGCCAGCTAACATGAAGCAGGACTCAGGAAGAAGAAACACTTGGATAAAGAGTACTCGGGAGCAATGCACTCGGGCAATCTTCACCGTGGAGGACGAGCACTTGGCATCAGCTGTGACTCAACTATGAAGGTCTCAGGGGCTACTGTGGAGGCCATGGGACCCGGGTACCTCATCACAAGCACATGGGCCACTCGGATAGAGGATGGGCCGAGTCTTGTAGTTAGAGATATAGTAGCACCCGGTAGGTTTTGCCTTGTACAAAAAGGAATATACAATCTTAGCTGGGTAAGATGTATCTCTAAGAAGGAAATCTCTTGGCGGTATCCAGCTGGGATTCCTATCTTGTACCCCTACCCCCCCAGTATATAAGGGAAGGCAGGGCGCCCCTTGAGGGCAGAAGAACACACGAGATCATTGATCCACATACATCCTCAAAGGAATACCATCACAACTGGACGTAGGGTATTACCTCTATCGAGGGCCTGAACCAGTATAAAATTTCCTTGTGTTCCTTTGCAGTCCATCGGATTTCCCCTCGCCGAGTAGCCCCATAATCATATTGCCGGTGTAAAACATCGACAATCATCATGGTTCCCAATATACGTAGTAGCTTATTTTGGGACTACTAAACACTACTCCGTAACTGGATAATCATAAAAGTAGTCTTTGGGTTTGCTATGAAACATGTAGTGGGATGTGAATGATCAAGATAGAATTTGCCCCTCCTTACAGGAGAGATATCTCTGGGCCCCTCGATGTAATGGATTATTGTGGAGGCCATGTGCCCCAGGTACCTCATTACCAGTATATAGGCCACTCGGATAGAGGATGGGCCGAACTATGTAATTAGAGATAAGATAGCACCCGGTAGGCTTTGTCTTGTATAACAAGGAAACATAGTCTTAGTCGGATAGGACTCTATCTCTAAGAAGGAAATCCCTTGGCCGTATCCGGCTGGGATCCTTATCATGTACCCCTCTCCCCTAGTATATAAAGGGAGGCAGGGCGCCCCACAGGGCAAGAGACAAGATCATCGATCATCAAACACCTCAGAGGAATAACACCTCAACTGGACGTAGGGTATTACCTCACATCGAGGGCCGGAACCAGTATAAATCTTCTGTGTTCCTCTGCAATCCACCGAATTCACCTTCGCCGAGTAGCCCTATAGTTTTTTTGCCGGTGCAAAGCATCGACAGTTGGCGCTCCAGGTAGGGGCTCCAGCGAATTCTTCATCAGCAGATTCGATGGATTCAACCAACGGAGTCAACAGCCACAAGTTCTCCCCTGGAGACGCAATTACCTTCGGGAGCCTAGACTTCGTTGCCGATCAACTCGGCAATCTCACCTTGGCTGAGGCAGACCCAATCTTGCCGGCCGAGGAACTAGCTGACATTGCACCAATCAGCCCTCTGGACGTCGCGATCTCCTTCCACGACTTACGCGGCAGTCCTTCACATCGCCAAGCGTAGGGACAACTCTCTCCTTTGGCGTCCGACTTGCGCTAGGCCTTGAGCCAGCCCAGGTTGGGCTGAGAAGGGGGGAGATCATCAATCTCCCACACGGACTCGGCGATGCTGCGGATTTATACTCCACACAACAAACCCGATCTCCTATGATTCAGTTTGGACACGGCCAAGCGCCGTTTCAGATTGGATCTAGAGAGGTTGGGGTCGTTCTCACTCCAATAAACTACTCAGAGTCCGACTCCAAGTCGGATAACGGTTCGAACGCCAGTTCGGACTCCAGTCTGGCGAGTTTTCTCCTCCCCCGCGAGATCTTCATGGCTTCAACACCAAACTCCGAGGTGCGCCGACTACAAGAGGAGCAGCAGGAGGAGGCACGCCGACTACAACAACAGGAGGAAGCTGATCGCGAGGCTCGCAACGACGGGTTGCGCAGAGCTGGGCGAGCAGCCCAGCAGTAGATTCTCCAAACTAAAGTCGGCGATCACGACGTCTTCGTCACGCCGCAACAGAACGTTGTGGCCGCCGCAACTTTGCTGGACACGCTCCAGCTCGGGCCTGACCACCAGGCCACCCCAACCATCACCAAGATCAAGGCGATGATCTCGGCTGCTGCCTGCCAACAACAAGAACAGCAGTCGGGCGACACCCTAATACTGGCTAACAGGTCGGGATCTCCAGCAGTGGGCTCGTCCACATCAGCTCGGCGTCGGGCCGCCGGCTCAAGTCGGCCACGTGAAGAGTCTAGGCAAACTACACTCGGCAATACTAATAACAACAACCGGCGCCGTCACCAGTATGATTGCCGGCCTAATCAAGACCTCCGAGAGCGCATACAGCATGACCTTCGCCATACTATCAGCGCCCGGCACCGCGAGCGGCAAGAGGATGAGCGCCACCGACTGGAAGACGAAAACGAGCACTTTGGCCTCCATCACGAGTGGTTTAACCGCCGTGGTCGAAGCCCGAGCCCCCACGAAGATGAAGGGATCCCAGCTTTCACTCGGGAGCTGCAAGACGTCCACTGGCCGACTGGCTTCAAGCCCACGAGGATCGAAAGGTATGACGGCAAGACAAATCCTGTCGATGTTTTACACCGGCAATAAATATATGGGGCTACTCGGCGGATGGAAACTCGGTGGATTGCAAAGGAACACAGGAAGATTTTATACTGGTTCAGGCCCTCGATGTGAGGTAATACCCTACGTCCAGTTGTGGTGTTATTCCTTTGAGGATTTGTGGTGGTGATTCTGGTGAACCAACTCAACCTGCCCTCATGGGGCGCCCTGCCTCCCCTTATATACTGGGGGACAGGGTTACAAGGTAGGAGTCCCCATCGGATTACGACTAGGAGATCTCCTCTTAGAGATATAACGCACCCGACTAGGACTGTATATTCCTTTCTATACAAGGCGAAGTCTGCCGAATCTAGCTATATCTCTAATTACAAGGCTAGGCCCATCCTCTATCCGAGTGGCCCATATGCTTGTCATGAGGTACCTGGGGCCCATGGCACCCACATTAGCCCCCGAGACCTTCATAGTTGAGTCACAGCTGATGCCGAGTGCTCATCCTCCACGGTGAAGTCTTCCCAAGTGCATTGCTCCTAAGTACTCTTTGTCTGAGTGTTGCTTCTCCCGAGTCCTGCTTCATGTCAGCTGGCAGCGAGGCTATGAAGGGCTCGATGTAGATGTTGTAATAGTGTGCGCCGAATAGGCGCACCTATTAGGTGTAGCCCCCGACTTTATGCTTAATTGTGAAAACAATTAAATATGAAGTCAAAGATCTTTAACCTTGTAGTCTTTCCCGAGTAGATTACTACTGGTATATGAGACTCTTCGGTATCATGTCAACCGGAATATGATTTATAGTCTTGCCGAGTAGGGAACTACTCATATATAGGACTCTTCGACTTCATGTCAGTCGGAATGTGTGTTTATAGTCTTGCCGAGTAGGATGCTACTCGTATATGGGACTCTTCAGCGTCATGTCAGCTGGAAAGGGGGTGTTTATAGTCTTTCCCGAGTGGCGTCCCACCCAGAAGTTAGACTCATCCGCGTCATGTCAGCGGGAAAAGAAGATTTATAGTCTCTCCCGAGTAGTGCACTACTCGAAAGTTAGACTCTTCAGCGTCATGTCGCCTGGAACAACGTTGCTCATGGCAACTGGTGGCCACGCATGTAGGCCGAGTACCACTTTATGAAAAATAAATCCATTGCGTGGTTAGGTGTACTCGAGAGAGATATCTGCATCCCCAATTTTAATGAAGACCAGCTTGTGATCCTTGTAAGGATATATCCTCGAGACCTGGTGGATAAAACAGATACCCAAACATATATGTTTAGCAATAAGGCTCTCATGAAGCATATCTGTTTACCTCATCGGCTCCTGTTGGTAGCACCAGCGCTATAATTTCAACTCAGCCTGCGGGCGGCCCACATGGAGCATGCTACTGTAGGAACTCATATCTTGGTGGCTGCTACCAAATAAGCCGGCCTGAGCCGACCTATCCAGCATAGCTCTAGAGAAGTATCATCCATCGCATGTCAGGATGAGTTTTTTGGTTTTTGGTAACCGCAATCAGCCAGAGAAATCCTTATTCGCAAGCCTTTCCGACTTATGTTCTGGATGCAGCCTGGTTGCCATAGGTGCCCGAGCAGGTATGTTGCAGGATCTGCTTGCCCTCCTCAGGTGTGACGCAGTGCATGAGAACTCCGGATGCGCTTTGACGATGTAAGTCTTCTCTGACTTCAGAAGAGCCGAGCAGGGTACCCGAACCTTGCATTAGCATAGGATTCGGCTAGCGACCCTCATGGGGCATACCCTACCCAACAGAGCTGTGACCAAATAGAGTACCCGAACCTAGCAGTAGCGTAGGATTCGGCTGGCGACCCTCATGGGGCGTACCCTACTTAGCCGAGTAGTACACAGCCCCGACTGGCGCCGGAGGTCAATTATTAGCTCGCATGGAGCGTAGTCGGGGAAGATGACGTCCCGACTGGCGCAAGTACTCGGTGAGTAGCCCTCATGGAGCATCCCGAGTGTATTTTGGCAGACTTGTCCAGCCCCCGAGCGTAGGAGATAGGCTCGAAGCCCTGAGTTCCTGTCACGCATATCCAGACCTAGGCCTGCAATATAAAAATATCGGATGAGTAGCATCTGATGATGGAAATAATCACCCGAATAAAATGTATTTTACAATGTATGTAAATACGTGTTCTTCCTCTTTTTGATATTAATTTCCTCGAGTAGTTGACCCCTTATGTTTAAGCACTCTGCCCGACTAGTCATAGCCCCCTAGCGTCGGGAGTTGGCTCTTGGCTCTTTCCCAGGCACGCGTTTTGGGTGACTTGAGTTCGTCTTACATGGAGCAGAGTTTCACGGATCGAGATTTATGTTACTCGAGTACTTTTGTAATCATTTAAGAGTAAAAACGGAAAAAGGTAAATGCGCAGCTTGTACACCTATTAGGTGTAAGCGGCTGTGGCACTAGCAAGGCCGAGTGAGGAGATGTTTATCAGAAAGCGACTTAGCTGTTCGGTATTTGGGAGTGGGGATGCCATCCTCGTGTTTGAGCTTGTGAGCCCCCGAGCATGTCACTTGCTGTTCTGATAATCCTCAGTTGTTGAAGGTCGAAGGCGGTTGTGACCGACTGCCACAATGGAGCCGTCTGACTTGCGTTTGCGATTCCCAGCTTTAGTCGGGACCGCATCGTCGGTGTCGTCCCGCTTCTTCTGTCAGGGTGACTTGTTGTCATCGAGGGCCTCGGCAACAGCGTGGGCCGAGTCGGCGTACTTGTTTGCCATGTCGAATAGGGCCTTGATAGAGTTGGGAGGCTTCCGCGTGAATTTGTCGATGAACGAGGTGTCTTTGACTCCTTTTCGAAAGACGGCGATGATGACCTCGTCCTTGATCTTCGGGATTGAGTTCCTCTTCTCAGAAAACCTCTTGATGAAGTCACGAAGAGACTCGTTCTTCCTTTGATGCAACTGATATAAGTCGTGCTCGGAAGATGGCCTCTCGTATGTTCCCTGGAAGTTGGCGATGAAGCGTTCCCGGAGTTCTCCCCAGGAGCCGATTGATTGCTTGGGAAGTCCTGTTAGCCATGTCCTCGCTGAGTCGGCTAGAGAGACTGGGAGGTAGTTAGCCATGACTTTGTGATTTCCTCTAGCTGCTCGGATCGCCAGAGTGTAGACCGTGAGCCAGGACTCGGGATTGGTCTTGCCATCGTATTTGTCGATGCCTGTAGGCTTGAAACTCGACAGCCAATCGACCTGTTGTAGCTCCTGGGTGAAGGCCGGTATGCCTTCGTCTTCATGAGGACTCCGACCCCGACTACGGCGGCGAAACCGCTCGTGGTGGAGGCCGAAATGCTCGTTCTCATCTTCCAGTTAGCGTTGCTCGTCTTCTTCTCGTTCGCGGCGCCGAGCATTGGTGTCCTGCCGAAGATCACGCCATAGTTGGCCTCGGAGATCCCGGTTGTCCCGACGGTCACTTCGACGTTGCCGGTTGTTGTTTGGGTTGCCGAGTGACGTTTGGCGTGACTCCGTGTGCAGCCGACTAGAGCCGGCCGCTCGGCGTCACTTTGAGGTAGACGAGACTGCCACTGGGGATGCCGACCAGTTGGTCGGTACGAGGGTATCGCCCGACTGTTGGTGCTGCTGACATGCAGCAGCGGTAAGCATGGCTTTTATCCTTGCGATCGTCGGGGTGGCCTGGTGATCAGGCCCAAGCTGGGCAGTGTCCAGTAGGGTTGCGGCGGCCACGACGTTCTGTTGTGGCGTGACGAAGACGTCGTGGTCGCCGACTCGGGTTTGGAGGACTTGTTGCTGAGCAGTCCGCCCGGCTCTGTGCAGATCGTCGTTGCGGGCGCGCAGGCGTCTTGCTTCTTCCTCTTGTTGTTCTCGCAGTCGGCGGGCCTCCTCCTCTTGCTGTTCGCGTAGTCGGCGTGATTCCTGAGTAGGAGTAGAGTCTTTGGATGCCATGAAGATTTCTCGTGGCAGAGAGAAGCTTGCCGAGCTGCTGTCCGACTGGAAGTCGGAGTCCGACTTCGAGTCGAAGTCGGGATGGTTGATGGGGATGAGAGCCACTCCGACCTCCCTAGATCCGATCTCAAGCGGCTTGGGGCCGTATCCGAGTCGAACTCCAGGGGATCGGGTTTGCCGCGTTGGATGTAGATTGTAGATATCCGCGGCGTCGCCGAGTCCGAACGGGAAGTTGACGATCTCTTCCCTTCTCGGCCCGATCTCGGCCGGCTCAGAACCGAGTCCGAGTCGAACACTGGAAGGAAGAGTTGTCCCTGGACTCGGGCGTATTGGAGATCGCCGCAACATGTCGTCGAAGATTGCCGCAGCGTCGTGTGGGCCGACTGGCGCGGAGTCAGCTGGTTCCTCGGCCGGTTGGATCGGGTCCGTGTCGGCCTGGGTGAGATTGCCGATCTGGTCGGCGACGAAGCCGAGGCTTCTGAATGCGATTGTATCTCCGGGGGAGAGTTTGCCGCCGACGACTTCGGTTGCTGGATCCATCGAGCTTGTAGATGTAGATCGCGCCGAAGCCCCTACCTGGCGCGCCAACTGTCGATGTTTTACACCGGCAATAAATATATGGGGCTACTCGGCGGATGGAAACTCGGTGGATTGCAAAGGAACACAGGAAGATTTTATACTGGTTCAGGCCCTCGATGTGAGGTAATACCCTACGTCCAGTTGTGGTGTTATTCCTTTGAGGATTTGTGGTGGTGATTCTGGTGAACCAACTCAACCTGCCCTCATGGGGCGCCCTGCCTCCCCTTATATACTGGGGGACAGGGTTACAAGGTAGGAGTCCCCATCGGATTACGACTAGGAGATCTCCTCTTAGAGATATAACGCACCCGACTAGGACTGTATATTCATTTCTATACAAGGCGAAGTCTGCCGAATCTAGCTATATCTCTAATTACAAGGCTAGGCCCATCCTCTATCCGAGTGGCCCATATGCTTGTCATGAGGTACCCGGGGCCCATGGCACCCACAAATCCCGAGTCCTGGATCACCGTATATACCCTAGCAGTTCAAGCTGTTGGGGGTAACAACAAAGCCATGGCTAACTACCTCCCGGTCGCGCTAGCCGACTCGGCAAGGACATGGCTAACAGGCCTCCTGAAGCGGTCGATCGGTTCCTGGGGAGAACTCAGGGAGCGGTTCATCGCGAATTTTCAGGGGACCTACGAGAGACCGTCTTCAGAGCACGATCTTTATCAGCTGCACCAGAAGAAGAACGAGTCTCTGGGAGACTTCATCAAGAGGTTTTCCGAGAAGCACAACAAGATCCCAACGATTCACGACGAGGCTGTCATCGCCGCCTTCCGCAAAGGAGTAAAAGACGCCCCATTCATCGCGAAGTTCACTCGGAAACCACCGCCGTCTGTCCGGGCTCTGTTCGACATGGCCAACAATTACGCCGACTCGGCTGAAGCGGTTGCAGAGGCCCTCAATGAGAAGAAGGAGTCCCGATAGAAGGACCCAAAGGCGAAAACCGACAACGAGCCGTCTCAAAACAAGTCTGGCAGCCGTAAACGGAAGTCGGACAACGAGGTGGCCAACATGGAGCGCACTCGGTCGCGGCCCCAACGGAATAACGACTACCAGAAAGTCATGAGCGGGCCATGCCCCTTCCACCCCAAGGGAAAGCACGCGGCCAAAGACTGCTACATGCTCAAGAAGTTTGCCTCCGAGCAGGCTTCATCGTCTGGCGCCGACAAGGACAAAGACAAGCCAGATCAGGGTCCGGCCGACGATTTTCAAGATCCTCAGGCCGAGCTCAACCACATCTTCGGAGGGCCGTCCGCATACGAGTCCAAGCGCAAACAAAAGCTAACAGCACGCGACATCAACATGGTCTCTACGACGGACACCCCCCAGTACCTGCGCTGGTTAGAGATGGCCATCACCTTCAATCGCGTAGATCACCCAGATCGGGTTTCCCACCCAGGACGCTATCCACTCGTCCTAGACCCGGTCGTCAGAAACATCAGGCTGAAGAAAACCCTCATCGACGGATGTAGCGCACTCAATATCCTGTTCGCCAAGACTTTGGACGAGATGAAGATTCCTCGTTCAGAACTACGGCCGAGCACTGCGCCCTTCCATGGGATAATTCCTGGCCTATCATCAACTCCACTCGGGCAGATAACCTTGCCGGTAACCTTCGGCACGCAGGATAACTTCCGCATGGAAAACGTTTGTTTCGAGGTAGCCGACTTCGAGACCGCGTACCACGCGATACTCGGACGACTGGCACTCGCCAAATTTATGGCGATACCGCACTATACGTACATGGTGCTCAAGATGCCTGGGCCAGCAAGAGTCCTTTCCCTCCGCAATGACAACAAGCAAGCCTTCACCTGCGACAAGGAGAGCTGCAAACTGGCTCAATCACAAGAGGCGGCAGTTGGGCGTGATAGCATTCGGCAAGCCGTCACAGCTGAAGTGGAGCAAGATCAAGTTCTGGCAAAAAAAGCAGCGAAGTCGGGAATTTCAGCGGACTCTGACATGAAGAAAATCCCCCTGGACCCTTCCGACCCCTCCAAGACTGCTCTAGTCGGGACTGGACTCGACCCCAAATAGGAACACGCGCTCGTCACCTTCCTACAAGTTAATAAAGATATCTTTGCATGGAAACCGTCCGACATGCCGGGCGTACCAAGGGAGGTGATCGCCAAAGCCCCTTCCTGGCACGCCAACCGTCGATGCTTTACACCGGCAATATGATTATAGGGCTACTCGTCGGATCGAAACTTGGTGGATTGCAAAGGAACATGAGGAGATTTTATACTGGTTCGGGCCCTCGATGTGAGGTAATACCCTACGTCCAGTTGTGATATATTCCTTTGAGGATATGTGTTGTTCTGATGAACTTGTGCCCTCAGGGGGCACCCTGCCTCCCCTTATATACTAGGGGACAGGGGTACAAGGTAGGAGTCCTAGCCGGATTACAGCCAAGGGATCTCCTCTTAGAGATATAACCTACCCGACTAGGACTGTATATTCCTTATCGTACAAGGCAAAGTCTACCGGGATCTATCATATCTCTAATTACAAGGCTAGGCCCATTCTCTATCCGAGTGGCCCATATGCTTGTGATGAGGTACCCGGGCCCCATGGCCTCCACATTACTCCACTCGGACAAATAACTCTGCCAGTTACTTTTGGCATGTTGGAAAATTTCCGCACAAAGAACATCTGCTTTGGGGTTGCCGACTTCGAGACAGCATATCATGCTATACTCGGACGGCCTGCACTAGCCAAATTCATGGCAGTGCCCGATAATACATACATGGTGCTCAAGATGCCAGGACCCGCTGGAGTACTTTCTTTGCGTAGCGATGTCAAGCAAGTCTTCACCTGTGACAAGGAAAGTTGCGAGCTGGCCCAATCTCACGAGGCGGCAGTCAGACGAAGCAATATCAGACTAGCTGCAACAACTGCAAATGAGGATGATCATATTCCAGTGAAGAAAGCAGCCAAGTCAGGAATTTCAGTGGATTCAGAGATGAAGAAGGTCCCCCAAGACCCTTCCGACCCTACCAAGACTACGCTTGTCGGGACCGGACTCAACCCCAAATAGGAAGACATGCTCATCACCTTCCTCTAGGCAAATAGGGATATATTTGCTTGGAAGCTTTCTGACATGTCTACTGTACCAAGGGAGGTGATCGAGCATTCCCTGATTGTCAAGCTGGACGCCAAACCAGTTAAGCAACGACTAAGGCGCTTCACACAAGATCAAAAAGATGCTATTTGGGAGGAGATAACCAAACTCCTTACAGCCGGGTTCATCAAAGAGGTCTACCACCCGGATTGGCTAGCAAACCCAGTCTTGGTCCGAAAGAAGAACGGTAAATGGCGGATGTGCGTCAACTATACCGACTTAAACAAGGTGTCCCCCAAGGATCCATTTGGTCTACCTAGGATAGATCAGGTGGTCGATTCAACTACGGGATGTGAATTACTCAGTTTTCTAGACTGTTACTCGGGATACCATCAAATCAGCCAAAGGTGGAGGACTGCCTAAAGACTTCTTTTATCACGCCATTCGGGGCAAAGTGCTGTCACTATGCCATTTGGGTTGAAAAACGCTAGCGCAACGGATCAACGTGCTATCTAGCGATGTCTTCACTCTCAAATCGGGCGCAATGTGGAGGCCTATGCGGATGACGTGGTGATCAAGGCCAAAATCAAGGAAGACCTCATCGCCGACTTGGAAGAAACTTTTCAAAGCCTTCGAAGACTCAAGATGAAGCTGAACCCAGAAAAGTGTGTCTTCGGAGTGCCATCGGGAAAGCTATTTGGCTTCATCGTATCACAACGGGGCATCGAGGCAAATCCAGAGAAAATCAACACAATCATGAACATGGCACACCCAACTAGCTAGAAGGATGTATAGAAGCTGACCGGCTGCATGGCGGCACTCAGCCGATTCGTTTCTAGACTCGGTGAATGGGGTATGCCCTTTTCAAATTACTGAAGGAAGTTGACAATTTTCAATGGATGCCAGAAGCCCACACATGCTTTCAAAGACTTCAAGAAGTTCCTCTGGCAGCAAGCACGGTGCTGGTAGTCGAGCGGGCAGAGCCAGGCCACATACAGAAAGTTCAAAGGCCAGTCTACTTTGTCGGTGAAGTCCTAGGCGAATCCAAGATGAGACATCTCCAAGTCCAGAAGTTGCTATATGGCTTAAAAATAACTATCCAGAAGTTGGTGCACTACTTTCCGTCGCATCAAGTTACAATCGTCACATTGTATCCACTCGGGGACATCCTACACAATCGCAAAGCTACCAGCAGAATCGCTAAATGGGAACTTAAGTTGATGGCGTTTGACATCGTGTTTCAGCCACAGATAGCAATCAAGTCACAAGCACTTGCCGACTTTATGGCCAAGTGGACAGAAGTTCAGATGGCTACTTGAATAGACAAGTTAGAATACTGGATGATGTACTTCGGTGGAGCAGGGGCTAGCGTCGTTCTGACATCACCCAAGGGAGAAAAGCTCAAATATGTCCTTCAGACACACATTCCAGCATCCCACAACGTCGCTGAGTACGAGGCACTCATCCATGGGCTCCACATCAACATATCACTCGGCATCTGCCGACTAGTAGTTCGCGGGGATTCTCAACTCGTGGTAAACCAAGTCATGAAAGACTGGACATGTCTGGACAACAACATAGTAGCATACTGTCAAGAAGTATGGAAGCTAGAAAACAAGTTTCACGGGCTAGAGATTACACACATACTACCCCAGTACAACAAAGCTGCTGATGAGTTAGCCAATATGGGATCCAAGCGAGAAATGGTCCTGACAGGGTTTTGTCGAGCACTTATTGGAGCCATTAGCAAAATGAAGCCAGTACTCGAGTAGTCGAGGGCTGAACCTACCCCGACAACAACAGAAGTGCTAATTATCTCTCGGGATTGGCAGACTCCAATCATCAAATTTCTTCTAAAGATGAGCCCCTAGAAGATCGTAGTGAAGCCGAGCGGATTAAACGTCGAAGCAAATGTCTCCTTGTAGTCAGAGAAAACCTCTATCGTCGAAGCGTATCTGGAGTCCTCATGCACTGTGTCACACCTGAGGAAGGCAAGCAGATTTTACAATCCATCCACTCGGGCATCTGTGGCAACCATGCTGCATCAAGGATGTTAGTCAAAAAGGCTTACAGGCAAGGATTCTTCTGGCCGATTGTAGTTACAGATGCTAAAGACATAGTTCGGGCATGCAAGGGATGCCAATTCTTTGCTCGGCAAACACACCTACCAGCTCAAGAATTACAAACAATTCTAATATCTTGGCCATTTGCAGTTTGGGGGCTTGACATAGTTAGGACGTTCAAACACTTGTTCGTCACAATGGATAAATAAATTTGTTGCTACCATGACAGCGTCAAGGGCAAAAGACTTCATCATGACTATCATATACCAATTTGGAGTCCCCAACCACATTATAACGGACAACGGCACTTAGTTCACCGGCTGCGTCTTTCAAGATTTCTGTGACGACTTTGGCATCAAGATCTGTTATGCTTCTGTGGCACACCCACAAAGCAATGGGCAGGTTGAGCGTGCAAATGGTATGGTCTTACAAGGTATCAAGACTAGGGTGTTCGATCGACTATAGCCATACGCACGGCGGTGGGTGCATGAGCTTTCATCCGTTCTCTGGTATTTAAGAACCACAGTTAATCGGGCAACAGGGCAATCCCCTTTCTTCCTAGTCTATGGTGCGAGGCTATGTTACCAACCGAGTTGGAGTTCAGCTCTCCACGAGTTTGGGCCCACTCAGAAGTCAAATCAACCGAAGACCGACTGGTCGAGCTAGATCAGTTGGAAGAAGCAAGGGACATTGCAACTATCCAATCGGCAAGGTATCTTCAAGGCCTGCGTCGTTATCACAGTCAGAATGTTCGTGGCCATGCCTTTTCGGTGGGAGATCTCGTTTTGAGAAAAATCCAAACCACCAAAGATAGGCATAAACTATCTCCCTGATGGGAGGGGCTGTTCATTATTGCTGAGGTGACACGTCCGGGTGCCTACCGACTAAAGACAGAAGACGGCGTCCTAGTCAACAACTCATGGTACATAGAACAGCTACGTCCTTTCTATACCTGAGTTTTGTACTCCATTTATATATAAATAAAATTTGTTACTTTGACTCACTACATCACTTGTTTCAACCGAGTAGTGAGTCAGGGGCTGCATGATAATGACACATGTCTTTTGTCGTTTATAAAGTTCGACCTTGTTTTGTCTAAGTCATGAAGTTTTATAACAATTATGCTAAGTTTCCGAGTATAATGCTTTCTAAAGTTTGTCTCAAACCACTCGGCATAAACTAGCTAGTCAGGTAAAACTAATGATGGCTAAAATAAAACAAGTACTCGGCAAGAAATAACAACAAACATCAAAAAGTATTTACAGTATTTAAACATTGTTCCTGTCAGACACCGACTACTTAAGAGTTCATGTTTACATGGGCAGATCCTCGGCAATGGCCTCGGCAGTAGGCCTAACCTAGCTTATCGGCTACAATCCCTCTTCTGGGGTAGTACCTTCAACAAAGCCCTCTCCAATTGCCTCGATGTCCACCCGGGGGTAGAGAGACTTTGTCATGGCCAATGCTTGGGCAATCCCCATGGCAACGTTCTTGGATGAGTACTTCTTCAGAAGGACAGGGGCCTCATCAAGACGCTATGCCCCCTAGGAAGATGGAATTGGAGCTGGGCCTGGCCAGGCTTGTTCCACGACTCCTTTATTATCTTAATCTCTTCAACAAAGGTGCCAAACTAGATCTGTGAATTGGCTTTAAAGGTTGCTCACACAGAAAAGAGGCATCAATTAATATGGATGCCTAGTCAGACAGAGTACCAGAGCAGATATGAAGCTTACTTGTGTACTCGGTGTCCACCTTGGACTTCGCCTTCTCGAGCTCCTTTAGCTCCTTCTTCAGGCGTTCAATCTCAGGGGACTGGTTGTTCAAGTTCGTCTCTAGAGCTACAGCCAAACAAAGTCGAAGATCAACATTATGGAGAAGATAACTGGAGTTACTCGGGCAGAAGAAAAACATACTTCTGATAGTCCCTGTCTTCTCCCAGTTCTCGTCCTTAAGCTTGTTTACAAAGTCCTTTAGCCACTCCTCCCTCTCCATGCTAGTCTTCTCCAAATCATCTTTGGTGACCTAGAGATGATGGAGTTGAGTGAGCCGAGGGGCAAGTTGGAAAAGGACTTTGCCCATCTTCGCGGATCGATCGACCACGTGCTGCACGGATACATTGCAGTCAGGCAAGATCAGCAACAACAGCAGAAGATTCTAAGAAATTGCAAATCAGCAAATACTGTCAGACGGATTATGTACCTGGATACTCCTTGACGCGGTGATAGCGGCCTCCATCAATCTGACTTGCTCCCTCTAGGTGGCTTCCTCGTTGTGCTCGAAAGTTTGTTCTTCGCCCTCCAGCGTAATCCAGTAAAATGTCCGGGGGAAGTTTGGTTGAGGAACCTCAAGCCTGAGAAGGTCATCATCGTCAGAAGATGGAGAAAGTAGAGGAGAAGGAGTCCTAGGCCTTGGATCGATTTGCGGTGTTGGGTCTTTGGTGAGCTCAGGAGCCGGGACGTCTGCGACGGTGTCTTGACTGGGTGAAGTTTGCAGCCCAGTCAAGTAGCTTGTCTCAACCTCAAGGACTGGGACGGCACTCGGCTCGGGCTGCAGTTCTACTATCTCAGCCTTAGTTGGGACAGGAGTGGCTACGGAGGTTGGTGCTGCTGTTCCTTTGGGATCAACATCACTTGGCTTCCTGAAAAATTACTCCGCAATCAAGATGTTGCAAAACTACTCAAGATTTTTTGAAGATCGAGGGTTTTCATACCTTCTGGAAGTCTTAAACCTCCACCCTTGTGTGCTGGTGGTGGAGGTAGTCGGCGAGGGGCCCGAAGGACTACTCTGCGGCGGTCGGCGGTGCGGTCTTGGTCCAGTCAGCACCGCACTAGGTGCGACCAACTAGGGCTTGGTAGTAGTCAGCGGTGTGGTCCTAGGGATGGTTGGTCCAAGGCTGCGCTACTGGGATATTTGATCACTAGACTGCCTGATGCCTTGCTCGGTGCATCTTTCTTCTTGGCCTGGTCCATCGCTAGTTGCTTCCCAGCTGTAATGCCTAGAAATTCGTAACTAGAATTCTGAACATTTCTATGTATTAAATCGTTGTCCAAGAAAGGCAGGGTACACAATACCAAGTTGCAATACATAGTGTGTCTTACAAACAGAATAAAATTATCTTACATAAATGCAGTGGTAAAGATAAATAAAGCCTATATACAGCTAGCCAAGCGGAGGCTTCCATTCCACAGGCGTCTTGACGGTGGATCCAGTCTAGTCCTCCTAATGATCCTCGTTGGACAGGTACTCCACCATTGAGAGGGGTAAAAGGGAGCAAGACTGAGTACCACCCACAATACTCAACAAGTCAAACCCGCGAATATGCACAATGCATGGGAGACAAAGGAAAGCTCAGGGTTCATTTATGTAAAAGCAGTAAATAAACAGTAATAGTTCACAAGCATTAAAAAGGTTAATTAATTAAGCAGTATTAATCCTTCACTTATCAACGTTACACTACGTTGACCAGGCCCAATCATTCATCCTACCTCTACAGCAAATTTTAAGTCAGTTTACTATGGTGAGACTAATCACGGTGAGTCTTGACCAAAATGCCCATGACCGCGGGCGCGGCTATTTGAATAGATTTTACCCTGGCAAGAGGTGTACAACTGTACCCATAAGACACAACCGCACACACGTTCCCGTGTGCCGGCGTGGCACCATGACACCCCGCGAGAGGCTATGACAGGACCGTTCTCACAACCTCTCCCTAACCATCCACACCACGCTGAGGTTGCACCTGCCGACAGGGCACACCATATCAACCAGGCTACCCCTGTTGCGCCACAATGGATCTGAAAGCCGATCAATTAGACCCCAAGCTGACCCAACTCCATCACGCCCATTCTCACCAATGGTGCCTAGGAGAGGGAGAAGATACACTACAAGCCCAGCCGTTGCCCACGCTGGCTTGTGGTATGTACGATTAATTGCCCAAGGGGTTCCCGTAAACTGGTCCTTAACTGCCATGGGTGCGACCAGCAAAACCATACACCCACAGCCCACCATGTAGGTCAAAATTTTAGTAATTTAAGATCAACATGTCCAAAGTTCCATTTCCCGACATAGAGTTGAACAACAAATGTAAATAAGAGTATTTAAATTCCCATGTGAGCTAATGGTTTCTAAGCAAGGCTAAGCATCCTAACCATAGCCTCTAGTCATATTATTACCCAGCTACAAAGGTATACAAGAGGAATTAAGTCATAGCAATTAAAATTGCATTATATATGTCCACTTTCCCACATGAAATGATGAAACAATGCATGTTTGTTAATTTAAAACAAACATTTTGCAATAAATGGGTACAATATGATTGAGGAGAACGATGTAACTTGCCTTGCTCCCACTTCGCGAACTCTGCAACGACTTCGTAATATAAGGGAGGGTGGACTGCGTTGGATTCTATATTAAACAAAGCACAAACAATTAAAAACAGTATATGTGGGCACTGAAACAGGGGCTAAAAGTATTTTTAATAAATTCTTGGTATTTTTTGGATTTAATGAAATTTAGATGGAATTAATCAGAGCCCGTATGAATAAGTTATGGATTTTTAAAGTTTTACTATGATTTTGCTATACAAAATAAGTCCTTAATGATTTATTGCGCAATTATACGGATTATGGCGTCAGCAGACCACGAGGCTGGCGCTGACAAGCGGGGCCCACGGGTCAGTGGCGCTAGGAGGACGGTGCACGGTGGACACGGTCCACCACGGCCTGACGGGGACTGGTCACATGGCTACCACACGGCAGCCAGGAGGACCGAGTGGCCGACGCGGTGCCGAGGTGGCACCGACATGGCGAAGGAGCGGGCATCCGCAGGGACGCCACGCGAACGGTCCCAATCTACCGAGGCAGATCGAACGGCCTAGGACAAAGGAGGCTCGCCCCTGCCGGCGTGGCCGCACCGCGGTGGGACGAGCGGCCCAATGGTTGCCGCCGGCGACCATCCGGCCCCCCGGAGAGCGGCGGAGGAGCTGACGGAGCGAAAGGGGACCTCACCGAGGAGCGCCGATGATGGCACGACGATGAAAGGCACCGATTGTGGGCACCCCATGACTTATACCGTACGTTACAGTTAGCTCATGTCAACGCGAACTATCTAGTTAGGTAGGGTCCATATAATCAAAATAACCACCTAACCTCATCGCAGACTTGACACCGCTAACCATAGGTACAATATAAATCCAAAATGCCGAGAAGTGTACAAAAGAGATAATCATAAGGATAGCTTGCCAGTCCTCCCTGTCATACGCCTGTCAAACCACTCGATGGTGGCGACCAAACACGATACGTACCCCAGAGGACTCGAACCACAATAGCTATCCCCCAACCATCTCAATTCTACACAACTCATACTCATATTCAGCTAGTCCCCAGAAAAGCGACTAGCCTCACACTTTCATCGTAAGCAATTGATAAACATTACAAGTACTCTAAATATGGATAAAAGTGCAGCAGGGTTATATACATTACATAGAGGGTTTACACACCCTAATTCATCACAGAGTAGCACAAAAGATAGCAGCGGAAAATATAAACATAAAAGGTAAAACCAGTGGTGCCATACCCATCCCACAAGGCAACCGACTGGGGCAGAACTTAACTTCAACTACACATTATCCTCGCCACCCTCGGCGGGATAATAGTAGACCACATCAATGTCGTCGTTGTCCTCACCTAAAAGATGCAGCGTGAGTACACAAGTACTCAGCTAGACTTATACAATAATAATAGTTCAAAGGAGTAATGCTAGTCTCTACATCAAGGAGTATGGCTAGGTTGATCGATTTTACATAAAGCTGATTTTATTGAGCAAATATACCTTGAAACTATAAGCATTTGCGAAATAACTCAATCTGAAAATTTAGGACAGCAAGTATATAGTTCTAAAAATGGAATATAAATGAGCATAATTCCATGCTCTAACATCAACAATGGGCCACCATTGCCCAAACAATTATGCTACACAAGCATATCATCTTTCATGACTACAGCCAAGTCATATTCAATATCAAAACCTTTCATGTAAACCCATCCATTCATGACTATCCTAAGTCATGGTAACCACATAATCCTAAGTTTGATGCTAACACAATTGACTAACACATCAAGCGTCGTCCGTAACCGTGGACACGGCTATTCGAATAGTTCTTACTCTGATCAGAGGTGTACATCTTTACCCACACGATGTGATAGAAGCCAAACAGTTACACTCTAGTTTGATCCGTACATATCTGTACCCACACTCTACACATTGAGTGCGGACTAGAGGTCACAACAGAACCTTTTACACCCTTAGCCCCAACCACCTATACCACGTCTGGGCCCCCGACGACTTAGTCGTGCGTGTGTGGTGACTAAGGTGGGCTCACCCGTCGTGGGAGGCACCTCCGGCCAAAGCCAGGCGCGCTCGAGGTCCTCCAACGGAAATCCCTCCTCACGACTGATAGACGGGCGTAGATGGCCACAGCCTCCCGTGCTACTGAGTTCAGCCGTCCCATTACCGGCATGTGGAAGTACGTAGGGTGCTTGAATAGACGTCAACCTGCTCGGTCCTTAACGACCCAGATAGAGCTACATGCATCGGGGAAACACCATCCCTTCATCGCCCTATCATCCGTCCAAGTCAATCATATTTTCAGTTATTAATCAGAAGTGATTCTTTTCAGATTTTAACCCATCCATTCTCATTGAACTAGTTTTGAACCGATAGCTCCATCTATCGGATTTTTTTTCTAAGTCTAGAATAAGCATGGCTAAGCATTCGGTAAACTAAAAGCATCCCAAAGTCCTTAACCAGGGGTGACAAGGTATAAACATGGCATCAATAATCAAGGAATGGAAATGCATATAATTGGGTAATATTAACTCTACCCGTTTTTCCCATTTTTCACAAAACCGAAACATGCATATAGATATTTCCTTCACAAACAAATCAATTTATGGAAAATATAGGTTCAATATGCTTATATGCTTGCTTAGAAGCTTATTTAGATGCTTGCCTTGCTGCAGCGATGGATCATTCTCAAGCTCTGGGTTAGCCTCCACGTACTCCATATCCTCAGAATCTATCGATAAGAAGCGAATATGCAAATAAGAAGCAATTAAACATGTCTATGCAAAAATGATCAATTAATTATGAGATAAATACAGTAGGTATGGCATGTCCTAACAAGATTTTAAAAGAACCAAGTCATTTGCATCTCTAGATTGGGAGATAAAAAAATAACAAGGTAGGAAGGCTGAAAATGGCAGTTTTGTAATTATTTATATTGTAACCTTGAGTTGTTATATTTAACTGATATTTTCCATTAAGATTTCAAGAAGGCATGTATTTTTGTATAAAAGAGCATAACCTACTGGTTTCAACAAAATTTGGTTCACTGAAGTTTGATTTAAAAAGATTTAGATATGGATTTTACAAATTTATTAAAAAGAAAGGTTAGAAAATACTTAGACCTATTTTGGGAGGTAATTTTGACAAATATAAATTGTCCACAGTAAATTTACAATTTTCTGAGTTTAACAAAAGTGGTTTCACCTTTTTAGCAATTAGGATGAATTTTCTAGAAATTTATAAACTTCTAGGTTATAAAAATGTATATAATAGATATTTCCATTTTTAGAGAAAAATCCTACACAGAAGGTCTCACTTTTTATTTTACCAAATTAAAGAGCACAATTTTATGAATCCGCAGAAATTTGATTTACCTCAAAAGGAGTTATAATGGATTTTATAGAAATAATTCAAATTCCTAGACACAAAATAAGTTACTTTGCTTCATTTTATTTTATGGGTATTTTCTGTACAGAAGTAGTATTACTTTATTTTAAAGTTCACAAAATTACAGAACTAAAAAAAATTTGTTTCACTCAAAAAGGAGTTAAAATGAATAAGATATAGATTTACAATGTTTGGCTATTTTTCTGTTGGAAAAATATTTCAATTCAACATTTCTATTCTTTTCTTTTTCTCTCTTTCTCTCTTACAGGTGGGGCCTGCTCGTCAGAGAGACAGAGCAGAGCAAGGCGAGGCGGCCTGGGCCGCTGTCTCTGTTTGCCGGTGCCGGCGGCGAACGGCGGCGCGGCTTGGGTGGCGGCCAAAAGAGAAAGTGTAGAGGAAGACGAGACGAAGCTAAGGGTGGTCCTCTTGCTAGCTCGGGTGACCAGAATCGACGGCGAAGGCGGCGCAGGCGGCGGAGTACTTCGGGTCGACGATGTGTATCCTGTTTTGGACTCGATCTGGATGTGTACATGCATGCGGGAGTTACTGCTAGGTGCCAGGATGCTCACCCTGCGATGGCCCGAGGGAGAGGAGGGCTGGACAACGGTGGCGACGGAGAGAACGGCTCGGCGCCGGTGGAAATCCACTGGACGACGGCGTCGGCTCGACTCGGCCCAGGGGCTGGCAAACCAAGGAAAGAATGATGTTGCTGGGACCCTAGGGGCGCTTCCAGAGTGAGGAATCGGACTGAGGCTCACCGGGGAGCGAGGAATCGACGGCGGCGACACAGATCGGCGCCGGGGAAGACGGAGGCCGATCTCGAGCTTCACCGCGCTATACTCCGATTCCTTCGGCTGGCAGTCTCCTGGAGGCCGGACGATGATGCTAGCGAGCTGGCTCGGTCAGAAACCTCCTGTGCCGGCTGGAACGGCAAGGCGACACCGGCGGCGGTTCTGCAGAGCCGAGACAAGGCACGGCGGCGACACGGCTGCTTCGACCGGCGATCCTAGGGCAACCAAGTGCAAAAATGGGATGGTCAGAAGGTATAGATCACGTTGCTGAGGATTGGGAAGGATGGACCTCACCGGCGTTGGCTCAAGCTCAGTCGAACACCTTCGACAGCAGGGAGGAAAAGGGGTTGCCGGCGGTGATCCTTGGAGATTTCACAGGTTTTCTCGGTGGGAACGTGGAGAGGAAGAGGAGAGGAGTTCTCTGGTGAATTTTGGAGTGAATTGGTCGAGATCTCCAAGGGTATGCTGTCCAGGGCTTGCTCTGTGAGCTGGGGAGGAGAAAAGAAGGAGGAAACGACACCTGTGCCATGCAGTGCTGAGGTGCTCCAACTCCACAGTGGTCAAGGGGGGTCCCACATGTAAGACAATATTTTTCCACATATCTTTGGCTAACTTTAGTCTATATCTTGTGGGCCCAAGTAGTGGAAACCTAGGAGAGGAGAGGGGTATAGGTAGAAAACTTGGTGAATCACACTGTCCCAAGCTGTAGTAAGGCTGACAAGTGGGCCAGGGTCTTGTGGGTCCCACTGGTCAGTGACTTGAGAGAGGAGAAATCTCTAGAAACTGTCTTGTGAGCTGTCAAGCAGGCAGTCTTTGCATTACTGTTTCACTAGGTTAATGAGGAGCATAAATTAGGGAAAAAATACTGGAGATAGGGGAAGATATGTTTAACCTGCTGACCAAATTTCGTGGTTAGAAGTGATCTGGTTTGCCTTTGGTGAAATTGCAAAGTGGGGCTACTGATCCAGTTTTTCTGCAGCTTGATTCATCTCCCGGTGCCTTGCTCTTATCATTTTATGGCCTTTCCTTGAGAGATAAATCAAACCAAAATTCCTGGTGGCAGGGTTCATGTTGGCACACTCTTTGGCAAAAGGGCTCTATCTACTTAGTCTCCATTTTTATTTGGTGAATTTTAGAAGTGTACACATTCATTTCAGCTAGCTTCCTAGTTTTGCTGATTTGAGGGACTTAGTTGAAGTATTTATTGAAGTGATAAAATCATGAAAAATTTACAGTGGGTTGATTAGGTAGGATAGTGTTCACAGGGATTTTTCCATGATTTTATGTGCAATCAAAAATCCTTAGAAAATCCTTAGACTATACAAATGCATATGTCGAAGAGAAGGACACAGGCTGAAGCTTGTTTGAAATTTTTAAGGGATCTAAACTAATGAAATAAATTCTGGAAAAATTAGATTGATTCACGATAATTAAAATAGTATTTGAATAAATTATTTTCCATATATGTTTCTGTGAAGTTTGTTGCACTGTTAGGAGTTGGTCCATTTTTGCCGATAGGGTTTTACTATTTATCTAGAACAAACTGGCACTGATCTATTTAAATGAGGTGCTTCCCGAAGGGATAAAATTATGAAATTTTTACAGGGGCTTACTCACATCACCTGACATGTTTAGGAGTTTTTCTAGGATTTTTTTTTGATATACACAACTTGGGAAGTAAAAGCTAGCACAAAGCAAAGGATTAGCTAGGGCTTAAATTAATTTGAGTTACATGAAAAGATGATTCAACATTTTAATTAGAAGACATTAATGGCTCTAGGAGACTTAAATAATTACCTCTATTAGATTGGGGATGTTACAGCGATCCAAAGCGGGGAATGGTGCAACAGTTCGGGAGCTCGGCGGCAAGGGCGTTTCAACGGTGATCAACGGCCGCGGGAGGGTGAACGTCGATGAGGGGACCCTGGTCAAGGTATAGGAAGAAGTTAGGGCCCAAATGGCCTAGTGAATCGATGGGAAGACACGGCCAAAGGCAGATGGATGGCTTACCAAAGGGGATTGGCGGCAGGGAAGGGACTCTGGCGGTGTAGGGGCTCGTGGGAGCGGCGGCCGTGATTCTCTGGTGTGCGGTGAAGCTGGCGGTGGCGGGTGCATGGCCTAGCGGCGGCGTCGAGCGGCTAGAGGCGGTGGAGCACGGCGGCGGCTCGGGTTCACATCGTGCGAGGGGCTAGGGGGACACGGAAAGCTTGGGTGTTTGAGGGAAACTGAGCGGAGGGGCACAGTGGTGGTTTAAGTAGACGTGAGGAGAGCGAGATCGTGGCCGAGGCAGCTAGATTTTGCGGAAAGAGGGAAACGACGACGAGGGTGGGAGGTGCGAAATTCACATGGGGTGATGCGCGATAGGGACGGGAGACGTGGGGGAGTGGATCGAGGACTCAGTCCGCGCAATCCGAACTGAGGGTGGAGGCGAGAAGGGGCGGCAACGGGCGCCAATCTAACGGCGGCAGGGATTTTCCTCAGCCGGAGGAGGAAGATGGGTTAGACGTGTGGGCCCTGGTCCCACACGTCAAAGGGAGGAGAGCGGGGGAGCGGGGTGGCTCGCTGGCAGGCGGCCCCCAGCTGGTGGCGGGTGTAGGGAGAGGAGGCGCAGGGCTTGCGGGCCGCGCAAGCCGGCCGCACAGGAGCGGGCCACGGCCTAGGAAGAGAAAAGAAATGAGAAAAAGAGGAAAAGGGAGAAAAGAAAAGGAAAAAGGGTTTTCAGAGCGAATTAAATTTCGATAATTTGTTTTGAATTATTAAAATTACTTCCAGTGCTCTAAAAATTCTACTAAAAATTTTGTTAGTGTATTTTGGCAAGAAGAATATAGGAAAGGTACTCCTAGCCATGGTATTTTATTATTTTGTATTTCTCTCATTTAACTAATTCACAAGGCCTTTTTAAATAATTTCTTGAGGCTTTTTATTTAGTATTTTTTGTGTGGCTCTATTACGGGGAAACTCAGGGTGTGACAACAGCCCTCTTGGGGCTAGGATGGGCTGCTGAGGGGCTGGCCGGCCATTTTCTAGTCCCACTGGCTAACTGGCCTTGTGGGTTAGAATGGAACTTAGCGAATTCTTGCAAGCATTACACAAGATATTACCTTCGGCCGAGGCCTGTCCTTGCAATATGGCTTGGGGGCTCGCTCGGCGTCTAAAGTCTCGACGACTCCATTGATGAAATAGCCATGCAAGGTGTCGGTGACGACATCCTTGTTGACAAAATCGTTGCACTCCCGAGTCAGATCGTTCATCCCCTAGTAGTCGTAGCCAAGGTGAATCCTATCCTTCAAGGGTCGAATCCAGTGGTTTTGGAAGGTCATGGCCACCCAAGGTCCGGTCAGCCCTGTGTTCTTCAGCGCGTCGATCTTCTCCTGTAGCAATTGCACCTGAACCATCTCAGCCTACGACGGTATGGTGGTCCAGCTCTCCAGAACGGCAAGGGGATTTCCAGAGAAGGGCAGCAAGGAGGGCTCAGGATTGGAGCAGTAAAACCACTCCTGATGCCACCCTTTCAGTGAAATCTTTAGGGGAACATGTAAGTAGGCCTTCTTCATCTCATTACAGAGCTGAAGGCCTACTCCCCCTATCACTTGGATTTTAGATTTGGAGGGTTGCAACTTGACATGAAACAGAAAATAGGTGAGGTTGAAATGGGGATCGATCCTAGAAAGGCTTCACAGAGAGTGATAAAAATCGAGATGTGAAGAATGGAGTTGGGGTTGAGGTGGTATTGCTCAATCTTGTAATACTCAAGGAGCCCGCAGAGGAAATCGGAAGAAGGAAGGGCGAGGCCGCGATCAAAAAAAGAGGCGAAGACCATGGTTTCGTGGGTACCTGGAGAGGGAATCGACTCACCAGTGGCAGGACGCCAGTTGATGATCTCCTTTGGTTGAAGGTTGTTCTTCCTCTCCAGAAGGGCCAGCTTCGTTGCACAACAATCTGATGTCGGCCAAGCATCAGACGGCATGGCGGGGATGTCGAAAGGTGCCCTCGACATGATTGGGGTGTGGAACTGAGCGAGAAAGCTTCTGGATGATGGAAATCAACATAGGAGTGGAGATTTTCACGGATTTCTGGGAGGAAGCTCGAGCTACATGAAACTCTAGCTGAGGCAGAGAGCGTGAAGTTTGGAGATGAGCAGGAGCTAGAGCGTTTTTGATGAATTGGGGGAGAAAGGGGAATCTTTTCTCTCTCCCACCGCTTTATAGGCCTACACCGGCTAAGCAGGCTTGGGCCGGCTTGCTCAGTCATAGGCCATAAGATATGAGCTCCTAAATAGCATGTCCTATTGGATCGATCACTGGCTATGTTAAAATCACAGTGCAAATGCTATTTTATAGGAACCCTTTAAAATAATTAGATATGCTTCATGTTAAGCCTAACTACTGGACACATGTGTTCGGATATCTGAATTATTTAACAAGGTATTGAGGAGATATCCTTATAAGAATCAATGGCTGATCTCCATTGAAATTAGGGATGCAGGTATCTCTCAAGTACACCTCACCATATATTGGGTTAAAATCCATGAAGTGGTACTCGGCTTACATGCTTAGCCAAGATTGCCTTGAGCAAAAATATTTCTAGCTAATATTATGTCGAAGAAGTCCAATTTCTGAGAAATATAATGTGGAGGCCATGGGCCCCGGGTACCTCATCACAAGCATATGGGCCACTCGGGTAGAGGATGGGCCTAGCCTTGTAATTAGAGATATGGTAGAACCTGGTAGACTTTGCCTTGTATAATAAGAAATATACAATCTTAGTCGGGTAGGTTATATCTCTAAGAGGAGATCCCTTGGTCGTAACTCGGCTGGGACTCCTATCTTGTACCCCTGTCCCCTAGTATATAAGGGGAGGTAGGGCTCCCCCTAAGGGCAAGAGTTCATAGAAGTGAACATATATCCTCAAAGGAATACACCACAACGGGACGTAGGGTATTACCTCACATCGAGAGCCTAAACCTATATAAACCTCCTTGTGTTCCTTTGCAATCCACCGAGTTTCGATCCGACGAGTAGCCCCATATTTATATTGCCGGTGTAAAACATCGATAGTTGGCGCGCCAGGTAGGGGCTTCAGCGAGATCTATGTGGGTGCCATGGGCCCCGGGTACTTCATGACAAGCATATGGGCCACTCGGATAGAGGATGGGTCTAGCCTTGTAATTAGAGATATAGCTAGATTCGGCAGACTTTGCCTTGTATAGAAAGGAATATACAGTCCTAGTCGGGTGCGTTATATCTCTAAGAGGAGATCCCTTGGCCGTAATCCGGTTGGGACTCCTACCTTGTAACCCTGTCCCCCAGTACATAAGGGGAGGCAGGGCGCCCTATGAGGGTAGGTGGAGTTGGTTCACCAGAATCACCACCACAAATCCTCAAAGGAATAACACCACAACTAGACGTAGGGTATTACCTCACATCGGGGGCCTGAACCAGTATAAAATCTCTCTGTGTTCCTTTGCAATCCATCAAGTTTCCATCCGCCGAGTAGCACTATATATTTATTGCCGGTGTAAAACATCGACAGTTGGCGCGCCAGGTAGGGGCTTCGGCGCGATCTACATCTACAAGCTCGATGGATCTAGCAACCGGAGTCGACGGTGGCAAACTCTCCCTCGGAGATACAATTGCATTCGGAAGCCTCGACTTCGTCGCCGACCAGATCAGCAATCTCACCTTGGCCGACTCGGACTCGATCCGATCTACCAGGGAACCGGCCGACTCCGCGCCAGTCGGTCCACACGACGCTGCAGCAACCCTCATCGACTTGCTGCAGCAATCTTCATCTTGTTCGGGTCTCGGGACAACTCTTTCCTTCGATGTTCGACTCTAACTCGGCCTTGAGCCAGCCAAGATCGAGCTAAGAAGGGAAGAGATCGTCAATCTCCCGTACAGACTCAGCAACGCCGCGGATATCTTCGGACAACATCCGACGCGGCAAACCCGATCCCCTAGAATTCGACTCGGATACGGCCCAGAGCCGCTCAAGATCGGATCTAGGGAGGTTGGAGTTATAATCACCCCCATCAATTATTCCAACTATGACTCTCAGTCGGATTCTGACTCTAAGTCGGACAGCAGTTCGGCAAGCTTCTCCCCGCCACGAGAAATCTTCATGGCATCCAAAGGCCCCACTCGTACTCAGGAACCATGCTGACTACATGAGCAACAAGAGGAGGAGGCCTGCCGACTGCGAGAACAACGGGAGGAAGAAGCAAGACGCCTACACGCCCACAACGATGATCTACGCAGGGCTGGGTGAGCCGCTCAGCAACAAATCCTCCAAACCCGAGTCTGTGACCACGACGTCTTTATTACACCCCAACAGAACATCGTGGCCGCTGCAACTCTACTGGATACACTCCAGTTCGGACCTGATCACCAGGCCACTCCGACAATCGCAAGGATAAAAGCCGTGCTTACCGCTGCTGCATGTCAGCAACACCAACAGTCGGATGACACCCTCATACCGACCAGCTGCTCGGCTTCCCTAATAGCAGTCTCATCTACCTCAAAGCGACGCCGAGCAGCTGGCTCTAGTCAGCCGCATACGGAGGCACGTCAGGCGTCACTCGGCAACCCCAACGACAACCGGCGACGTCAAAGTAACCGCCGGGACGATCAGGACCACCGAGACCGACTACGGCGCGACCTTCGGCAAGACATCATTGCTTGGCACCATGAACGAGAAGAAGATGAGTAATGCCAACTGGAAGACAAGAACAAGCGTTTTGGCCTCCACCACGAGCGGTTTCGCCGCCGTATTCGGAGTCAGAGCCCTCATGAAGACGAAGGCATACCGGCCTTCACCCAGGAGCTACAACAGGTCGACTGGCTGTCGGGTTTCAAGCCTACAGGCATCGACAAATACGACGGCAAGACCAATCCCGAGTCCTGGCTCACGGTCTACACTCTGGCGGTCCGAGCAGCTAGAGGAAATCACAAAGTCGTGGCTAACTACCTCCCAGTCGCTTTAGCTGACTCGGCGAGGACATGGCTAACAGGACTTCCCAAGCAATCAATCGGCTCCTGGGGAGAACTCCGGAAATGCCTCATTGCCAACTTCCAGGGAACATACGAGAGGCCATCTTCCGAGTACGACCTGTATCAGTTGCATCAAAGGAAGAACGAGTCTCTTTGTGACTTCATCAAGAGGTTCTCTGAGAAGAAAAATTCAATCCCGAAGATCAAGGATGAGGTCATCATCGCCGCCTTTCGCAAAGGAGTCAAAGACACCTTGTTCATTGACAAATTCACTCGGAAGCCTCTGTTAACGCCAAAATTTGGTAAGGCCCTGTATTAGACTCGGTCAAGAAAAAGATTGTAGTCAACTAACGGAAATTGATCCAGAAGGGACCGAATCTGGGAAGGAGCCGTGAAGACCGCAGTATGGCAGTTATTTACCGTGTCTATTATTTATGCAGTGTTAGTTTTTATCTTTAGGAAACCTGATCTCGTGTCTGATCGGGTCTTATTAATATTTCCTCCTGTAAATTAGGAAATTGTATGCCGTGTCCAATAAGGACTCGTGTCAACTCGGGGTATAAATACGTATGCCCGAGTGCTGTGTAATGATCATCAATCGATCAATACAAATTCGGCGCATCACCACCCTTTCGACGGGTTCTTGCTTCTTGAGCCGGGCTGCATCGGTTAAGTTCGACCTCCTGCGAGAGGGTAAGTCTCGTCACCCCGGCTACCTATTGGCTAGGACTTCCTCAGTTAGGTCCGATATTATAGTCGGTTTATGGTAGTCGGCTTACCACGGTATATCTTTTTTGTCTATGGCTGCATCAGTTCAGTTTGATCTCATAGATTGATTAGGTATATCACATCACGCGTGCGTAGATCGTATTAGCTTACTGGGAGCGGTTTATCAACAGTTTGTGCTGCATCGGTTGGGTCCGACCTACTAAACTGCCAGTGATAAATCGTTCCTGCTAGGTTGATATTTTGTGCGCAAGCGTCTTATCGGGGTGTATAGCCAATAAGTTATCATATTTCACATCACGATCGCATCAGATCTATCGGCCTATCGAGATCTTGTTATCATCATCAGTTTGTGCTACAACGGTTGGGTCCGATCTACTAGACTGACGATAATAACTTTATTCTTAATAAGCCGATGGGTTTTATGCGGTGTTTTTATCGGAGTGCTTAGCCGATAAGTTATCTTTTAAATACAGCTGATTATACTGCCTGCTTTGTTGTACATTCTTGCCTGCATTACTATTACGATCGGCTAAGGGCTAGCTGATCAGTTTACTCTGCCGATCCGAGCGCGAGCACAGGTAAGCTCCCGGGCACGAGCTCAGGTAAGTTCCCGAGCACGATCAGCAGGCGAGGACCCGGGGACGACCTCAGGCAAGGACCTGGGCACGAGCACAGGCAAGAAACCGGGCACGGGTACGGACAGCGAACGAAGATTCGGGCGTGGGCACGAGCAAGGGCCCGGGCGCGGGTGTGGGCAGTATCTTCGCGACGACATTAGTAATTTTAACCATGATCAGCTGGAGTTCATTTAATCTATTCATTTACGCATCCTGCTTACTTATTTTATCAAGTTTATAGCTGATTTTTGAGCATCTCTTCGATGATCGGCTAGTTTAATATTTGTTATTATGCTACTGCTCATGCTCATGCCATCGGCCGATGAGATGAGTCCAGGTCGGCTTCTAGCCGATTGGCTCATGAGTTTAATATTTTTTTCTCCTTGTCAATTGCAGGGTCAAATTGACTGGCACGCCTACGAACCTCAAGATTTTAGGACCTGCACTGGAGTGAAGCAAATCTCCCAGGCCTTCGCGTGTCTCCCAGACGCCGAATGGCTCCCGGCGGGTTTTTGGCGTCAACACCTCCCAACTCTATCAAGGCTTTATTCGACATGGCGAACAAGTACGCCGACTCGACCGACGCTGTTGCTGAGGCCCTCGATGACAAGAAGGCACCCTGACAAAAGAAGCGGGAGGGCACCAACGACGTGGTCCCGACTAAAGTTGGGAGACGCAAATGCATGTTAGATGGCTTCATTGTGGCAGTCGGTCACAACCGTCTTCGACCTTCAACAACTAAAGATTATCAGAACGACAAGTGACATGCTCGGGGGCTCAAAAGCCCGAACGCAAGGATGGCATCCCCACTCCCAAATACCGAACAGCTAAGTCGCTTTCTAATAAATCTTTTCTCACTTGGCCTCGCCAATGCCGCAGCCGCTTACACCTAATAGGTGTACAAGCTGCACATTTTTTTAGGTTTTTCCTCTTAAATGGTTGCAAAAGTACTCGAGTAGCATAAATTCCGATCCGTGAAACTTTGCTCCATGAAAGACAAACTCAAGTCACCCAAAACGAGTGTCTGGGAAAGAGCCACGAGCCAACTCCCGACGCTAGGGGGGCTATGACTAGTCGGGCAGAGTGTTTAAACGTAAGGGGTCAACTACTCGAGGAAATTAATATAAAAAAGAGGAAGAACACGTATTTACATATATTGTAAAATACATTTTATTCAGGTGATTGTTTTCATCATCAGATGCTACTCATCCGATATCTTTATAATGCAGGGCCAATTCCGGATACGCGTGACAGGAACTCAGGGCTACGAGCCCATCTCCTACGCTCGGGGGCTGGACCAGTCTACCAAGGATCACTTGGAATGCTCCATGAGAGCTATTGACCAGGTACTCACGCCAGTCGGGATGTCATCTTCCCCGGCTATGCCCCATGTGGGCCAATAACCAACCTCCGGCGACAGTCGGAGCTCGGATACCACTTGGCTGGGTGAGGTACGCCCCATGAGGGTCGCCAGCCGAATCCTATGCTAATGCTAGGTTCGGGTACCTCATCCAGTCACAACTTCGTTGGGTAAAGAACGCCCCATGTGGGTCGCTAGCCGAATCCTACGCTAATGCAAGGTTCGGGTACTTTATTCGGCTAATAACCGACCTCCGGCGCCAGTCAGAGCTCGGGTATAACTCTATTGGATAGGGTACGCCCCATGAGGGTCGCCAGCCGAATCCTATGCTAATGCAAGGTTCGAGTACCTTATTCGGCTTTACCCAAGTCAGAGAAGACTTCCATCGTCAAAGCGCATCCGAGGTTCTCATGCACCGCGTCACACCTGAGGAGGGCAAGCAGATCCTGCAATATACCTACTCAGGCTTATGTGGCAACTAGGTTGCATCCAGAACATAAGTCGGAAAGGCTTGCAAATAAGGATTTCTCTGGTTGACGTAAGTTGAGACTATAAATTTCTCATTCCCGCTGACATGACGCAGAGGAGTCTAACTTCTGGGTGGGATGCCACTCGGGAAAGACTATAAACCCCTCTTTCCAGCTGACATGACGCTGACGAGTCCCATATACGAGTAGTATCCTACTCGGCAAGACTATAAATACCCATTCCGACTGACATGAAGTCGAAGAGTCCTACATACGAGTAGTTCCCTGCTCGGTAAGACTATAAATCACATCTGGTTAACATGATACCAAAGAGTCTCATATACCAGTAGTAATCTACTCGGGAAAGACTTCCAGGTTAAAGATCTTTGACTTTATGTTCAATTGTCTTCACAATTAAGCACAAGTCAAGGGCTACACCTAATAGGTACACCTATTCGGCGCACACTATTCATACTTCTACATGGAGCCCTTCATAGCCTCGCTGCCAGCTGACATGAAGCAGGACTCGAGAGAAGCAGCACTCGGACAAAGAGTACTCAGGAGAAATGCACTCGGGAAGACTTCACCGTGGAGGATGAGCACTCGGCATCAGCTGTGACTCAACTATGAAGGTCTCAGGGGCTACTGTGGGTGCCATGGGCCTTGGGTACTTCATGACAAGCATATGGGCCACTCGGATAGAGGATGGGTCTAGCCTTGTAATTAGAGATATAGCTAGATTCAGCAGACTTTGCCTTGTATAGAAAGGAATATACAGTCCTAGTCGGGTGCGTTATATCTCTAAGAGGAGATCCCTTGGCCGTAATCCGGTTGGGACTCCTACCTTGTAACCATGTCCCCCAGTATATAAGGGGAGGCAGGGCGCCCCATGAGGGTAGGTGGAGTTGGTTCACCAAAATCACCACCACAAATCCTCAAAGGAATAACACCACAACTGGACGTAGGGTATTACCTCACATCGGGGGCCTAAACCAGTATAAAATCTCTCTGTGTTCCTTTGTAATCCATCAAGTTTCCATCAGCCGAGTAGCCCCATATATTTATTGCCGGTGTAAAACATCGACAATCTACATCCACAAACTCGATGGATCCAGCAACCAGAGGTGACGGCGGCAAATTCTCCCCCGGTGAAACAATCTCATTCGGAAGCCTCGACTTCATCGCCGACATGCTCGGCAATCTCACCTTGGCCGATGCAGATCTAATCCAACCAGCCGAGGAACTAGCTGACTCCGCGCCAGTCGGCCCACAGGACGCTACAGCCACCCTCGTCAATTTGTTGTGGCAATCTACCACCTGCCTGAGTCTCGGGACAACTCTGTCCTTCGGCATCCGACTCGTGCTCGGCCTCAAGCCTGCCCGGGTCGGGCTAGGAAGGGGAGAGATTATCAATCTCCCATGTGGACTCGGCAATGCCACGGATCTACATCCCACGTGGCACACCCGATCCCCTATGCTTCAGTTTGGACATGGCCCAGAGCCGTTCCAGATTGTATCTAGGGAGGTCGGAGTCGTCCTTACTCCGATCAACTACTCGGATTCTGACTCCAAGTCGGACAACGGTTCGAACACCAGTTTGGACACCAGTCTAGCGAGTTTCCTTCTACCCCCAGAAATCTTCATGGCTTCAACCCCTCCATCGGAGGTACGCCGACTACAAGAGGAGCAACAAGGGGAGGCATGCCAACTACGGCAACAGGAGGAGGCCGATCGAGAGGCTCGCAACGACGAGCTACGTAGGGCTAGGCGAACTGCTTAGCAACAGATCCTCCAGACTAGAGTCAGCGATCACGACATCTTCGTCACGCCTCAGCAGAACATCGTGGCCGCTGCAACCCTGCTGGACACACTCCAGCTCGGGCCTAATCATCAGGCCACCCCGACTATGGCCAAGATCAAGGCCATGATTACAGCTACCGTATGTCAGCAACACCAGCAGTCGGGTGAAACACTTATACCGACCAACCGGTCGGGTTCTCCAGCGGCAATCTCGTCCACATCAGCACGACGCTGGGCAGCTGGCTCAAGTCAGCCACACGCGGAGTCACACCAAACATCACTCGGCAACACAAAGAACAACAATCGGCAGCGCCCCCAAAACGATCGCCGATTCAACCAAGACCTCCGAGTCTGACTGCAACATGATCTCCACCAAGACATTAATGCTCAGCGCCGTCAATGCGAAGATGATGAGTGACGCCGACTGGAGGACGAGCACAAGCATTTCAGTCTTCACCATGAACAGTTTAACCGTCGCGGTCGAAGCCAGAGCCCTCACGAAGATGAAGGCATTCCAGCCTTCACCTAGGAGCTACAAGACGTCAACTGGCCATTGGACTTCAAGCCTATGGGAATCGAGAAGTACGACGGCAAGACTAACCCCGAGTCCTAGCTTACCGTATATACTCTGGCGATCCACACTACCGGAGGTGATCATAAAGCCATGGCTAACTACCTCCTGGTCGCCCTAGCTGACTCAGCGAGGACATGGCTAACAGGGCTCCCGAGGCGATCAATCGGCTCCTGGGGGGAACTACGGGAACGCTTTATTGCCAACTTTCAGGGGACTTACGAGTGGCCATCTTCCGAGTACGATCTCTATCAGCTGCACCAGAGGAAGAATGAGTCTCTCCATGAGTTCATCAAAAGGTTCTTCGAGAAGCGCAATTCCATCCCCATGATCAAGGATGAGGTCGTCATCACCGCCTTCCGCAAGGGAGTCAAGGACGCCCTGTTCATCGTAAAATTCACTCGGAAGCCGCCAACCTCTATCAGGGCCCTCTTCGATATGGCAAACAAATACGCCAACTCGGCCGAAGCGGTCATAGAGGCCCTCGACGAGAAGAAAGAGTCTCGGTAGAAGGACCAAAAGGCCAAAGCCAACAACGAGCCATCACAAAACAAATCCGGTAGCCGCAAGCGGAAGTCGGACAACGAGGTGGCCAACATGGAGCGGACCTGGTCACGACCCCCAAAAAACAACGAGTACTAGAAGGTTATGAACGGGCCTTGCCCCTTTCATCCCAAGGGCAAGCATGCGGCCAAGGACTACTTCATGTTCAAGAAGTTTGCTTTCGAGCAGGCTTCGTCATCTGGCATCGACAAGGACAAAGACAAGCTAGATTCGGGCCCGGCCGACGATTTTCAAGATCCCCAGGCCAAGCTCAACCACATCTTTAGAGGGCCATCTGCGTATGAGTCCAAGAGAAAGCAGAAGCTTACGGCACGTGACGTCAACACGGTATCTACAGCAGAAGCCCCCCAGTATTTGCGCTGGTCAGAAATGTCCATCAAATTCAACCGCGTAGACCATCCAGATCGGGTTTCACACCCGGGACGCTACCCACTCGTCCTGGACCCGGTCGTCAAAAATATCAAGCTCAAGAAGGTCCTCATAGATGGAGGCAGTGCGCTCAACATTCTGTTCACCAAGACTCTAGATGAGATGAAGATTCCTCATTCAGAACTACGGCCGAGTACGACGCCCTTCCACGGGATAATTCCCGGCCTGTCTTCAACCCCCCTCGGACAGATAACTTTGCCGGTCACCTTCGGCACGCGGGATAACTTCCGCACAAAAAACATCTGCTTCGAGGTTGCCGACTTCGAGACCGCGTACCATGCGATATTCAGACGACCAGCACTCACCAAATTCATGGCGATACCACACTATACCTACATGGTGCTCTAGATGCTCGGGCCAGCCGAAGTCCTCTCCCTCCGCAGTGACGTCAAGCAAGCCTTCACCTGCGACAAGGAGAGCTACGAGTTGGCTTAATCGCAAGAGGCGACAGTCGGACGCAACAGTATTCGGCAAGCCGTCACAACTAAAGTCGAGGATGACCAAGTTCCAGCGAAAAAAGCAGCAAAGTCAGGAATTTCAGCGGACTCTGACACGAAGAAGATCCCCCTGGACCCTTCTGACCTCTCCAAGACTGCTCTAGTCGGGACCGGACTCGACCCCAAATAGGAAGACGCGCTCGTCACCTTCCTTCAAGCCAACAAAGATATCTTCGCATGGAAACTGTCCGACATGCTAAGCGTACCAAGGGAGGTGATCGAGCATGCCCTCAATGTCAAGACAAACGCCAAGCCGGTCAAGCAACGGCTACGGTGCTTCGCACAGGACTGGAAAGATGATATTCGGGAGGAGATCACCAAGCTCCTCGTAGCCGGGTTCATCAAAGAGGTCTACCACTCGGACTAGCTGGCAAACCCAGTTCTGGTCCAGAAGAAAAATGGTAAATGGTGCATGTGCGTCGACTACATCGATCTAAACAAGATGTGCCCCAAGGATCCATTTGGTCTACCAAGAATAGATTAGGTGGTGGATTCAACCGCAGGAAGCAAACTTCTTAGCTTTCTCGACTGTTACTTGGGATACCACCAAATCAGCCTGAAGGAGGAGGACTACCTAAAGACGTCTTTTACCACGCCGTTTGGTGCATATTGCTATATCACCATGCCGTTCGGTTTGAAAAACGCTAGAGCAACGTATCAAGGAGCAATTCAGCGGTGTCTACACACTTAGATTGGGCACAACGTGGAAGCCTACGTCGATGACGTGGTGATCAGGACCAAGTCCAAAGAAGACCTCATCGCTGACCTGGAAGAAACCTTCCAAAATCTTCAAAGATTCAAGATGAAGTTGAACCCAGAAAAGTGCGCCTTCGGTGTGCCATCCGGCAAGCTACTCGGCTTCATCGTATCACATCATGGCATTGAGGCCAACCCAGAGAAAGTCAATGCAATCATAAACATGGCACCCCCGACTAACCAGAAGGACGTCCAGAAGCTGAGAGGCTGCATGGTGGCACTCAGCCGGTTCATTTCCTAACTAGGCGAACGGGGCATGCCCTTTTTCAAGCTATTGAAGAAAGCACACAATTTCCAATGGACTCCCAAAGCCCAGCAAGCCTTCGAAGACTTCAAGAAATTCCTCACATCACCACCCGTGTTGGCGTCACCTATGCCCCAAGAGCCATTAATGTTGTATCTGGCGGCAACCACTCAGGTAGTCAGCACGGTGCTGGTGGTCGAGCGATCCGCACCAGGTCATATACAAAAAGTTCAATGGCCAGTCTACTTTGTCAGCGAGGTCCTTGCTGACTCCAAGATGAAATATCCGCAGGTCCACAAGTTGCTCTACGGCCTACTTATTACTGTCCGGAAGCTGGTGCACTATTTTCAATCGCATCAAGTCACGGTGGTCACATTGTATCCACTCAGGGACATCCTGCATAACTGCGAGGCCACCGGCCAAATCGCTAAATGGGCACTCGAGTTGATGGCGTTCGACATCACCTTTCAGCCACAGACAACTATCAAATCACAAGCTCTAGCTGACTACGTGGCCAAGTGGACAGAAGTTTAGATGCCTACATCAACAGCGAAGCTAGAGTACTGGACAATGTACTTCGATAGTTCTCTACGGATCAGCAGCGCCGGGGCCGGTGTCATACTGACGTCCCCCACCGGCGAAAAACTCAAGTACGTTCTATAGATCATATGGAGGCCATGGGCCTCAGGTACCTCATGACAAGCATATGGGCCACTCGGAAAGAGGGTGGGCCTAGCCTTGTAATTAGAGATATGGTAGAGCCCGGCAGACTTTGCCTTGTACGTTAAGGAGTATACAGTCCTAGTCGGGTAGATTATATCTCTAAGAGGAGATCCCTTGGCCGTAATCCGGTTGAAACTCCTACCTTGTACCCCTGTCCCCCAGTATATAAGGGGAGGCTGGGCGCCCCCTGAGGGTAGTGGAGGCACATAGAAGCAAAAGTACATCAGAACTACCACCATAATTTCTCAAAGGAATACACCACAACTAGACATAGGGTATTACCTCACATCGAGGGCCTGAACCAGTATAAACCTCCCCGTGTTCCTTTGCAATCCACCGAGTTTCGATCCGACGAGTAGCCCTATATTCATATTGCCAATGTAAAATATCGACAATTGGCGCGCCAGGTAGAGGCTTTGGCAAGATCAACCTCAAGCTCGATGGATTCAACAACCGGAGTCAACGGCAGCGTATTCTCCCCTGGAGACATGATTACATTCAGAACCCTCGACTTCATCGCTGACCAGCTCGGCAACCTAACCTTGGCCGACTTAGACTAGATCCGATCAGCCGAGGAACAGGCCGACTCCATGCCAGTCGGCCCACATGACGCCGCAGCAAACCCCATCGATCTGCTGCGGCCATCTTCTACTTCACCAGGCCTCGGGACAACTCTCTCCTTTGGCGTTCGGCTCGGACTCGGCCTTGAGCCGGCCCGGGTCGGACTAGGAAGGGGAGAGATCGTCAATTTCCCATGCAGGCTCGGCGACACCGCGGACATCTACGATCTACATCACACGCGGCAGACCCGATCCTCTACACTTCAGTTTGGACATGGCCCAGAGCCGTTCCAGATTGGATCTAGGGAGATCGGAGTCATCCCTACCCCGATGAAATACTCGGATTCCAACTCCAAGTCGGACAACAGTTCAAACACTAGTTCGGACACCAATCTGGCAAGCTTCCTTCTGCCCCGAGAAATCTTCATGGTCTCAACCCCTCCACTGGAGGTGCACCGACTACAAGAGGAGCAAGAAGAAGAGGCACGCCAACTACAGCAACAGGAGGAGGCTGAACGCAAGGCTCGTAACGATGAGCTACGTAGGGCTGGGCGAACTGCTCAGCAATAGATCCTCCAAACTAGAGTCGGCGACCATGACGTCTTCGTCACACCTCAACAGAACATCGTGGCCGCTGCAACTCTACTGGATACACTCCAGCTCGGGCCTGATCACCAGGCCACCCCGACAATAGCAAGGATAAAAGCCATGCTCACCGCTGCTGCATATCAATAGCATCAACAGTCGGGCGACACTCATGTCGACTAACAAGTCGGCTTCCCCAACGGCAGTCCCAACCGCCTCAAAGCGACGCCGAGCAGCCGGCTCTAGTCGGCTGCACACGGAGTCACGCCAAATGTCACTCGGCAACCCCAACAACAATCGGCAGTGTCAAAGCGACTGTCGAGACAATCAGGATCCCCGAGGCCAATTACAGCATGACCTTCAGTAGGACATCAATGCTTGGCACCGTGAATGAGAGGAAGAGGAGCAACACCGACTGGAAGATGAGAACAACCGCTTTAGCCTTCACCATGAGCGGTTTCACCGCCTTATTCGGAGTCGAAGCCCTCATGACGCTGAAGACATACTGGCCTTCACCCAGGAGCTACAACAGGTCGACTTGCCGTCGGGTTTCAAGCCTATAGGAATCGAAAAATACGACGGCAAGACCAACCCCGAGTCTTGGCTCATAGTCTACACTCTAGCGATCCGAGCATCCAGAGGAGATCACAAGGCCATGGTTAACTTCCTCCTAGTCGCTCTAGCCGACTCAGCGAGGACATGGCTAACGGGACTTCCCAAGCAATCAATCGGCTCCTAGGGAGAACTCTGGGAACGCTTTATCACCAACTTCCGGGGGATGTACCAGAGGCCATCTTCCGAGCATGACTTATATCAGTTGCATCAAAAGGAAGAACGAGTCTCTTCGTGACTTCATCAAGAGGTCCTCTGAGAAGAAAAATTATATCCTAAAGATCTAGGACAAGGTCGTCATCGCCGCCTTTCGAAAAGGAGTCAAAGACACCTCGTTCATCACTAAATTCACTCGGAAGCCTCCCAACTCTGTCAAGGCTCTATTCGACATGGCGAACAAGTACGCTGACTCAGCCCACTACAAACTTCTAACCCTTGCGCAACGACGAGAAAACGTTGCAATAGGCCCAATTTGGTTGCAAAAGGTAGTTCTTGCCACCAAATCGCATTCGTTGCCAATGGTTGCAATAAGAACTTGCAACCGTTGGTAGTTTGGCGTTGCAAGAGCTAGCTTTTCTTGCAACCATAGCTGTCCGTTGCCAAGCATGGCAATAGGGCGTTATCGTAACATTCACTGGCATGGCAATACGAGCACTTGCCACGCTCGTCTTCGTAGCAACAGGTGGTAAATGCAACGAGTGATAGCGTAGCAATAGAATTTTGTTGCCACGCTAGAATTTTGTTGCCTAAGGTGTTGTTGCCATGACCGTTATGCCGTGGCAAGTAAACCATTTGCCACGCAATTTTATTCGTTGCGAGAGAGTATACATTATTGCCACGATCGCTGTGGTGTGGCAAAAGTATCATTTGCCACGCTTTTTTATTGCAACGCTATTAACATTTAATTTTGGTTTAATAAATCATCATTGCAAATCAATAAACCATAACAAAAGCAATTGCACTCACATATATTAATTATAATCAATCATTCAATATATTGCCAAACCATGGAAATAGTAGCTAAAATCATAAACGAGTGTACAGTTCACTAATTATTTGACAACTTTTTAAAAACTTCTAACATCTATGCAGCACTCGAGAGTTTTCTAGCAGCCCAACATGTCATCGCCTCGGCTATGTCCTCGCTTGATTATGAGCCTCCCACTGAAACTTGTCCACCTACTGCCAAAAGAATAAGATTGGGGATATTAGAACAATATTAAGTTTACAAATTCTTGCACAAAATGTAACGAGATTCAGATATAACATGGTTCTAATTAATCAAAACTATGGAAACAGTGATGTACATATAATCAGTTTGCTATCAAATTCTCTCAATTTTTAAGGCAGCAGCAGTACAGTTGATTAGAAAAATCATAACTAGAGTTCTAGACAACAAAAAATTATATTCTTTAACAATACGGAAGGCCCATGAAAATTCTCTACATCTTTCTAGCTATTTGTTAAATAAGATTCTGCAGTTATCATGGTCGAAAAACACAAACGCCCACTGCTGTTCAGAGCAAGGTCAAAACCTGGCCGGCTACTTACAAAATTCATAACTTCCAATTTCCAGGCTAAAATCATGACCTTTCACGACGACAAACATCTCTAAACCCTCTACAACTTTGGTATTGTCAAGTATCACAAAAAGGTAAATTACTACTCGGAACAATTCACCCAATCAAAACTGCAAAAGCCAGTTTTCAGCACGTATGTTAATGTATTTCCTACATTTCCTAGTTCTATAAGGAAGGTCACGATATTAGAACAATATTAAGTTTACTAATTCTTGCACAAATGTAAAGAGATTCAGATATAACATGTTCTAATTAATCAAAACTATGGAAACAGTTAGTACATATAATCAGTTTGCTATCAAATTCTCTGAATTTTTAAGGCAGCAGCAGTACAGTTGATTAGAAAAATCATAACTAGAGTTCTAGACAAACGAAAATTTATATTCTTTTACAATACGGAAAGCCATGAAATTCTGTACATCCTTTCTAGTTATTTGTTAAATAGATTCTGCAGTTATTATGGTCGAAAAACACAAACACCCACTGCTGTTCAGAGCAAGGTCAAAACCTGACCGGCTACTTACAAATTCATAACTCCCAATTTCCAGGGCTAAAATCATGACCTTTCATTGACAAACATCTCTAAACCTCTACAGCTTTGGTATTATTAAATATCACAGAAAGGTAAATACTACTCGAACAATTCACCAATCAAAACTGCAAAAGCTACAGTTTTCAGCACGTATGTTAAATGTATTTCTACATTTCCTAGTTCTACAAGGAAGGTCACGATATTAGAACAATATTAAGTTTACTAATCTTTGCACAAAATGTAAAGAGATTCAGATATAACATGGTTCTAATTAATCAAAAAATGGAAACAGTTATGTACATATACAAGCAGTTTGCTATCAAATTCTCTGAATTTTTAAGCAGCAGCAGTACAGTTGAATTTGAAAAATCATAACTAGAGTTCTAACAACGAAAATTTATATTCTTTTACAATACGGAAAAGCCCATGAAATTTGTACATCTTTCTAGTTTATTTGTTAAATAAGATTCTGCAGTTATTATGCGTTGAAAAACAAACACCCATCTGTTCAGAGTAAGGTTAAAACCTGACCGGCTACTTACAAAATTCATAACTCCCAATTCTCCAGGGCTAAAATCATGACCTTTCATGATGACAAACATCTCTAAACCCTCTACAACTTTGGTATGATCAAATATCACAAAAAAGGTAAATTACTACTTGGAACAATTCACCCAATCAAAACTGCACAAGCTGCAGTTTTCAGCACGTATGTTAAATGTATTTTCTACATTTCCTAGTTCTACAAGGAAGGTCACATTTGATAAAATTTCAGCAAATGATGCAAGAATTTAGATTCCAATTAGCTGATAACATATTGCAGTAGTTACCTTCCTCCTTTTGAGATTATTTCTTGTTCTATTCATCAGCTGCTGTGAAGTGATATATGTCTTTGGTGCAGCCACATTTGCAGTGTTTTCGTTGAAAAGACTTTTGCTGAGAGCTGCAGTACTTTTACTGGAGCGAGTAGGTGTTGGTGCATCTTTTTGTACGGTGACAACGCTTCCAGGCTGAGTCTACAGACATTAAATTGTTTGATCTATTTTAGCTATAGTTTAAGGTACATAGCTCAAGATACATGGAACATAGTGCAATAGTGTCATTACCTCCTGTAACCCATCTTCATTTTCAGTTTCATGTTCACCAGTCCCATCTTCCTCTTGTATGCTTGGCGCAACTTGTATACTGGCATTGTTTTGTGGGGTACTCTACACATACAAATATTGTGGTAAAAGATTAGGCATCATAATCATAAGTTTATTAAGAGGACAAAGGATGAAAAATTATTCTAATACCATATTCATAGTTCCTTCTTTGTGCTGCGCTAGCATATTAAGAAATTCTTGCTTCATTTCTTCTCTTATGGTTTTCTTAGCATTTTCTAGCTCCTCTTGCATCGTCCTCCTATTTTCTTCTTTCTCCCTTTTCCTTTCTGCAGCTTCTTGCGCAATCTGTTCTTTGAGCTTCTCAACCTCCGCTTCAAAAGCAATGCTCTTCTCCCTAGCTGCAGCTTGAGCACATGCATGTACTTCAAGGTTCTCTTTCATAAGTTCTCTGTGAGTTCGATACGTAGCCAAATATCCATGTCCATGTAATTTGGATGATTTGATTTGTGTTGTTTCTTTGTAGCATGACTGGAAAATCATGTTCTCCTCAACAGTTGTAAGTGTTTGTCTATCAGGTTCTAAGCCAATCTCACCAATTTTCATGGCTGCATTTTCCTAAATTAAATAACAGAACCTGTTAAGAGTTGCTTGACACAACCAGCAGCTATAAAAAAGGCTTGACGAAACATTTACTCACATATACTGAAGCTGATACAGAATTTGACCATCTGCCATGTTTTGTGTGAGTGGTCCTCCAAAGAAGAAGATCACTTGGCTCTTCACCAGTTTCTTGGTCTCTCTAGGATGCCACAATACAATTCAACACACAAGTATTGCATCATACAAGGGAAGGACTAGATTAGTGTATCCAATGATTACTTGCTCAAAGCTACACTGTGAGAAGTTTTTGAACCCATCAGATGCCTGGTTCTTTGCTCCTGACGGTTGGAGGAGTTCTGGCTGCTAACTTTCTACAGAATGAGAACAAGTGGTATGTAACAATGCAACTAAGGTTGATCAAGTTTGTTTGACAAAGTAGATTTTACTAGAACTAACCTTGAATTTATCAGATCCAAAATACAACTGCAAGTAGTGCCACTCAAGAAGGTGTATTTCCTCGGGTTTATTTCGTATCCTCTCACCATAACTATTATAAGCCATGTATGTGGCACTCAGAGCTGATCGCCATCCTTTGTACCGCTCCTTGGCAATGTTCCATATTTTCTCTTTTCTTTTATCCTCATCGTCAATGTTGATGAAGTTCCACCTAAGCTGTTTACCATTAAAAAGCAATCAAATGTTTCATCACAATTACTTATACGCATCGCACGAGTAGGAATAAAAAATAGTACACATCATACCAGTATCTCATCTGCAATTTCTTTTTTGACTTGTTCTTTTATATCCTTCCAACTGTTTACTCCAATTAGTGGGGCCCATTTCCTTGTAAATAATACAACCTCATCGACAAATGCACGGGTATTCGGTCCAATGGGACCTCCACGCCTTTCTGAAAATTCGATTGGGAGTTTTTGAGTGTGTTCCTTAACTCTCTTGTTGCCTACTGTAAATCCTTTAACAGTGCCACGACCTCTTTTCTTGCGTTGATTGGAGCCATGTCCTTGCAAAAAAGACAATAACAAACTTGAGCTGTTCTAGTTCTCAATTAAGATATGCGAACCCAATATTAAAAGTACATGCATGATCACAAACCATTTCCCTCGTCCCTTGCCTTCCTTGCATGGCTTGGCCTATTTGAGGGTGGTGTCGCATTGCTTCCATTACTTTCATCGTCTTCGACTATGATACCATCGGTGTCACGTTGCTCAACAAATGCCACTGCACACAAGGTTAAAGGTTCAATTTTAAAAAAAATTAGTAGTAAAATACACTAGTTGAAGAAGGAAAATAAATTACTAATTTCTGGAATGTCCCCTTTCATCCTTAAAAATTCCTTGTACGTGTTGACTGTTTGATCCCTAGTGTCATCCTTCAAATCTGTTAGTCACCAAAAACATGTAAGATAAGGTCACCAGGGCAATGACTTGCCTGCAATCTCGCAAAGACAAAGTAGTACTAGCACATATCCTATTCCACCACTCGTACAAATAATCATTGTATCTTTCAGGTTTCATTCAGTTAGCTTTTGCTCATTTGACCTAACACGAAAGGTTCATAGCATTGAACCATTACTACAACAATATTCACAGGGCAAATCCACACCCCTCTGCTGCTAATCAATCGACAAGGAAACTGCTGTGGTGGGAATTAGGGGTGAAAACGGATCGGAAACGGTCGGAAACTAGCTATACCATATTCGTTTTCATATTTTTTTTCAGAATCGGATTTGGAATCGGAAACCTCGGATACGAAAACGGAATCGAATAATACCGGATACAGATACGGAGCGAATACGAATCGGAACGAATATGGTAATGAATATTTATTCGAATATAAAAACCCCTTAAACTGAACTTTAGAAACCAACGAAGAGAGACAACCTATTATTTTTTGTAAAACAATATATCAATATTTCTAAATTTTTAGCTAAACAATATATACAACAAATTTCAAACATCCATATCAACAACACATTACTAATTTCTATACAAGTATACAATCATATCACCATCTTCGATTTAATCACCAGATTGCTGACCCCAGTGACTGATAGGAAATGACGAAATGTTCATACAGGAACATAGATTTTAGAAGAAAATTGGAACATGTATATTGCATTAAGCAAGTATAATTTTGCTAGCTTTCTTGTCTTACATCGAGAAAGCTTTCACACCAAGTAATTAACCCAAAGCACAGCAAGCACCTTACTCGCAACCATCCAAGGTCTCCCATCCAAGCAAGCACAGAACACATGAATCATGAATTAATCTGCCAAAGAAGGGGATTTACCTATGATTGGACGAGCCCGGTGGCGGCAGCGGGCGCGAGCGCGAGGCCGGGCGGCGGCGAAGGCTGATGGGGGCTCAGGGCCTGACGGGGGAGGCGGCCACGGAGTCTCAGTGCCCGGCGGCGGCGGCGGCCGTGGGCGCGAGGGAGCAGGGCCGGTGCCGGTGCGGCGGCTGAGGCCGACGGGGGAAGCGAGGCCGGGTGGCGGCGGAGGCCGACGGGGACGCGAGGCCGGGCGGCGGCGGAGGATAATGGGGGGCGTGAGGCCGGGCGTGGCGGTGGAGGCCGACGGGGCGCGGGATCCGATGGTGGCGGGGCGGGGGAGCAGGGCCGGTGATGGAGGAGTGGATGGCGTCAACACAGTGTCACCCACTTATCCGGACAGCCTGTGTGTGGACTGGATGGAGACAGAAAAAAAATAGAGATGCAAAGTTTGGGTTAAGTTTATCCGAATATCCGAAAATTTATCCGAATAGTTTCCGACCGATTCCGAAATATGCCGGATAATGCCTTTACCGTATTCGTATCCGTATCCGAGAAAAATTATCCGTTTCTGTTTCCGAATCTGAAATTATCCGAGAATTATCCGACCGATCCTATCCGTATCCGAAATTTCGGACAGTTAGCGGATAATATCCGAACCGTTTTCACCCCTAGTGGGAATAAACATGAATTAATAACTAGATTAAACAAACAATGTACTAGGTTATATTGACAGGAAACCCATATTCGTCTTCGGTTTCAAGGGCGGCTTCAGTATATTGATGTCGATGGGCGCCCAAGGCGGTGGCGTCGTTGCTGGCGCTGATTCCCTACGGAGGAAGTGTTGTCTGTGTTAGCGTTGCCGGTGGCGTCCTCGACGGAGGCGGTGTCGGGGGCGTCCTGGAACGAGGTGGCATCGGTAGCGGCGCCATGGCCCTCACGGAGTCGGAGGAGGGATTTAGATCACGATCTAATTGGGGTAGGGGGAGGGGACGTCGGTCATGGGAGGTTATTAGCCCGACATATGTGGCGATTTTAAAAAAAACAATACCTGCACTCCGGACGAACAGACGAGCCTGCTTGTTGTGCCTGCTTGCTAGATGGATGATCCTTTCCCTGTCCCTGTCGTTGGTGCCTGCTTGCTAGATGAACGTTGAACGGACGAGCGCCGGCCGGAGACGAGATGAACACGGAGCGTTGCCCACGGGCACGGCCCTGCTCGTCGATGAGCAGGAAGGAACTAGGGCACCAAGATGGCGTCGCTGTAGGGAATTCAAGGGCCGTGACGACTCCGGTTGCAGGGAGGGGGCGCCACGACGACACCGGCTACAGGGAGGCCGCGACCACGCTGCTGGCTGTAGGGAACGAGGGCCTTGACCACGCTGCTCGCAGGGACGGCGCGCGGGGGAAGAGAGGCCGCGATGGGGGGATCAAAAGCCACGACGCACGTGGGAAACAAAGCAGCGACGGGAAGAGAGAGACCGCGACGTACATGATAGTAATTAGATTAGATCCTTTTCCAATACATAAACGGGTCTACATTAATTTGTATAGGATACGCTAGCTATTAGAAACACAAACACATACATGGTCTAATGGTAGGCGCCTATCTTGTTAACTTTGAGGTCTCAGGTTCGAAACTTGCTGGTGGTGTTTTTTTTTAATTTTTTATGTAACCATTAAAGTGGAGAACCTTAGGTATTGTAATGATGTAATTTATCGTTGCTATATGTACAACCTTTTTGCAATGAACGAAACTATTACATACAACGAAACCATAATCGTTGCAACCTTAGTGATTGCAACGATTTATTTTTTTGTTGCTATATGTACCACTTTTTTGCAACGCAAGCGACTATTATATACAACGAAACATATTCGTTGCGACATAGATGGGCTATTGCAACCATCATATAAAGAGTTGCAATATCACCTTAGTATTGCAACGACAATAAACTTGCCCGCAACGCAAATCAAATCGTGGCAACAGGAATCACTTATTGCAACCATTCAATAATTTGTTGCGATAACACTTACTTTTCGCAACGATCTCCATACTTAGGGCCACGAAACAATCTTCGTGGCAAAAATCCAATCTATCACAACCAAAAGTGAAAATCGTTGCGATAACAACCCTTGTTGCAACCAAATCTCGCCGTTGCGACAAAAAAGCGTGGCATAAGGGTCAGAAGTTAGTAGTGGCCGACGCTATTGCGGAGGCCCTCGATGACAAGAAGGCACCCTGATAGAAGAAGCGGGAGGACACCGACGACGTGGTCCCGACTAAAGCTGGGAATTGCAAACGCAAGTCAGACGGCTTCATTGTGGTAGTCGGTCACAACCGTCTTTGACCTTCAACAATTGAAGATTATCAGAACAACAAGTGACATGCTCAGGGGCTCAAAAGCTCAAACGCAAGGACAGCATTGCCACTTCCAAATACCGAACAGCAAAGTCACTTTCTGATAAATATTTCCTCACTAGGCCTCACTAGTGCTGCAGCCGCTTACACCTAATAGGTGGACAAGCTGCCCTTTCTTCTGTTTTTTCTCTTAATGATTGCAAAAGTACTCGAGTAGCATAAATTCCGATCCGTGAAACTTTGCTCCATGAAAGACAAACTCAGTCACCCAAAACGCTTGTCTGGGAAAGAGCCATGAGCCAACTCCCGATGCTAGGGGGCTATGACTAGTCGGGCAGAGTGCTTAAACGTAGGGGTCAACTATTTGGGGAAATTAATATCAATAAGAGGAAGAACACATATTTACATATATTGTAAAATACATGAATTTTATTCGGGTGATCGCTTTCATCATCAGATGCTACTCATCCGATATCTTTATAATGTAGGGCCAGTTTTGGATACGCGTGACAGGAACTCAGGGCTACGAGCCTGTCTCCTACGCTTGGGGGCTGGACCAGTCTGCCAACATATGCTCGGAATGTTCCATGAGGGCTACTGACCGAGTACTTGCACTAGTTGGGACGTCCTCTTCCCCGGCAACGCTCCATGAGAGCTAACGATCGACCTCCGGTGCTAGTTGGAGTTCGCTTACCACTCGGCTAGGTAGGGTACACCCCATGAGGGTCGCCTGCCGAATCCTATATTTGGTCACTACTCCACTGGGTGAGGTACGCCCCATGAGGGTCGCCAGCCGAATCCTATGCTAATGCAAGGTTCAGGTACCTCATTCGGCTAACAACCGGCCTCCGGTGCCAGTCGGGGCTCGGGTACAACTCTGCTGAGTAGGGTACGCCCCCCAAGGGTCGCCAGCAGAATCCTACGAGATTCAGGTGCTTTATTCATCTACAATCTTGCCAGGTTGGGTACGCCCCATGAGGGTCGCTAGCCGAATCCTACGAGATTCGGGTACCTTATCTGGCCATAACTCTGTTGGATAGGGTACGCCCCATGAGGGTCGCTAGCCGAATCCTACGCTAATGTAAGGTTCGGGTACCTTATTCGGCTTTACCAAGGTTAGAGAAGACTTGTATCGTCAATGCGCATCTGGAGTTCTCATGCACTGCATCACACCTGACGAGGGCAAGCAGATTCTGCAACATACCTACTTAGGCATCCATGGCATCCATGCTGCATCTAGAACATAAGTCGGAAAGGCTTGCGGACAGGGACTTCTCTGGCTGATTGAGGTTACTGACGCTGAAGTACTCATCCTGACATGCGATGGATGCTACTTCTATAGGGCTGTGTCGGGCAGGTCGGCTTAGGCCGGCTTATTCGGTAGCGGTCCACCAAGATATGAGTTTCTACAGTAGCACGCTCAATTCGGGCCGTTCGCTGGCCGTGTTAAAATCACGGTGCTGGTGCTACCAACAGGAACCGATGAGGTAATCAGATATGCTTCATGAAGGCCTAATTGCTGAACACATGTGTTCGGATATCTGTATTATCCACCAGGTATTGAGGATATATCCTTATAAGGGTCACAAGTTGGTCTTCATTAAAATTGGGGATGCAGGTATCTCTCAAGTACACTTGACCACATAATAGATTAAATTTCAAAAGTGGTACTCGGCTTACATGCTTAGCCAACATTTGCCATGGGCAAATATTCTTCTAGCCGACATGACGCTGAAGAGTCTAACTTCCGAGTGATATACTACTCAGGAAAGACTATAAACACCTTTTTCAGCTGATATGAAGCTGAAGAGTCTCATATACGAGTGGCATGCTACTTGGCAAAGACTATAAATCATTTCCGATTGACATGACACCGAAGAGTCTCATATACCAGTAGTATACTACTCGGGAAAGACTACAAGGTTAAAGATCTTTGACTTTATGTTTAATTGTTTTCACAATTAAGCACAAAGTCGAGGGCTACACCTAATAGGTGTGCCTATTCGGTGCACACTATTCACACTTCTACATGGAGCCCTTCATAGCCTCGCTGCTAGCTGACATGAAGCAGGACTCGGGAAGAAGAAACACTTGGACAAAGAGTACTCGGGAGCAATGCACTAGGGCAATATTCACTGTGGAGGATGAGCACTTGGCAATTGGCATCAGCTGTGACTCAACTATGAAGGTCTCAGGGGCTGCTGTGGAGGCCATGGGCCCCAGGTACCTCATGACAAGCAAATGGGCCACTCGGAAAGAGGATGGGCCTAGCCTTGTAATTAGAGATATGGTAGAACCCGGCTGATTTTGCCTTGTACGATAAGGAGTATACAGTCCTAGTCGGGTAGATTATATCTCTAAGAGGAGATCCCTTGGCCGTAATCCGGTTGGGACTCCTACCTTGTACCCCTGTCCCCTAGTATATAAGGGGAGGCAGGGCACCCCCTAAGGGTAGAGGAGGCTCACAGAAGCAAAAGTTCATTAGAACTACCACCATAATTCCTCAAAGGAATACACCACAACTGGACGTAGGGTATTACCTTACATCAAGGGCTTGAACCAATATAAACCTCCCCGTGTTCCTTTGCAATCCACAGAGTTTTGATCTGACGAGTAGCCCTATATTCATATTGCCGGTGTAAAACATCGACAGATCCACTTCCTGGCTTGCCACAATGTTGCCAAGTACAAGGCACTCATCCACGGGCTCTGCACCGCTGTATCACTCGGCATCCGTCGACTGGTTGTGCGTGGAGATTCACAACTCGTGGTCAACCAAGTCATGACAAACTGGACATGTCTCGACGATACGATGGCGGCGTACTGTCAGGAGGTCCGAAAGCTGGAAAACAAGTTCTATGGGCTGGAGATAACTCATGTCCTAAGACAATACAACGATGTTGCAGACAAATTGGCAAACATGGGATCCAAGCAAGAAGTGGTCCCGATTGGGATCTTTGTCGAGCAACTTATGGAGCCATCAGTCAAGAAGAAACCAGCGCCAGAGCAGTCGGGAGGCGAACCTACCCCGGCAACAGATGAAGTGCTGAACAAATGTCAAGATTGGTGGACTCCTGTTCTCAAATTCCTCCTGGACGATGAACTCCCAGAAGATCGCAGTCAAGCCGAACAAATCAAACGTCGAAGCAAAAGTTTCCTACTAGTCAGAGAAGACCTATACCGAAGAAGTGCATCCGGTGTCCTCATGCGTTGCGTCACCACCGAGGAAGGCAAGTAGATTCTGCAATCGATCCACTCTGGCATATGTGGCAACCATGCCGCATCTAGGACGTTAGTTGGAAAGGCTTACCGGCAGGGATTTTTCTGGGCAACAGCAGTAATAGACGCAAAAGACATAGTTCGCACATGCGAGGGTTGCCAATTCTATGCACTACAAACAAATCTCCCAGCCCAAGAACTCCAAACCATACCAAGCTCTTGGCCCTTTGCAGTATGGGGGCTTGACATGGTCAGGCCTTTCAAGAAAGCGCCAGGAGGGTTCAAACACTTGTTCGTCGTAGTGGATAAATTCACAATGTGGATTGAGGCAAAACCCGTTGCTACCATAACAGCGGCACTAGCAAAGGACTTCATCATGAGTATATTATACCGATTCAGGGTTCCTAACCGCATCATAACGGACAACGGTACTCAGTTCACGGGTGGCGTCTTTCAAGATTTCTATGACGACTTCAGCATCAAGATCTGTTATGCATCTATGGCGCACCCGCGGAGCAATGGGCAGGTCGAGTGTGCCAATGGCATGGTCTTACAAGGTATCAAGGCTAGGATATTCGACCGACTACAACCATATGCGGGCTGGTGGGTACAAGAACTCCCATCTGTTCTCTGGTCTTTAAGAACCACGGTTAGTCGGGCAACAAGGCAATCCCCTTTCTTTCTGGTCTATGGTGTCGAGGCCATGCTACCAACTGAATTAGAGTTCGGCTCTCCGTGAGTTTCTGGCTTACTCAGAAGACATCTCAAACAATACCCGATTGGTCGAGCTAGATCAGTTGGAAGAAGCGAGGGACATCGCAATAATCCAGTCGGCAAGGTATCTTCAAGGCCCGCATCGCTACCACAATCGCAATGTCCGTGGCCGTGCCTTTTTGGTCGGAGATCTCGTCTTGAGAAAAATAGAAACCAACAAAGATAGGCATAAACTATCCCCAATATGGGAAGGGCCATTCATTATAGCCAAGGTTACACGGCCAGGCACCTACCGACTAAAGACCGAAGACGGCGCCCTCGTCAGCAACTCATGGAATATAGAACAGTTGCGTCCTTTCTATACCTGAGTTTTATATTTTCCCATGTGTACAGTTTTTCTCTGACTCACTACACCATTTGTTCCAACCGAGTAGTGAGTCGGGGGCTGCATGTATTATATCTGCTTTGTCAATAATATACGAGCCTGTTTTACTTAAGTTATGAAGCTTTCCAATGACTTTCCTATGTTTGCCCGAGTACAGCTTTCCGCAGTAAATGATTTTATTAAGTTCCTATAGACTAACTCGGTGTAGACTATATAGTCGGGTAAAGCTAATGACAACTAAGTAAAAACTCAGAGCTTGGCGGCATTACACATATATTTACACATGTCCTTACAAAAATTTATATACCCCGACTGCATGATGGATTGTTCTTACATACCTACGTCTCGGGTGATCACCTCTGCAGTCAGCCTCGCCTGGGTTATCAACTCCAGTGCCTCCTCAGGTGTTGTCTCCTCGGCAAATCCCTCTTCGATGGCTTCAAGATCTGCCCTGGGGTAGATTGACTTGGTCATCGCCAGGGTTTGAGCCACGCCGACAACAACACGCTCGTCCGAGTACCTCTTCAGGATACTCGGGGCTTCGTTAAGGCGCGCCTGCACCTAGGAGATCGTGGTGGAGCTGGTTCCCACGTAATGAGGGTCCATTACGTCAAGGAGCCCTTTCACGGACTCAGTGAGGATCTCCCGTGACTCCTTGACGACTTTTATCTCCTCTGCAAAAGCTTGAAACTGGATTTGGGCATTGGCTCTAGCAGCTACCCAGTTCATCGGCAAGTAAACTTGTTCGGCAAAACTGCAGACGGAGTACTTATTGGATTGGTCAAGATCATTGTCAGAGCAAAGACTTACTTTCGTAGTCGGCCTCCCATTTGGCTTTGGCCTTCTCCAGTTCAACTTTCTCTCTCTCGAGCTTGGCGTTGGCCAAGTCGGCCTTGTCTTTCTTGAGCTCAGCTTTGGCCTTCTCGGCCTCCTTCAGCTTGGATTCCCCCTCTTTTGGGTCTTCACCTCAGCTTCGAGGGTTGCACATCAAAGTGGTCAAGAACCCAAGATTGCAGTTAGTACACAACTGGGCAGTCGGGAAACAACAAAGCTAGAGAAATATGCATGGGATTTAGTCAAGAAGACAAATACGGAAGACTTACTTCCGATCTTGGTGGCCAGAGCCCAGTTCTCATCCCTGAGCTGATCAATAGCTCCCCTCAGCCAAGTCTCCCTCTCCCGGCTCAACCATTCCAATTCAGCCTTCGAGGTCTGGAGCTGGCCTAATTGCTGGAGTTGGGGGGCAAGCTGGGTTAGGAGCTCATTCATCTTCTTCGAACGGTCAACGATCTTCTGCTCGGGGTAAGAGCAGAGTCAAGCGTCAACATACTTATACAAGGAAGACTGACAAAAACTCAGCATGGTGAAAATCATAGTTGGAGCCCCCGGGACGCGGTGATTGCAGCAAGAAGCAAGACTTCACGCTCTCCCTCCACTGCCACTTCATCGTGCTTGTAACTCTTCGCAGTTCCATCTGGGGCTACCCAGCGGAATGTCCTCAGGTATTTGCGGGGAAGAGCCTCAAGCCTGGGGAGGTCCGGCCCTTCTGAAGACGACGACAATGACGGTGATAGCCACGGGGTCCTAGCCCCCAACTCGGTGGCTACTAGGGCTTCAGGGATAAGCTCAGGGGCTGGAGCAACAGCTTCAACATTAGCCCCTTGGTCGGCCAATGTCGGCGGCTCTGCAGTCGAGACGATCTCAGTTTCTGCAACTGAGATGGCTACCGGCTTAGCAGATATGCTCACTAGCGATGGTTCGGCTGGGGCTGACTCGACAACAGGAGCAGCCGGTGTGGTCTCCTTGAGAGCAATATTGGCCTGTTTCCTACATGAAGAGCTAAGTATCAACACACCACAATGCTGGACAGGACTTTCGAAAGACTCAAAGTCACATACCTCTTGGAGAATTTGAGCCTGCACCCGGGGCTCCTGATGTCGGTGGAGGACTGCTGCCGGCTGTTAGGCTAGACGGCGTGGCAGTCGGCGATGGTGTTTTTGTCCTGGTTGGCCCCGCTCCTAGTGCGGCTGGCTGGGACGCTCGGGCACTCGGCAGTGCCATCCTTGGGCCCGATATTGCTAAGCCCGGCTGCGCTTGACCCGACCTTGTACTCAGCGGTGCTCTTCTTGGGCTCGATCATGCTGAGCCTGACTACGCTGGTCCCCGTCTAGGACTCAGCAGCCTGGGAGCTGTACTAGTGGTGTCTTTGATTCTCAGACTCCTAGTTGCGGCACTCGGCCTAATAATCTTCTTCTTGCCCTGATCTTCAACAGGTCTCTGCCCGACTCTCTTGTTAGGCTAGGCAGCAGATGGACTTAAAGGCCTCTTCTTCTTTGACTTTGTCGATGTTTTACACCGGCAATATGAATATGGGACTACTTGGCAGATGGAAACTCAGTGGATTGCAAAGAAACAAGGAGAGGTTTATACTGGTACAGGCCCTCGATGTGTGGTAATACCCTACGTCCAGTTGTGGTGTTATTCCTTTGAGGATTTGTGTCTGCTTCTATTAGCTCGTGCCCCTAGGGGGCGCCCTGCCTGTCACACCCTGATATTAGCCACATAAAATAATACCTGAGAAAATGCCTAAAGAAAAATAAATTTAAATGGCAAAAGAAATTAATTAAATATGTGAAATGCAAAATAATAAATTATCATGGCCGAGAATATTTTTCTTATGTTCTCCTTGCTAAAATACATTAACTGGATTTTTAGTGGAATTTTCAGAGCACAGGAACTATTTTTAATTAATCAAAAATGATTATCAGAATTAATTTCGCTTTGGAAATCATTTTCCTTTTCTTTTTCTCTCGGTTTTTCTCTTTTTCCTTCTTATTCCCCTCACTGGGCCGCGGCCCAGCACTGTGCCGACGGCCTCCGCCAGCCCACGCACGTGCCTGCCTCCCGCTGACCCCACTTGCTAGCCGCCGCTCCTCCCGCTCTCTCTCTGTGCTACGGAGCCCGCCTGTCAGGCCACTCGCCCACGCACCGCTCGCCCACACGCCCCGCTGATAGGCGGGGGCTGCCTGTCAGCCCTGTCTTCTACCTCCGTCCAAATCGGGTGGAGGGGAAAATCCCCTCCACCGTCCGATTGGCGCCCGCGCCCGCTTCCTCCCGCGCTCGCCTCTCGTTCAAACGGAGCGGGACTGAGTCCGCACCCACTCTGCCACGTCCTCCGGTGTCCTCGTCCTCTCTCTCTCGCGAATCTCGTGCATGACACCGATGCCGCCGCCCTCAACCTGTGCACGATTGGAGCCGTTACGGCCTCATTCTCGCCCGGCCCAGTGCATAAAAAACCTCTCCGCCCTCTCCTCCGCCTTTTCCCAATCACGCCGAGCCTCCCCGTGCCCTAGAACCCCGTCACCACCGCGCACCCGAACCTCCACCGCTTTGCACCAATTCCAGCCGTCGCTCGCCGCCGATCCAGACGCTGCCAAGCCACACCACCACCGCCATCACCTCCGCCGTGCCGTGTCGCTCCTCGGCCGCCACTCCGTGGAAGCCGAAGCCCGCCGGGACGCTTCGCCCTCATGTGCGATGAGTTCCAGCTTTCTTCATCCTCTTCGGCCGGCCATTTCCACCACGCCGCGTCTCCGTTGTCTGACATAACTCATTTTCCGTCCTCCTCATCTTCCAGGACACCTCAGCCGCCGCCTCTCGCTCGTTCACCGCCGTCGGAGCATCGTCGCCGACGTCGTCCCAAAGCCACCACCACTACCTCCTAGCCGCCGTCGTCTTTGCGTCGTTGCTCGCCGCCACGAGCCACTGGTGAGAATCCCCGCCGTCTCCCCATCCCATTCAAATTTCATTAAATCCAGAAAAATGCCAAGAATGCGTTAAAAATACTTTTAGCCCACGTTTGATTGTCCACAGGTACTTTTTTAATTATTTGTGCATTGTTTGTTATAGAATCTGACGTTGGTGACCCTACTGTGTATTACGAGGTCGTTGCTGAGTACATCGAGCCGAAGCAAGGCAAGTCGCACTGTTACCTTGATCACTTCATACCCACTTTTTGCTAAATTGCTTTGTTTACTTAAATAAACTGCATTATTTCTATATTTCATGTGGATGGGTATAACCTATACATTGTCAGGACTTTGCCTTAGTTTTGAAACTTGAATCCTTGTCACCTGGGTAAAAATGTGATTAGATTATTGTTCTTAGGATGCTTAGCCATGCTTAGCAACTTAGCTCACACGGGAATTAAATAATGTCTTTTTATATGATTCGACTCGATGTCGGAAAATGGAACTGTGGATAGGCTGATGTTAAATTATTAAAATTGGAACTGAATGGTGGGCTATGGGTGTATGGTTTTGCTTGTCACACCCATGGCAATTAAGGACCGGTTCGCGGGAACCACTTGAGCAACTACTTGTACTTTTCACAAGCTAGCGTGGGCAACGGCTGGGCTTGTAGCGTCTCTTCTCCCTCTCCTAGGCACCGAAAAAGAGGGTGGGCATGATGGAGTTGGGTCGGCCCAGGGTAGGGTTGATCGGCTTCCGGATTCACCGTGGCGCAAGGGGGGTAGCTTGGCCAATATGGTGTGCCCTATCGGCAGGTGCAACCTCAGCGTGGTGTGGATAGTTTGGGAGGGGTTTCGTGAACGGTCCTGTCACAGCCTCTCACGGGGCATCGTGGTGATGCACTGGCACACGGGAACATGTGTGGGGTCGTGTCTTATGGGTACAATTGTATACCTCTGATCAGAGTAAATCTATTCGAATAGCCGCGCCCGCGGTTATGGGCACATTGTTCAAGACTCACCGTGATTAGTCTCACCTTTAGATAATTAATCTGGTTTTATGAAACTGGTGTGGTGGAAGGAGTGAGTCTGGTCGACGTGGTTGAGTTGATTGGGGGTGGCCGGTTAGCGTGGTGTAACGCTAGTCGGTGGAGCCTGGTGAGCATGGTGTAACGCTCATCAGTGACTCCTGGTGGACGTGGTGTAGCATTCATCAGTGCGGCCTAGTCAACATGGTGTAGCGTTGATCAGGAAAAACTGGTCAGCATGGTGTAACGTTGTTCAGTGGAGACTGGTTAACATGGTGTAGCGTTAATCAGTGGAGTCCGGGTAACGTGGTGTAACGGTACCCGGAGGAGTCTGGTGAACGTGGTGTAGCGTTCATCAGTGGAGATTGGTTGACGTGGTGTAACATCAATCAGTTGGGAAAGGTTGGGCCTGGTTAACGTGGTGTAACGTTAATCAGTGGAGAATTAATATTGTTAAATTAATCAACTTTTTACTGTTTGCAAACTACTACCATTTGCAACTGCCTTTACGCAAACAAACCCTAGCTCATCTTTGTACCCTGTGCATATGCATAATTGTGGGTGTGATTTGTTGAGTACTGTGGGTGGTACTCAGCCTTGCTCCCTTTTCCCCCTCTCAGTATTGGAGAATGCGTCTGACGAGGATCGTCCTGAGGACTAGGCTGGCTCCGCCGTCAAGGTGCTTGTGGGATGGACGCTGCTGATGGACCCGCTGTCTATAGTCTATGTTTTACCTTTTCCGCTGCATTTTTGTAATATACTTTTACTCTGTTTGTAAGACACTCTGTATGGCAACTTGGATTTGTGTACCCTGGCTTTCCTGGGCTGGGATTTAATACACATGAATGTTTAGAATTTTGGTGGCGAATTTCTGGGCGTTACAAGTTGGTATCAGAGCCGAGCTTGACCGTAGGACCAACCAAATGGAAACCCTAAGAGCCCTCTGAAATTCTCACTTGCATATGCTTCTCACATTTGGAGTTATTTTGGGAAAAGTGGGAATTCATTCTCGGATTGGGATAAAATCTTGGCCGTTTATTCGATGGAAAAATTTTGAGTTTAGTCAAATCTGGAGTTAAAAACTTTTATTCAAGGATTGACATGGGTGTCCAAATTTTGGGAAAACACTGGTTAATCTAGGGGAAGGTATGATTTATGGCATGCATAAAATATTTTTATTTGCTTTGCAATTGTTATGTGAATCTTAACTGGTTTTGTAGTGGTATTTTGTCGGTCTCAAATTTACTTAGAAAATTATTCTTTGCATAAAATCATTGTTGTTTCCAAATTAGTTACTGTTTACTTATTTGGATCTGAGCATACATTGATTCCCCTCCTTGTCTTCTATAGATGGACAACCTCCCCAACCAGCGTGGCACAGACATGGGCGGCTTTGTGGAAGAACTACGGATGATGAGTTTCACTTTGGGGTACAGCCATGCCCCAGAGTACATTGCAGTGGAGCCCATGGAGGGTGAGCTACCACACCGGGTTCGCTTGGAGTTACCTGGCGAGATGTACCTCCTGCCTGCTATGGAAGTCGAGGTTGGTGGGCACACTTTCAGTCACGCCTGCCAGGAGGCCGCTTTCCGCCTGATTGGAGAACTACAACGGAAGCACCATGCTACTCTCTGCACCATTGCCTACCGCTACCTCCCTTGCCGGGCGCACTACCAGACCTACAGTCATTTCCAGCTGGCAGACAATGAGAATGACACCACCATTGTCCACATGAGGCGGACGATGATGGCCATGGACTACATGCACGCCAACTGGGTGCGTGCAGCCCACGACCGGGAGGATGCCAACAGGACGACCATCATGGGACTCCAGAACCAGATCGACCGCCTGAAGAAGGAGGTCGCGGAACTCATGGGACAGCCGCCGCCCGGTGGAGCCAGGATCCGGTTGACCCCGAGGAAGAGGACCCTTCCTCCTGTGCGTGTTCAGTTGGCTCCTAGGAACGGGCCACACGCACCACCACCGCCACCAGCTCCAGCACCAGCTCCAGCCCCAGTGCCAGCACAGATGGGTGGATGGATCAGCGAGTCATTAGGCGATGATGGCTCTCAGGGAGGCACCAGCATCCACGGGGGCTTCACTTCTACCGACGACAGCAGCTCCTTTAGCGGGTCCCACACCCGTAGCGAGGCCAGTTCTTCGGCCCACGGAAGTGTGGATTACATGGGCGGATCCAGGAGCTGTATCAACAACGAGGTGGGCAACGAGCAGGAGCCGGAGTACAACTCTAATGACCGCAGGAGCCACTCGGAGCATTAGACGCACTACCCTTAGTTTTGTCATTTTTTCTTAGTTTGATTTCCTGTTTAGTTGTAATGTTAGGAATGTTTGTTTGTTTGGGGTTAGGTGGTGGCATACCGTCTGTTGTGGTATGTCCGCCGTAATTAGGAGTTGAACTAATTTTCCTCATGTTTCCAACCAAGAATTTCAGTTAATTTAATTCAGCCACTTAATTATCACTCCTGTTTCTGAGCCACCTGTTTTTCTCATTCCCTTCCTCTACTCTCCCCTTCAGATGGTGAACACAAGGAGTGGTGCCCGTGCTGCCAGCGATGCTAGTGCTACTAACCAGCGGGAAGGAGCGCCTCAGAACCATGGAGCACCCAACCACGTACCACCGCCGCTACCGGAGAACCCGACCTTGGCATAGGTTCTGGCCAACCAGAACCAGATGATGGTTTTGATGATGCAGCAGATGCATCAAAACAATATGCAGCAGCAACACCAGCAACCACCCAACCCGGTCATTGCCCCTCAGTCCAAGCTGCCTGAATTCCTAAGGGTCAGGCCGCCAACCTTCTCCAGCACCACCAACCCGATAGATGCCAACGACTGGCTGTTGGCAATTGAGAAGAAGCTCAACCTCCTCCAGTGCACCGACCAAGAGAAGGTCACTTTCGCTACTCACCAACTCCAAGGTCTCGCATCAGCTTGGTGGGACAACTTCCTGGTGACCCGCACCGCTACCACGGAAGTCACTTGGGCAGAATTCTGCCACAATTTCCGAAAGTCTCAAATTCCGGCAGGAATTGTGGCACAGAAGAAGAGGGAGTTTAGGGACTTGGTCCAAGGGAACAAGACAATCACAGAATACCTCCATGAGTTCAACTGGCTGGCATGCTACACGCCTGAGGATGTCCGCACCGACGCGGAGAGACAAGAGAGGTTCTTGGACAGATTGAACGACAAGCTGACCAATTAGCTCCTCTCAAGCGATTACCCAAACTTCGAGAAGCTGGTGGATAAAGCAATCTGCCAGGAAAACCAGCACAACAAGGTGGACCGCAAGAGGAGGGCTGCCCAGTTCCGGACTCACCAAGGATAGCATCAGAGGCCACGGATGATGTTGGGCCAGCAAGGTGGACCAGCCACCATGATCGTCCGCCAACAACGCCCGTTCCACCCGGGGCACTTTGGAAGCAGCAGCAACAGCGGGCAGTACAACCGTCAGTCCGCTCCACGCCCACCAATGGCGCCAGTACAGCAGGGTCAACCACGGAAAGACAATGGGGGCAAGAACTACGTCTGCTACAACTGCAATGAACCGGACCACTTCGTCGACAAATGTCTGAAGCCGAGGCGGATGGGACCTAGGCCTGCAGCTCCCCAGCACCCCTATGCTAATCAGCAGGTGATAAAGGGGGCATGTCAACCATGTCTCCACAGAAGAGGCGCAAACTGCACCGAAGGTGGTATTGGGTACGTTTCTTGTGAACTCAATACCTGCAACCGTACTTTTTGATTCTGGTGCAACACATTCTTTTATATCCAAGAAATTTGTGGGGACACATGGGATAAAAGTAGTGGAACTTAAAATCCCCATGAGGGTTCATACACCTGGGAACCGCATGATAACCGCTCACTATAGCCCTTCAGTGAGCCTAGAAATCCAAGGATCACCTTTTCTAGCCAATCTTATCCTCTTGGAATCCAAAGACCTAGATGTCATCCTAGGGATGGATTGGTTGACCCGACACAAAGGGGTGATCGACTGTGCGGACCGCATCGTAATAGTGACCAGTCCGGAAGGAAAGGTGGTTATCTTCAAGTCACCTGTGTCGCTGCATCAGGAAGCAAGCTTGAATCAGGTCGCAGCAGAACAACTGTCAGAAGATGGGACGAAGCCAGAAAGGAAAATGGAGGACATTCCGATAGTCAAGGAATACCTGGATGTGTTCCCGAAAAACCTACCAGGGATGCCACCAGAAAGGGAGATTGAGTTCAGGATCGATTTGGCACCTGGAACAGCGCCAATATACAAGAGGCCTTACAGAATGGCACCGAACGAGATGGCAGAACTCAAGAAGCAAGTCGACGATTTGCTACAGAAGGGCTACATCTGACTAAGCACATCACCTTGGGGAGCACCAGTCATCTTCATGGAAAAGAAGGACAAGACAAAACGGATGTGCGTGGACTATCGCGCACTAAATGATGTCACCATCAAGAACAAGTACCCTTTGCCGAGGATTGATAATCTTTTCGACCAATTGGAGGGTGCCACTGTTTTCTCTAAGATAGACCTACGATCAAGCTATCATCAGCTCAGAATTCGAGAAGAGGATATACCGGAGACAACCTTCACCATGCGGTATGGGCTGTACGACTGCACTGTTATGTCTTTCGGACTGACAAATGCAGCTGCCTTTTTCATGAATCTGATGAACAAGGTATTCATGGAGTTTCTGGACAAGTTTGTGGTAGTTTTCATTGACGACATCCTGATCTACTCGAAGTCAACGGAAGAGCATGAGCAACATCTTTGTTTGGCTCTTGAGAAGTTGAGGGAGCACCAGTTGTACACCAAGTTCAGCAAGTGTCACTTCTGGTTGAGAGAAGTGCAGTTCCTCGGAGACATCATCACCGCCCAAGGAGTTGCCATGGACCCAACGAACGTGGAATCTGTCACCAAGTGGAAACCGCCGAAGACAGTGACACAAGTGCGGAGTTTTCTTGGACTTGCGGGGTACTACCGCAGGTTCATCGAGAACTTCTCGAAGATTGCCAGACCTATGACGCAACTACTGAAGAAGGATGTGAAGTTTGTCTGGACCTCTGAGTGCAATCACAGTTTCGAAGAACTCAAAAAGAAGTTGGTTTCGGCACCGGTCCTGATCCTGCCGGATCCTAAGAAAGATTTCTAGGTATACTGTGATGCATCCCGCCAAGGGCTAGGTGTGTGTTGATGCAAGAAGGTAGAGTGGTAGCCTATGCATCGCACTAGTTACACCCCCATGAGGACAACTACCTAACACATGACCTGGAACTGGCCACTATGGTCCATGCTCTAAAGATTTGGCGGCATTACCTCATCGATAACCGCAGTGAGATTTATACGGACCACAAGAGCTTGAAGTACGTATTCACCCAGCCTGATCTGAACCTCCATCAAAGAAGGTGGCTGGAATTGATTAAGAACTACGATGTGGGAATACATTACCTCCCAGGAAAAGCCAATGTTGTGGCAGACGCCTTGAGTACGAAAAGTTACTGCAACACTGCTGGAGCAGAGGCATTGTGCAAGGAAATGCAGCAAGAATTTCAATGCTTGAATCTGGGCATTGTGGGCACCCCGGAAATGCATTATGGAGAGTAATTATTATGACAACGCGAAATATCTAGATGGATGGGGTCTCGAATAAAAACCAAAAAAATACGGTAACCATCCATCCTCATCGCAGCCTTGCCATAATCATTACCCACTCACAATACAAATCCAACGCGTCGAATTCAGAAATAAAGAGATATTTGGAGAGTTGATTCACCAGTCCGAAACGGCAAAGTGTGCCCGTCAAACCACACGAAGGTGGCGACCAAACACGATACACACTTCTGGGGACATGGTCTACGGTTGAACCAACATCCATGCATCTCATCATTTCTAAATTCGTACTCATGTTCAGCTAGTCCCCAGGAAAGCGACTAGCCTCACACTTTCATCGCAAGCAATTGATAAACATCACAATTACTCTAAATATGGATAAAGAGCAGCAGGGTCATATATATTACATAGAGGGCTCACACCCTAATTCATCACAAAGTAACCCCAAAGATAGCAGCGGAAAATATAAACATAAAAGATAGAACCAGTGGTGTCATTACCAAACCATAGGGCAACCGACTGGGGATAGAGCATAACTTCGACTACACATTATCCTCGCTACTCTCGGCGGGATAATAGTAGACCACATCAGTGTCGTCGATATCCTCACCTAAAAGATATGCAGCGTGAGTACAACAAGTACTCAGCTAGGCTTATACAATAATAATAGAACAAAGGAGTAATGCTAGTCTCTACATCAAGGAGTACGGCTATGTTGATCTGATTTTTGCATAAAGCTAATTTTATTGAGCAAGCAATACATTTAAAACATAAACATATGTGAAATAGCTCAATCTGAAAATTTAGGACAGCAAGTAATATGTTCTGAAAATGGAATATAAATAAGTGCAAACCATGCTCTAATCATCATCCATGGGCCACCATTGCCCAATTATATATGCTACACAAGCATACCATTTTTCATGACTAAACCAAGTCATATTTAACATCAAAGCCTTTTATATAAGCCCATCCATCCATGACTATCCTAAGTCATGGTATAACAACATAATCCCATAACCATATTTCCCAAGTTTGATGCTAACATAGACTGACTAACACATCAAGCGGTCGTCCTGTAACCGTGGACACGGCTATTCGAATAGTTCTTACTCTGATCAGAGGTGTACATCTTTACCCACACGATGTGATAGAAGCCAAACGGCTACACTCTAGTTTGATCCGTACCCATCGGTACCCACACTCTACACATTGAGTGCGCACTAGAGGTCACAGCAGAACCTTTTGCACGCTTAGCCCCAACCACGAAAACCACGTCTGGGCCCCCGACGACTTAGTCACGTGCGTGCGTGGTAACTAAGGTGGGCTCACCGTCGCGGGAGGCACCTCCGGCCAAAACCAAGAACGCACGAGGCCCTCCAAGGACTCTCCGTCCTCACGAGTGACGGACGGGCGTAGATGGCCGCAACCTCCCGTGCTACTTAGTTAAGCCATCCCATTCCCGACGTATGGAAGTGTGTAGGGTGCTTGAATAGACGTCAACATGTTCGGTCCTTAACGACCTAGACAGAGCTACGAGCATCGGGGAAACACCATCCCGTCATCGCCCTATTATCCGTCCAAGTCAAACATATTCTTAATTATAAATTAGAAGTTATTCTTTTCAGATTTTAACCCATCCATTCGGATTAAACTAGTTTTGAACCGATAGCTCCATCTATCGGATTTTTCTAGGTCTAGAAATAAGCATGGCTAAGCATTCGATAAAATAAAAGCATCCCAAAGTTCTTAACCAGGGGTGACAAGGTATAACATAGAATCAACAACCAAGGAATGGAAATGCATACAATTGGGTAATCTTGACTCTACCCGTTTTTCCCATTTTAAATAGACCGTAACATGCATATAGATATTGCTTTCACAAACAAATCAATTTATTGAAAATATGGGTTCAATATGCTTAGATGCTTGCCTTGCTGCAGCGATGGTTCACACTCAACTTCAGGTTCTTGCTCCATGTACTCCGAATTGTTTAAATCTATCGATAAAAGCGAATATGCAAATAAGAATCAATTAAATATGCTTATGCAAAAATAATTAATAAATGCTGAGATAAATAAAGTAGGTAGACCACATTCTAAAGTGAAGTTTAGTGAAAGAATCACCTCAAAATCTTTTACGGTTTATGAGTTACAAAAATAACAAGATGAAAAGGCTGAAAATGGCAGTTTTGTAATTATTTATATTGTAACTTTAAGTTATTATATTTGACTGACAAGTTCTATTAAGATTTCAAGAAGGAATGTATTTTTATATAAAAGAGCATAACCTACTGGTTCCAACAAAATTAGGTTCACTGGATTTTGATTTCATATGATTTAGTTGTGAATTTTACAAGTTTGTCAAAAATCCTACACAGAAGTCATCACTTTTTATTTTATAACATTAAAGAGAACATTTTTATGAATCCAAGGAAATTTGGTTCACCTCAAAAGGAGTTATAATGGATTTTACAGAAATATTCCAAGTTTCTAGGCACAAAATAAGTTATTATTGCTTCTTTAATTTCTAGAGGTAGTTTCTGTATAGAAGTTGTCATATTTTATTTTACAGTATTAAAGCTCACAAATTTATAGAACTAACAAAATTTGTTTCACTCAAAAAGGAGTTAAAATGGCAAAGTTATGGATTTACAAAGTTTAACTATTTTTCTGTTGGAAAATAATTCCCTTAATTACTTTTCTAATTCTTCTTCTTTTCTTATTTCCCTTCTAGCCCGGGCCCACCTGTCGGCGGAACCAAAACAGAGGAGGCCGAGGACTGGCTTGCCACCAGCTCTGTTCGCCGGCGCCGGCGGCGAACGGCGGCTCGGATGATGTTGCGGCCAACGGAGAAAAGGAAGAGGAAGACGAGGCGAATACATCGGTCGTCTTCTCATCGCCGTCGGTGGCCGGAATCTCACCGGCGGCGGCTGCTTTCGGGTCGACGAGGCAAATCGCCCTACGGGCTTAAACTGGCCGAGCCGAAGCATGCGTATGCGTCTAAGGAGTACCAGAGTGCTTACCGAAGGTTGTGCTGGTCTTGGTGAGGCTGGGACAGCAATGGTGACGGCGAAAACTGTCCGGCGACGGCGAAAACCTTCGGGACGACGGCATTGGCTCGACTCGGTCTAGGAGCTAGCAAACCAAGGAAAGAATGAGGTTGCTGGGACCCTAGGGGTGCTTCCAGAGTGAGGAATCAAGCTAGGACTCACAGGAGAAAAAGAAATCGACGGTGGCGGCAGGTGGCTAGACTTGGGGAAGACGACGCCGATCTCTAGCTTCACGGCATCATAACTCGATTCCTTTGGCCAGCTAGCTCCTAGAGGTGAGGCGACGACTTTGGCGCAGTGGCACGGGCTGGGATCACCGGAGCTCGCCGGAACAGGGACAAACCGAGCGGCGGCAGTTCGGCAGCACAAAGAGTAGGGACGGCGGCGGCACGGCGGCTCCGACCAAAGAACCTAGGACAGCCAAGTGCAAAAATAGAATGATCAAAGCTTGCAGATCACGTTCCCAGGGTCAAGAAGGGATGGAACTCACCGGAGCTAGCTCGAGCTCGGTCGAACACTCATGGCAGCAGGGAGGATGAGGCTGCCGCCGGTGATCCTTGGGGTTTCCGTCGGTTTTCTCGGTGGGAACGTGGAGAGGAAAGGAAGAGGGTTCTGCTGGCGAGATTTGGAGCGAAAATGTCGAGGTTTCCTAGAGATGTGCATACCCAGGCTGCTCTGTATACTGTGAGAGGGAGGAAGAAGGAGGCAGTGACACATTTGCATGCAGCTGCTGAGTTGTATCCATTGCACAGTAGTCAAGGTGGGTCCCACATGTAAGACAATATTTTTCTACACATAATTGGCTAGGTTTACTCTATGACTTGTGGGTCCAAGAGGTTAGTTCCTAGGGAGAAGAGAGGAGTATGGGTAGGAATGTTGGTGAAACACACTGTCCCATGCTGTGCTATGGCTTACAAGTGGGTCAGGTCTTGTGGGTCCCACTTAGGCCAGGGATTTCGGTTAATTTGGTTAGAATGTAATTCGGTTATTGGAAAATGGCAACCGAAATTCTAGGGAAAAAACCAATAACCGACCAGTTCGGTTATGGTTAATTCGGTTCAGTTAATCGGTTAATCCGAAATAACCGAGCGACCGGGCGACCGGGCGCTGCGGGGCGCGGGCACGGGCGGCTGCGGGGCGTGGGCGCTGCGGGGCGGCGCTGCGAGGCGCGGGCACGGGCGCTGCGGGGCGCGGGGCGCGGGGCAAGGGCGGGTGGGCAGCTGCGGGGCGCGGAGCACGAGCGGCGGGCACGAGACGTTATTCGGTTTTTCGGTAGATCGGTTAATAGAACTTAAAAACCGAACCGAAAACCGACTACCGAACAAACAAAAAACAAGAACCGAACCGAACACCGAAAACCGAATTAACCGACTTATTCAGTTAATTCGGTTCGGTTCGGTTTGGTTATCGGTTTCTCGGTTAACTGGTCCCAGGGCTAGTCCCACTGGTCAGTGACTTGAGAGAGGAGAAAACTCTAGAGACTGTCTCGAAAAGTGTACTAGATAGCTGTCTTGCATCTGTGATCTCAGCAGGTTACCAAGGGGCATAATTCATGGAAAAATTATTGGAGGTAGAGAAAGATGTGTTTAACCTGCTGACCAAATTTCAGGGTTAGAAGTGGTGTGGTTCATCTTTGGTGAAATTGCAAAATAGGCATAAAGACCCAGTTTTTCTGCAGTGTAATTTATGTCCCTAGGGCTTTGCTCCTATTATTTCATGTGACTTCTTTGGGAATTAAATTGAGCTAAAATTGCTGGTGGTAGGGTTCTTGTTGACACACCTGTTGGTAGAATTGCACTACCTAATTAATCTTCATTTTTATTTGGTTAGTTTTAGAACTAAACCAATTTATTTCAGCTAGCTTCCTAGTTTTGCTGAGTTGTGGGATTTCATTGAAGCATTTACGGAAGTGATAAAATCATGTAAAATTTACAGTGGGTTAATTATGTGGGATAGTGTTCACAGGAAATTTTCCATGATTTTATGTGCAACCAAACATCTTTAGAAAAATCTTTAGACTATACAAATGCATAGGTCAAGGAAAAGGATCCAGGCTGAAATTTGTTTGAATTTTTAAGGGGTCTAATCTAATGAAATAAATTCTGGAAAAATTATATTGTTTCATGATAAATAAGGTAGTATTTGAATAAATTATTTTCCCCATATGTTTCTGTTCAACTTGATGCACTTTTAGGAGTTGGTCTAATTTTGCCGATTAGGGTTTAATATTGCCAACTTAAATTTCTATGAAGTGAAAATGCCAGAATTTTAAATTGTGCATGTCACAGCCCCAAATCTATTTACAGGTAATTAGTGCCATGACCTACTGTCATTAGAATGCACAATTTAAATCCTTGTATTTTCACTTCATAAAAATTTAAACTTGGCAATAATAGAACCCTAATCGGCAATAACCAAACATCACCAAAAAGTGCATCAAGTTGAACAGAAACATATGTGGGAAATAATTTTTCAAATACTAGCTTATTTATCATGAATCAATATAATTTTTCCAGAATTTATTTCATCAGTCTAGACCTCTTAAAAATTCAAACAAGCTTCAGCCTGAAACCTTTCCCTTGACCTATGCCTTTGTACGGTCTAAGGATTTTTCTAAAGATGTTTGGTTGCACATAAAATCATGGAAAAATTCCTGTAAGCACTATCTCACCTAATTAATCCACTGTAAATTTTACATAATTTTATCACTTCAATAAATACTTCAACTAAGTCCCTCAAATCAGCGAAACTAGGAAGCTAGCTGAAATAAATTGGTTTAATTCTAAAATTCACCAAATAAAAATGAAGATTAATTAGGCAGTGCAACTCTACCAACAGGTGTGTTAACAAGAACCCTACCATCAGTAATTTTGGTTCAATTTAATTCTTAAAGGAGTCACATGAAATAATAGGAGCAAAGCCCTAGGGACATACATCACACTGCAGAAAAACTGGGTCTGTGTGCCTATTTTGCATTTTCACCAAAGGCAAACCAAACCACTTCTAACCACAAATTTTGGTCAGCAGGTTAAACACATCTCCCTCTACCTCCAGTAATTTTCCCATAATTTATGCTCCTCATTAACTTAGTGAAACAGTAATTTAAAGACAATAGCTCACAAGACAGCTTCTAGAGGTTTCTTCTCTCTCAAGTCACTGACCAGTGGACCCCACGAGGCATGACAGTGTGATTCACCAACATTTCTACCCATACTCCTCTCTGATCGCTAGGTTTTCACTACAAGGACCCACGAGACATAGACTAGACTTAGCCAAAAATGTGTAGAAAAATGTAGTCTTACATGTGGGACCCACCCTGGGCACTGTAGCACCAAAGCCACTCAGCACTGCATCAGCCAACATGTCAGCAGCTCGTCCTTCTTCTCCCTCACAGTTTACAGAGACGATAGATGAGCACACCCCTGGGAAACCTCGACCTTTTCACTCCAAATTTCGCCAGCCACCTCTCCTCTTCCTCCTCTCCACGTTCCCACCGGAGAAACCCATGGGATCCCCAAAGATCACCGCCGGCAAGCTCATCCTCCCTGCTGCCGAGAGTGTTCGACCGAGTTCGAGCTAGCTCCAGTGAGTTCCATCCCTTCTTGATCCCGGGAACGTGATCTGCACACTTTAATAATTCTATTTTTGTTTTTGGCCGCCCTAGGAACGCTGGCCGAAGTCGTCGTGCCGCCACCGTGCTCTGTCTCTGCTCTCCAGCGCCGCCGCCGGCGTCGCCTCGCCGTTCCGGCTGGCACAGTAGGTCGTCGACCGAACCAGTTCGCCAGCAACGTCGCCTGGCCACCAGGAGACTGCCAGCCGAAGGAATCGGGATATAGCGCAGTGAAGCTCGAGATCGGCCTCCATCTTCCCCGGCGCCGATCTGTGTCGCCGCCGTCGAGTTCCCTCTCTCTGGTAGGCCTCAGTCCGATTCATGGCTCACGAACCATCCATGTGTAGTCTCTAACCTGTTAGACACCATACCCCGACTGCAGGCCAACGGGAGCGAGTTGCCGCCGTGGACCCGTGGATTTTCCATCGCCGCCGCGCCGTTTTCTCCATCGCCACCACCCCGCCGGAGCTCCCAGCCTCGGCGTGTTGCTTGGTGAGCCTCCTGGAGCATTGAGGATGCCCGCGCATGTTCTAAACCTCAATAAAATAGGCCGTATCTTCTTTTCGCCGAACTACCCGGAAACCGCCGCCGCTTATCCTCGTCGCCGGCAAGCTACAGCTCACCGCCGACCACCGCGCTTGCACCGATGTGTTTGCCTCGTCTTCCTCTGTCTTTCTTCTGTTGGCCGTCACCCGAGCTGAGCCGCCGTTCGCCGCCGGTGCCGGCGAACAGAGCCGGCAGCCCAGACTGCTTCGCTCCCCTCTGTTTTCTGCCGCCGACAGATGGGCCTGAGCTGGAGAAAAATAAGAAAAGAAAAGAAATGTTTAACTGGAATATTTTTCCAACAGAAAAATGGTTAAATTTTGTAAATCCATATCTTTTTCACTTTAACTCATTTTTGAGTGAAACATTTTTTTTGGGTTCTATAAACTTGTGAACTTTCATCCTGTCAAATAGAATATGACCACTTCTGTACAGAAAATATCCATAAAATAATATGAAGCAAAAGTAACTTATTTTGTGCCTAGGAACTTGGAAAATTTTTATAAAATGCATTATAACTCCTTTTGAGGTGAACCAAACTTCTATGGATTCATAAAAATATTCTCTTTAATTTTGTCAAATAAAAAGTGAGAACTTCTTTGTAGGATTTTTCTCTAAAAATGAAAATACCTTTTATATACCTCTTTATGACCTAGAAGTTTATAAATTTCTAGGAAATTCATCCTAATTGTTAAAAATGTGAAACCACTTTTTTCAACTCAGAAAATTGTAACCTTTTCTGTAGATAAATTGTTTTTGACAAAACTACCTCCCAAAATAGGCCTAAGTATTTTCTAACCTTTCTTTTTGATAAATTTGTAAAATTCACAACTAAATCATTTTAAATCAAATTTCAGTGAACCAAATTTTGTTGGAACCAGTAGGTTATGCTCTTTTATATAAAAATACATGCCTTTATGAAATCTTAATAGAAAATATCAGTTAACTATAATAACTTGATGTTACAATATAAATAATTACAAAACTGCCATTTTCAGCCCTTCTACCTTGTTATTTTTGTATCTCCCAATCCAGAGATGCAAATGACCTGGTTCTTTCTCCTAAAATCGTGTTAGTACATGCCCTACCTACTGTATTTATCTCAGATTTTATTGATCATTTTTGCATGAGTATATTTAATTGATTCTTATTTGCATAGTCGCTTTTATCGGTAGTTTCAGACAATTCGGAGTACGTGGAGCACGAACCTGAAGTTGAGTGTGAACCATCGCTGCAGCAAGGCAAGCATCTAAACAAGCTACTAAGCAAGCATCTAAGCATATTGAACCCATATTTTCAGTAAATTGATTTGTTTGCGAAGGAAATATCTATATGCATGTTTCGGTCTTGTTAAAATAGGAAAAACGGGTAGAGTTTATATTACCCAATTGAATGCATTTCCGTTCCTTGATTGTTGATTCCATATTTATACCTTGTCACCCCTGGTTAAGGACTTTGGGATACTTTTATTTTTATCGAATGCTTAGCCATGCTTAATTCTAGACTTAGAAAAATCCGATAGATGGAGCTATCGGTTCAAAACTAGTTTAATACGCATGGATGGGTTAAAATCTGAAAAGAATAACTTCTGATTTATAATTAAGAATATGTTTGATTTGGACGGATGATAGGGCGATGAAGGGATGGTGTTTCCCCGATGCACGTAGCTCCGTCTGGGTCGTTAAGGACCGAACATGTTGACGTCTCTTCAAGCACCCTACGTACTTCCACACGCCGGTATGGGACGGCTTAACTCAGTAGCATAGGAGGCTGTGGCCATCTACGCCCGTTCGTCAGTCGTGAGGGGAGACCTTTGGAGGACCTCATTGCGAGCCTGCACTTGGCCGGAGGTGCCTCCCGTGACGGTGAGCCCGCCTTAGTTGCCACGCACGCATGCGACTAAGTCGTCGGGGGCCCAGACGTGGTTTAGGTGGTTGGGGCTAAGCGTGCAAAAGGTTCTGTTGTGACCTCTAGTCCGCACTCAATGTGTAGAGTGTGGGTACCGACGGGTACAGATCAAACTAGAGTGTAGCCGTTTGGCTTCTATCACATCGTATAGGTAAAGATGTACACCACTGATCAGAGTAAGAACTATTCGAATAGCCGTGTCCACGGTCACAGGACGACCGCTTGATGTGTTAGTCACTCATGTTAGCATCAAACTTGGGATATGTGGAGGTGGAATTATGTTGTTATACCATGACTTAGGATAGTCATGAATGGATGGGTTTATATAAAAGGTTTTAATGATAAATATGACTTGGTTTTAGTCATGGATAATGGTATGCTTGTGTAGCATAATTGTTTGGGCAATGGTGGCCCATGGATGATGATTAGAGCATGGTTTGTGCTCACTTTTAATTATATTTCAGAACTATAAGCTTGCTGTCCTAAATTTTCAGATTGCTATATTTTGCAAATGCTTATGTTTTAAATGTAGTACTTGCTCAATAAAATCAGCTTTATGCAAAATCAGATCGACATAGCCATAATCCTTGATTTAGAGACTAGCATTACTCCTTTGAACTATTATTATTGTATAAGTCTAGCTGAGTACTTGTGTACTCACGCTGCATGTTTCAGGTGAGGACAATGACGATGTTGATGTGGTCTACTGTTATCCCACCGAGGGTGGCGAGAATAATGTGTAGTTGGAGTTAAGCTCTATCCCCAGTCGGTTGCCTTGTGGGATGGGTATGGCACCACTGGTTTTATCCTTGATGTCTATATTTTCTGCTGCTACCTTTTGTGTCACTTGGTGATGAATTAGGGTGTGAACCCACTATGTAATATATATATATATATATATATATATATATATATATATATATATATATATATATATATATATAACCCTACTGTTCTTTTATCCATATTTAGAGTACTTGTGATGTTTATCAATTGCTTGCGATGAAAGTGTGAGGCTAGTCGCTTTCCTGGGGACTAGCTGAACATGAGTATGAGTTGTGTAGAATTGAGATGGTTGGGGGATAGCTATTGTGGTTCGAGTCCTCTGGGGTACGTATCGTGTTTGGTCGCCACCATCGAGTGGTTTGACGGGCGTGTGACGGGGAGGACTGGCAAGCTATCCTTATGATTATCTCTTTTGTACACTTCTTGGCATTTTGGATTTGTATTATGAACAGGTAAATATTATCGCAAGGTTGCGATGAGGATGGATGGTTACCGTACTTAATTAGGTTTTATTCGAGATCCCATCCATCTAGATATTTCGCGTTGTCATAGTAATTACTCTTCACAATGCACTTCCGGGGTGCCCACAGTGCATTCTGATGACAGTAGGGCATAACACTAATTACCTGGAAATTAGATTTAGGGCTGTGACAGCTCTCCCCCCCTAAAAAGAATCTCATCCCCGAGATTGCGACGGGGTGGAGAAAAGATAGGGATAGGCATTGCGAAGATGGTCTTTGCATTCCCACGTGGCTTCATCCTTGGAGTGATTACTCTCGGACATATAGACCTACAAGATTGTCTAGATTTATCTCCTTCACAAGGGCTGGGTTATTTAAACATTCAGTCAAAAAGCTGGTTGGGGGACTCACTAAAGGCTCATTGATAAGGGGTTGGATTGCTTACAGGGACTTAATTTAAACCTATCTCCATTTCAAACAAATCAGGTTCAATATTTCTACCCGACTTTGTAACACACTGGCCACTAAGGTTTCAACAATTATGCGGAAAGGATTTCCACGTTCTAGTTAGGAAGTTAAATTGAGCTGGCTATTAGGTTCAGTACAAGGGATGGAAGTGACTGAAGTATTAAGGTTGGTTGACTTTGTAACACACTGGCCACTAAGGTTTCAACAATTATGCGGAAAGGATTTCCACGTTCTAGTTAGGAAGTTAAATTGAGCTGGCTATTAGGTTCAGTACAAGGGATGGAAGTGACTGAAGTATTTAGGTTGGTTGACAGCTAGGTTCCACCCGACGGTAGGTTCAGTTGGCGGACCTCACATTACATCGCACTACCTGGAACTTGGGTGCTACTACAGGGTTCTGAAATTTATGTGACTAGAGATTTAACTGGCTTTCGTGTGCTTAGTTTCATGTGGTGTTATTTTCTGGACAGCAAACATTTAGGAGTGAAAACCCTAAATAAACGGGTATGCGATTAGGATCACGGCCCCTACGTAGGTTTAGACAAAAAGGGGTGCACAACAACCATTGTATACACTGACTTTACATAGAGTTATCGAGGATGAACCTAGGTGCTTTCTATTCATTGATCTACAAACCTGGGCAACATGGCTTAGGAACTTTGAAGCTAAACTTCTAGGTGTAAAGTGATGGCAAGGCTAGGCACTAATAAGAGCTAAAAGATAGTCCGTCGTCACAAGGTGGTACTCAATGTAGAATCCGTCCGGTATGTCGAGTGAGCTTCGTTGGTGGTAGCAGGGAATGCCATGGGTATGCTAAAGCTTTGGATTTATACATGGTACATGCTGACCTGGTATGTCACCCCCCCTTAAATTTTTAGGATGTGAACTGGTGAGCGGAGGACAACTAATCTAGTAGGTTAGGTCTGCTATCAATTTTCTTAGCAATACTATTTTCATTAACCTAATGATACCAGGATGACCAAATGGCTGGCTATACTATACTATCATGGAAGGTACATTGGTGTCTAGTGGGGCAATTGTAGATCAATGCACTTGACGTTTTATGTGATTTAATTAGGAGTGTAGATCTTATGTCAGATAACTTAAGATGAGAGTTAACTTAGGATAAGAGTTAGAGAACTGGATGTTTATAGTATCAGGTGCGGGATCTTGGTAATGTGATGAGGAAGGTGGTCAAGTCTCTTGGTTCGGCTTGCTCTCTATCGCCCGAAACGGCAACGGCCCTGGCAGCCGCACTCCCAGTTCCGGTGACGAGATCAGCGAACCTTCAATTCCTCCAACCTATATGGTGAATGATGGAACAAGCTAGAATGAACTTAGGTTTTCGATATCTCAACCATAGGTTGACTAACTAACAGAAATGTTGTAAATAGGTGGGGAATATGGAATAGTGGTGCTAGAAATCCTCTAACTTGAGTTGGGTAACCTAGAATAGGGTTGAATGAGCTGAAGTGTCCTAGGTTGGCATGTATGGCTCCATGATGCAATTATGGATGATATGCTGAATAGTGCAATGCAGTTATGAATGACAAGATGCCATGCATAATGTGGTGCAACCATAGTTTGATGCCATGATGGGTCATATGGTGCAATGCTTTGGATAGCGTATCATTTCCATGCACAAGATGGTGCGATGCATAGATGAAATGATATTGTGCAGATGCTCCATTGTATGATGCGAGTTGTGACATGGTGCAATGTTGCGAGTGGTGCGTTAATGCTATGCACCAGATGACGTGATGCATAGATGGAATGGTGCTATGCAATTGCTTGATGGTATGATGCAATTCATGACATGGTGCAATTACACATGCTTGCCATGATGCAAAATTGCTTGAATGCATTGTGCATTACCTGGCATGATGTAGTGCAAGATCATGAAAGCATGGTTCAATGTATGGTTGCAATATGACGATGCCCCCAGGTCATGGTGCAATGCTGAGTATGGTGCAATGTGTGATTGCAATGAGATGATGCTCACATGTTATGATGTATTGCTCATGTGGTTTTATGATGATGCACATGCGTAACGGTGCAATATGTTATGGAATGGTGCAATGCTCAATGGTGGTGCACATGTATTATGGTGCGATATATTGATACAATGGTGCAACGTACACGTGATGCGATGAGATGTTCATGCTTATGGTAATCGGTTCCACTAATCCAGGGTTTGATCTCTGGGTAATGGGGTTTAGGTACGAGATGCTATGGAGGTTCAAAGGTCGGAAGTTTATTATCTAATTCTGTTTTGGCTTCTAAAATTTTCATTCCCCTACCAAAGTCTCCTAGCTCACTCATGAAACTTCCTTGATAAGTATAAATATATCTACTAAAAATTTTCTACTGCACTGTTGGTGGTTGGCTACATGGTACTAGCGAGAATGCATCCTATTGGTTTTGGTTTGTAGCTAGGTGCATCATTTGAATTTTCCTACTATGATAGACTCATCCTAAGGTTACAAATGGTAGATATACACAAGGTTTATATTTAGGAACTAATTAGAGACCTTGGATGAAGTTCCAAGATATAAACGCGGCGTAATATATGGATGGGTTAGTTCTGTCCTGCGTAAGTATCTGACAAAACTGAGTCTCAAAGTCATCCTAGAGTTATAATAAATATTACAAAAATTTTATATTTAAGTTTTATGTAGAGTTCTATCGGCTCTGGGAAAAAATTGGAATTTTTCTATATGTAGATTTCTGTAAAGAAAATAAACAAGGTGGGCAGTGCAGTGCTGTGGTAGTTTATCAGGTGCAATTGTTCGAACTTTATCCCCTAGGTTACTGGTTCAAAAATTCCCAGAAAATTCCCAAGGCTTCCTCACTAGGTCACTAAGTTACTGACCAAAAATGATTATTTTATCACCCATGGTTTGGGCTGTACAAATATATTAATTAGGTAACCTACAGATTCCAGATTCTGAACATATCTAATGTGTGGATTATTTGATCATGATACGGTCATCTAAAAATCCTAAAGAAATTCATGAGGCTTACTGGAGGAGTCTACGAGCTACTGGTAAAAGATCAGGATTTTATCACCTATGGTTTAACTTACACAAAAATAGGAAGTATGTCGATTACAGATTTCAGGACATGACCAGGTATTCTATTTGAATTTTTATTTGATGATGTATTGGTCCAAAAATTCCAGGTTAAATCATGGTGCTCCCCATGTGAGTCTACAATCTACTGTCAAAATTATAGAACTATATTGCGAATGAAATAGCCAAATGCACTAAAATGGCGATATGGTTAGCCTAGCATGCTATGATGCATTTCAATAACATGCTATGATGCATTTCAATAAGATCTAATGAAAAATATCAAGTAAACTCACACTACTTCTACAATCTGAACAAGAACCACAAAAATCAACAAGAACCCAACACGTTCCTGCGAGGGGATAGTTAGCATCGTGAACTACCCGTTGAAATAAAAGAAAGACCGAAGATCCAATTAAACCAACAATCATATGGCCATAGTAGATATCTAAGCAATTTTATAGCGAGCGTCTCTCAGCTGGGAGTACCCTTTAACAATTTATTTGATGTATTCTTCATGGTTACATATTTTTATTTTTCAGAAGACTAGAATCTGTGATTTTTAGGACTGCAGGACAGCAGCCAATTCATGAATTTTTAGAGGGAGCTACAGATGAAATTTATTTTTGAAACTTTTTGTGATGCTTCCTGATGTATTTGGTGACCTCCAGAAAAATTAGCAAGGTAATATAAGAAGTAGAACTCTCTGTAGAAAATCTTGAATGCTGGCTGTTCCAGAATCTTCAGAACACGTCTTTTGGAGAGATAGAGTATTAAAATTTAGTTGTGGGTTTTCAGAATTTGTAAGATTTTTATGGGTAACTTATTAAACATTAAGGAGTCAGTGTAATTTACTTGATTACATAACTTTGTTTCAGAAGTGAAATGAGAATGAACTTTCTTAATCTCAACTTACCGGCTTCTTTTATCGAACTAGTATTTGAATAAGGGAAGAATGGAGTTGGGTTGCCAATTAAATTCAGATCTAGGTGAGAAGATTAAATTAGAGTAAGATGAGGATGAACACTAGAAAGGGATAAGGAACAAAAAGGATCACACATCCTAATCGTTTTCACAAATAGTTTTATTTGAACCTTTCGCAAGTATTTTTGCAATCACCAAGCTAAGCTCTAGCCTACAGTCAGTATTGCTCTGATACCAACCGTTGTGGGCACCCCGGAAATGCATTATGGAGAGTAATTATTATAACAACGCGAAATATCTAGATGGATGGGGTCTCGAGTAAAAACCGAATAAATGCGGTAACCATCCATCCTCATCGCAGCCTTGCCATAATCATTACCCAATCACAATACAAATCCAACGCGCCGAATTCAGAAATAAAGAGATATTTGGAGAGTTGATTCACCAGTCCGAAACGGCGAAGTGTGCCCGTCAAACCACACGAAGGTGGTGACCAAACACGATACACACTTCTGGGGACATGGTCTACGGTTGAACCAACATCCATGCATCTCATCATTTCTAAATTCATACTCATGTTCAGCTAGTCCCCAGGAAAGCGACTAGCCTCACACTTTCATCGCAAGCAATTGATAAACATCACAAGTACTCTAAATATGGATAAACGAGCAGCAGTGTCATATATATTACATAGAGGGCTCACACCCTAATTCATCACAAAGTAACCCCAAAGATAGCAGCAGAAAATATAAACATAAAAGATAGAACCAGTGGTGCCATTACCAAACCATAGGGCAACCGACTAGAGATAGAGCATAACTTCGACTACACATTATCCTCGCCACCCTCGGCGGGATAATAGTAGACCACATCAGTGTCGTCGATATCCTCACCTGAAAGATATGCAGCGTGAGTATAACAAGTACTCAGCTAGGCTTATACAATAATAATAGAACAAAGGAGTAATGCTAGTCTCTACATCAAGGAGTATGGCTATGTTGATCTGATTTTTGCAGAAAGCTAATTTTCTTGAGCAAGCAATACATTTAAAACATAAACATTTGTGAAATAGCTCAATCTGAAAATTTAGGACAGCAAGTAATATGTTCTGAAAATGGAATATAAATAAGTACAAACCATGCTCTAATCATCATCCATGGGCCACCATTGCCCAATTATATATGCTACACAAGCATACCATTTTTCATGACTAAACCAAGTCATATTTAACATCAAAGCCTTTTATATAAACCCATCCATCCATGACTATCCTAAGTCATGGTATAACAACATAATCCCATAACCATATTTCCCAAGTTTGATGCTAACATAGACTGACTAAACACATCAAGCGGTCGTCTTCTAACCATGGACATGGCTATTCGAATAGTTCTTACTCTAATCAGAGGTGTACATCTTTACCCACACAATGTGATAGAAGCCAAACGGCTACACTCTAGTTTGATCCGTACCCGTCGGTACCCACACTCTACACATTGAGTGCGGACTAGAGGTCACAACAGAACCTTTTGCACGCTTAGCCCCAACCACCTAAACCACGTCTGGGCCCCCGACGACTTAGTCACGTGCGTGCGTGGTAATTAAGGCGGGCTCACCGTCGCGGGAGGCACCTCCGGCTAAAACCAGGCACACACGAGGCCCTCCGAGGACTCTCCGTCCTCACGACTGACGGACGGGCGTAGATGGCCACAGCCTCCCGTGCTACTTAGTTAAGCCGTCCCATTCCCGGCATGTGGAAGTACGTAGGGTGCTTGAATAGACGTCAACATGTTCGGTCCTTAACGACCCAGACGGAGCTACGTGCATCGGGGAAACACCATCCCGTCATTGCCCTATCATCCATGTAACGACCCGCTTTCCTTTTCCCTGTTGTAACTGGTTTTCTGGATCTTAATCCTTTCCTATCCTGTCAGCTATGCCTCCGTTTTCCCTCTCCCCGGCCAGCCGACTACCTTCTCCCTTGTGCCGAGTAGAGTTGCTACTCAGTCCTTGTATCCTGCCCTTATCCTTGTCTTACTCGGACCTCTTTCCTGCCGAGTGAGCACGGTGATGTGGCCGACTACCTTGTTGAGACCTGTTGCTTCTTTGTCCCCCGAGTTGCACCCGCCCATTGGACGCTGACTACCATGGTAGTGAAGAATTAGTCTTCACCTACCCGCAGCACTGCCTGGACCAGTGGTCAGTCCGAAGCCCGGTCAGTGAGATTTCTCCAACCTGTCCTAGCCTTGACCTTAAGGTCTCATCGCAGCTACAGTGCCTGCCAACTCCTCTGACCAGTTGGACTCCAAAGTCACTCCCTGTCATATCCCTGTCAGTTCATCTTGACTTCCTTGCTCCACCCGTTGCCCAGCTCCACCGTGCGTCAACCTTGCATGTCGGCTATATATATGGCCAACCGTGCCCCCTTCTTCCTTTGTTTTGCAAACTGGCCAGCTCCAGCTCTGCTAAGTTTTCATCCTCTCAAGCTTTGGAGCTCTGTCGCCTGGTTCGCAAGCCTGGTTCAGCCGACTGCCCCCTTTTCTGCAGCCGACTACTTCTTGATCCTTTTTCTTGGTGTTTTACTTCTCCTGCTTATCAGTGTCTCTTTCTGCTTGTTCAGAACCTGAACTGGTGGACGATCCCGAAGCCGCCTTCGCCGAAGAAGACTCCTCCTTGGAACAAGGCAAGCCTCTTTGATCATATTGTTTCCCATATATGCAAAACTATGTTGTTTGGAAAATATATGCATGCTTAGTTTACACCTTTTTAAACTGTTGGCCTCGGTTTTGCAAGCGCAACCGATGGACCTGCCCAGTAGTAGCACTTATTTGGTAGGATGTTGTTATATTTCTCCCTTGAAGAGCCCCACAAATGGCACGCTAGCATCCTATCTGAGGATATGATGCCAAGTAGAATGGCTTAGCTCTGCAACGTTGTTTGTCGTTGGGGAAAATGATGGGTTTTACTAAACAGTTTGGAAAATCCGATACCTTGTGTATCGGCGCGTTTTGTGAAATAAAGGAAAGATTTGTGAAAATCTTGATGTACAGAGACAGTGCCTGTGTGGCTTGGCTATGTATTATCATTAAGGACCGATTCCCATAGCGTAGATTTGTTTGCCAGTGATTTGTGAAAGGTGTTTGATGGAAAGGGAACCGTGACCAGAGTTTGCCGAGTGAGCAAACGGAAGGCCTGTGTGGCCAGAAACGGATCTGTGTCATCCGGGGTGTTAAGCACCATAAACAAGTGTATGAAAAGTAAACAGGATGAAGATCATGCTCCCGGGTTGTAGCCAGGGCAGCAAAGTTTAAGCCCCCGGGTTGTAGCCAGGGCGGCAATTCAGTCTTCGGGTTGTAGCCAGAAGACGGTGATGAGCACGCTCCCGGGTTGTAGCCAGGGCAGCAGTGTTATAGCTAGCTGGTTGTAGCCAGCCTAGTGGGCATTTAGTGCCATGATCATGCTCCCGGGTTGTAGCCAGGGCAGCAATGATGAGCCCCGGGTTGTAGCCAGGGCGGCCGATAGCTAGCTGGTTGTAGCCAGTCCTAGCGGGCAATTTAGTGCATGATCATGCTCCCGGGTTGTAGCCAGGGCAGCAATGATGAGCCCCCGGGTTGTAGCCAGGGCGGCCGATAGCTAGCTGGTTGTAGCCAGCCTAGCGGGCATTTAGTGCCATGATCATGCTCCTGGGTTGTAGCCAGGGCAGCGATGAAGAGCCCCCGGGTTGTAGCCAGGGTGGCCGACTAGCTAGCTGGTTGTAGCCAGTGTAGCGGGCATCAAGTGCCACAGCTGAGATTTTGGTTGTAGCCGAGTCTCAGGGTCAACGAGTGGTTGTGGCTACTCGGGTGATACAGGACCAACAAATGAAAAGTAAAAGAGGATATGAATATATGTGCTTGATTTCATTAAGTGGCGTGTTGTTGAAAAGCAACTTGCGGAATGGATAGAGGCGTGAGCCTCTGTTCGACAACTAAAATTTGGAACTCACTAGAGTTTGCAAAGAAAAGAGTTTATAAAGGCAAATTTCCGCAAATGAAACCCTTAGCCTTTCTGTCTGACCGACATGGCATCACTTCCGACTTGCTGAGTACGAAAGTACTCACCTTGTTTATATATATGTATAGTAGGTTTTGGAGTGGAAGACGAAGACCCGACTGCTGCCGAGTTCCTCCAAGACCAGGCCGACTACGAAGACTTCTGAAGCTGTCGAGCCTAGTTCCCAACCGAGCCTGTGGTGTAGTTTTTGTCCAGCTTCCGCCCTGTTTCTGCTGTTCCGCTAGTTTACCTGTTGTTTATTCTTGCCCATCCCGGGTTTGTCCTGGATGGATCTCCTTGTATTTATATGTGTACTCTATTATGTATTTATTGTAACTCTGAGTTGTATCATTGTTGTGCGTACCCGACTACTGATCCTGGGATCGGGTGCCGTATGCACATGGTGGCCTTCCACCTAGTCGGGAGGCGCCACAGCGGTGGTATCAGAGCAAAGGTTGGCCCTAGGAACGAAACCCCACCGGTGTAGATGTCTTTGAGGATCTTATTTTGAAAACTATACTATTTGCAAATGTCTAGGACTTGTCTGGGTATTTTTCTCTCTGCTCTGTAGAATGTTGGAAAAGTTTCTAAACTCTTGGCTATCTCCCTACCTTGGCTCCTGCGTGGATCTTTGGTATTAGCCTTAGGTTCCAGTGCCCTATCTGTTGTCTTTTCGTTGTGGCTGGGTTCCCGAGTATATCCCTTGTTCTGCTGCTTGAATCCATCTTGCTAATCTTGTTGCTCCTCCATCTGTTCCATTGGTTTGGCTGCCGATAACCTTGCTGAACCTTTCTCCCTTGGTTACCCTTTTCTAGGACCAGATGGCAGAACGTCAGTGCCGTGCCATCCGTACCCCGGCCCGTTTGGGTTTTGAAGACCAAGGTCCAGTCCGCAACAACCTGCTTACCGCCGCGGGGGAACAAGAAGTGAAGTTTGCCTCCCTTGGAGACCCTAAGAACCGACCCCTCCTGAGCTCCGTGCAAATAGTCCCTTTGGAAGAAGTGCCGGTGATCAATGAGTACCCTGATGTCTTCCCAGGCAGTCTACCCGGAATGCCCCCTGATAGAGGGATTGAGTTCTCTATAGAGTTGCTACCCGGCACAGCACCCATATCCAAGAGACCCTATAGAATGGCGGCTAATGAGTTAGCCGAAGTGAAAAAGCAGATAGGAGAACTTGAGAGCCTAGGTTTTGTGCGACCTAGCACATCACCTTGGGGAGCTCCAGTGCTCCTAGTGGAAAAGAAGGACAAGACCAAGAGAATGTGCGTTGATTATCGCACACTGAACGGAGTAACCATCAAGAATAAGTATCCTCTACCGAGGATTGACGACCTGTTCGACCAGCTGCAAGGAGCTAAAGTTTTCTCTAAGGTTGACTTGAGATCAGGATACCACCAGTTGAAGATCAGATCTGAGGATATACCCAAAACAGCTTTCCTGACCCGATATGGATTATATGAGTATACGGTGATGTCCTTCGGACTCACTAATGCCCCAGCTTTCTTCATGAGTCTTATGAATAAGGTATTCATGGAATATCTCGACAAGTTTGTCGTGGTATTCATGGATGATATCTTAATCTTCTCCAAGGACGAGCAAGAACATGTTGGACATTTGAGGATGGTTCTCGGAAAGCTAAGAGAACACCAGTTGTTTGCCAAGTACTCGAAGTGTGAGTTCTGGCTAGACCGAGTTGCTTTTCTCGGGCATGTGGTCACTGCCCAAGGAGTAGAAGTGGACCCGGGGAAAGTGAGAGACGTGCTTTCTTGGAAATCCCCGACTACGGTCACGGAAGTGAGAAGTTTCCTAGGTTTGGCTGGTTATTATCGGAGATTCATTGAAGGATTTTCAAGGATTGCCAAACCCATGACAGAATTGCTAAAGAAGGAAAAGAAGTTTGAATGGAGCGACGCCTGTGAGAAAAGTTTCATGGAGTTAAGGAAAAGGCTGACTACCCCACCTGTGTTGACCCTTCCGGATATCAGGAAAGACTTTGAGGTATACTGTGATGCATCCCGACTAGGCATAGGCTGTGTGCTTATGCAGGAAGGAAGAGTGGTTGCGTATGCCTCAAGACAGTTAAGACCCCATGAGCTGAACTACCCGACCCATGACCTAGAGTTGTCAGCAGTAGTGCATGCCTTGAAGATATGGCGACACTACCTGGTTGGAAACCGGTGTGAAGTATACACCGACCATAAGAGTCTGAAGTACATCTTCACTCAGACGGAGCTTAATCTCAGACAAAGAAGATGGCTTGAGTTGATTAAGGATTACGACCTTGGAATACATTACCACCCTGGTAAGGCAAATGTTGTTGCCGATGCCCTCAGTCGGAAAGTCCATTGTAATGCCATCTTGACCCCGCCCCTTCAACCCGAGCTAAGTCGAGAGCTGGAAAAGCTAAGGATAAATATGGTCAAGCCAGGAATGCTGGCGACTTTGCTGATTCAACCTACCCTGGAGGACCAGATCAGAGAAGCTCAAAAAGTAGATGAAAAGATTGTGTCTATTAAGGAAAGCTTGGCCGAAGGGAAAGCCCCCGAGTTGACAGCAAAGGAACTGTTTGGTTTGGGAAACGCATTTGCGTGCCCGGTAGAAAGGAAATCCGAGACTTAATCTTGAGAGAAGCCCATGAGTCCGCTTATTCCATCCACCCAGGAAGTACCAAGATGTACAAGGATATAAAGGATCATTACTGGTGGCCTGGAATGAAGCGAGATATTGCCGAGTATGTCGCGGTTTGTGACATTTGCCAAAGGGTTAAAGCAGAGCATCAGAAGCCAGCAGGATTGCTTCAGCCCTTAAGGATACCCGAGTGGAAATGGGAAGAAATAGGAATGGATTTCATTGTTGGATTACCTAAAACCCCGGCAGGACATGATTCCATCTGGGTAATAGTAGACCGACTGACCAAAGTCGCCCACTTTATCCCCGTCAAGACAACCTACCCGGCCAAGAAGCTAGCCGAGCTGTATCTGACCAAGGTTATCTGCCAACATGGAGTCCCAAAGAAGATAGTGTCTGACCGAGGAGCTCAGTTCACCTCCCACTTTTGGCAAAAGTTGCATGAGGCAATGGGTACTAACCTGAATTTCAGTACTGCATATCACCCCCAGACGGATGGACAGACCGAGAGAGTCAACCAGATTGTGGAAGATATGCTAAGAGCATGTGCCTTGGATTTTGAAGGAACCTGGGATCTCTGTCTGCCTTATGCCGAGTTCTCCTACAATAACAGCTATCAAGCCAGTATCCAGATGGCCCCCAATGAAGCTCTATATGGACGCAAGCGTAGAACCCCACTCTGTTGGACAGACGTAGGAGAAAAGATGGTTTTTTTGGACTAGACATTTTGAAAGAGGCAGAAGAGCGAGTTAAGGGTTATCCGAGAGCACTTGAAGACAGCCCAAAACCGACAGAAGAACTATGCAGATAATCGGAGACGAGAGCTCGTTTCAGATAGGAGACCATGTGTATCTCCGAGTATCACCCCTACGAGAACAAGAGATTGGAATGGGTGGAAAGCTAGCGCCTCGCTATATCGGACCTTACCCCTATCGTCGACAGACGCGGAGTAGTGGCGTATCAACTGAGGTTACCCGAAGAACTCTCTGACGTCCACGACGTGTTCCATGTGTCCCAGTTGAAGAAATGTCTTCGCATCCCAGAAGAGCAAGTTCCGTTGGAAGAGATCAACGTACAACGCAACCTTACATACAAGGAACGCCCTATTCGGATTTTGGAGACAAGGGACAGACGTACAAGACGAAAGACAATCAAATTCTGCAAGGTGCAATGGAGTAACCATTCTGAAGATGAAGCTACATGGGAACGAGAAGATCGCCTTCAAGCTGAGTACCCGGAGCTCTTTGCCGAGTAGCCGAATCTCGGGGACGAGATTTCTGTTAAGTGGGGGTTTGTAACGACCCGCTTTCCTTTTCCCTGTTGTAACTGGTTTTCTGGATCTTAATCCTTTCCTATCCTGTCAGCTGTGCCTCCGTTTTCCCTCTCCTTGGCCAGCCGACTACCTTCTCCCTTGTGCCAAGTAGAGTTGCTACTCAGTCCTTGTATCCTACCCATATCCTTGTCTTACTCGGACCTCTTTGCTGCCGAGTGAGCACGATGATGTGGCCGACTACCTTGTTGAGACCTGTTGCTTCTTTGTCCCCCGAGTTGCACCCGCCCGTTGGACGCCGACTACCATGTAGTGAAGAATCAGTCTTCACCTACCCGCAGCACCCTGGACCAGTGGTCAGTCCGAAGCCGGTCAGTGAGATTTCTCCAACCTGTCCTAGCCTTGACCTTAAGGTCTCATCGCAGCTACAGTGCCTGCCAAACTCTCTGACCAGTTGGACTCCAAAGTCACTCCCTGTCATATCCCTGTCAGTTCATCTTGACTTCCTTGCTCCACCCGTTGCCCAGCTCCACCGTGCCTCAACCTTGCACGTCGGCTATATATATGGCCAACCGTGCCCCCTTCTTCCTTTGTTTTGCAAACCGGCCAGCTCCAGCTCTGCTAAGTTTTCATCCTCTCAAGCTTTGGAGCTCTGTCGCCGGTTCGCAAGCCTGGTTCAGCCGACTGCCCCTTTTCTGCAGCCGACTACTTCTTGATCCTTTTTCTTGGTGTTTTACTTCTCCTGCTTATCAGTGTTTCTTTCTGCTTGTTCAGAACCTGAACCAGTGGACGATCCCGAAGCCGCCTTCGCCGAAGAAGACTCCTCCTTGGAACAAGGCAAGCCTCTTTGATCATATTGTTTCCCATATATGCAAAACTATGTTGTTTGGAAAATATATGCATGCTTAGTTTACACCTTTTTAAACTGTTGGCCTCGGTTTTGCAAGTGCAACCGATAGACCTGCCCAGTAGTAGCACTTATTTGGTAGGATGTTGTTATATTTCTCCCTTGAAGAGCCCCACAAATGGCACGCTAGCATCCTATCTGAGGATACGATGCCAAGTAGAATGGCTTAGCTCTGCAACGTTGTTTGTCATTGGGGAAAATGATGGGTTTTACTAAACAGTTTGGAAAACCCGATACCTAGTGTATCGGCGCGTTTTGTGAAATAAAGGAAAGATTTGTGAAAATCTTGATGTACAGAGACAGTGCCTGTGTGGCTTGGCTATGTATTATCATTAAGGACCGATTCCCATAGCGTAGATTTGTTTGCCAGTGATTTGTGAAAGGTGTTTGATGAAAGGAACCGTGACCAGAGTTTGCCGAGTGAGCAAACGGAAGCCTGTGTGGCAGAAAACGGATCTGTGTGATCCGGGGTGTTAAGCACCATAAACAAGTGTATGAAAAGTAAACAGATGAAGATCATGCTCCCGGTTGTAGCCAGGGCAGCAAAGTTTAAGCCCCCGGTTGTAGCTAGGGCGGCAATTCAGTCTTCGGTTGTAGCTAGAAGACGGTGATGAGCACGCTCCCGGGTTGTAGCCAGGGCAGCAGTGTTATAGCTAGCTGGTTGTAGCAGGCTAGCGGCATTTAGTGCCATCATCATGCTCCCGGTTGTAGCCAGGGCAGCAATGATGACCCCGGGTTGTAGCCAGGGCGGCCGATAGCTAGCTGGTTGTAGCCAGCCTAGCGGGCATTTAGTGCATGATCATGCTCCCGGTTGTAGCCAGGCAGCAATGATGAGCCCCGGGTTGTAGCCAGGGCGGCCGATAGCTAGCTGGTTGTAGCCAGCCTAGCGGGCATTTAGTGCCATGATCATGCTCCCGGGTTGTAGCCAGGGCAGCGATGATGAGCCCCCGGGTTGTAGCCAGGGCGGCCGACTAGCTAGCTGGTTGTAGCCAGTGTAGCGGGCATCAAGTGCCACAGCTGAGATTTTGGTTGTAGCCGAATCTCAGGGTCAACGAGTGGTTGTGGCTACTCGGGTGATACAGGACCAACAAATGAAAAGTAAAAGAGGATATGAATATATGTGCTTGATTTCATTAAGTGGCGAGTTGTTGAAAAGCAACTTGCGGAATGGATAGAGGCGTGAGCCTCTGTCCGACAACTAAAATTTGGAACTCACTAAAGTTTGCAAAGAAAAGAGTTTATAAAGGCAAATTTCCGCAAATGAAACCCTTAGCCTTTCTGTCTCACTGACATGGCATCACTTCCGGCTTGCTGAGTACGAAAGTACTCACCTTGTTTATATATATGTATAGTAGGTTTTGGAGTGGAAGACGAAGACCCGACTGCTGCCGAGTTCCTCCAAGACCAGGCCGACTACGAAGACTTCTGAAGCTGTTGAGCCTAGTTCCCAACTGAGCCTGTGGTGTAGTTTTTGTCCAGCTTCCGCCCTGTTTCTGCTGTTCCGCTAGTTTACCTGTTGTTTATTCTTGCCCATCCCGGGTTTGTCCTGGATGGATCTCCTTGTATTTATATGTGTACTCTGTTATGTATTTATTGTAACTCTGAGTTGTATCATTGTTGTGCGTACCCGACTACTGATCCTGGGATCGGGTGCCGTATGCACATGGTGGCCTTCCACCTAGTCGGGAGGTGCCACAATCCGTCCAAGTCAAACATATTCTTAATTATAAATCAGAAGTTATTCTTTTCAGATTTTAACCCATCCATTCGGATTAAACTAGTTTTGAACCGATAGCTCCATCTATCGGATTTTTCTAGGTCTAGAAATAAACATGGCTAAGCATTCGATAAAATAAAAGCATCCCAAAGTCCTTAACCAGGGGTGACAAGGTATAACATGGAATCAACAATTAAGGAATGGAAATGCATACAATTGGGTAATGTTGACTCTACCCTTTTTCCCATTTTAAATAGACCGTAACATGCATATAGATATTGCTTTCACAAACAAATCAATTTATTGAAAATATGGGTTCAATATGCTTAGATGCTTGCATTGCTACAGCGATGGTTCACACTCAACTTCAGGTTCTTGCTCCACGTACTCCGAATTGTATAAATCTACCGATAAAAGCGAATATGCAAATAAGAATCAATTAAATATGCTGATGCAAAAATGATCAATAAATGCTGAGATAAATACAGTAGGTAGACCACATTCTAAAGTGAAGTTTAGTGAAAGAATCACCTCAAAATCTTTTACGGTTTATGAGTTCAAAAATAACAAGATAAAAGGCTGAAAATGGCAGGTTTTTGTAATTATTTATATTGTACTTAAGTTATTATATTTGACTGACATGTTCTATTAAGATTTCAAGAAGGAATGTATTTTTATATAAAAGAGCATAACCTACTGTTCCAACAAATTAGGTTCACTAGATTTTGATTTAATATGATTTAGTTGTGAATTTTACAAGTTTGTCAAAAAGGAGGGTTAGAAATTGCTTAGGCTTATTTTGGGAAGGTAGTTTTGTCAAATACAAATTATCCACAGTAAAGGTTACAATTTTCAGAGTTAAACAAAAGTGGTTTCATATTTTTTTACGTAGATTGAATTTTCTAGAAATTTATAAACTTCTAGGTTATAAAGAGGTATATAAAAGGTATTTTCATTTTTAGAGAAAAATCCTGCACAGAAGTCCTCACTTTTTATTTTATATCATTCGAGAGAACATTTTTATGAATCCAAGGAAATTTGGTTCACCTCAAAAGGAGTTATAATGGATTTATAGAAATATTCCAAATTTTCTAGGCACAAAATAAGTTATTATGCTTCTTTAAATTTCTAGATAGTATTCTGTACAGAATTATCATATTTATTTTACAGTATTAAAGTTCACAAATTTACAGAACTAACAAAATTGGTTTCACTCAAAAAGGAGTTAAATGGAAAGTTATGGATTTACAAAAGTTTAACTATTTTTTCTGTTGGAAATAAAATGGGCGCAATTCCCTTAATTACTTTTCTTTTCTTCTTCTTTCTTATTTCCTTCAGCCCGGCCCACCTGTCGGTGACCAAAACAGAGGAGGCGCGAGGACTGGCTTGCCGTCGCTCTGTCGCCGCATCCGGCGCGAACGGCGGCTTGGATGATGTTGCGACCAACGGAGAAAAGGAAGAGGAAGACGAGGCGAATACATCGGTGTTGTCTTCTCATGCCATCGGTGGCCGGAATCTCGCCGGCGCGAGCTCTAGCTGCGGCTGCTTTCGGTCGACGAGGCAAATCACCCTACGGGCTTAAACTGGCGAGCCAAGCATGCGTATGCGTCTAAGGAAGTACCAGAGGCTTACCGAAGGTTGTGCTAGTCTTGGTGAGGCTAGGATAGCAACGGCGATAGCGGAAACTGTCCGCGGCGGTGGAAACCTTCGGGACGACGCGTTGGCTTGACTCGGTCCAGGATCTACGCAAACAAGGAAAGAATGAGGTTGTTGGGACCTAAGGGTGCTTCCGAGTGAGAATCAAGCTAGGACTCACTGGAAAAAGAATCGAGGCACGGTAGGCGCCAGACTTGGAAAGACGACGCCGATCTCTAGCTTCACGCATCATAACTCGATTCCTGTTGGCCAGCTAGCTCCTAGAGGTGAGACGACGTGGTGCGGTGGCTCGGGCTGGATCACCGGAGCTCGCCGGAACAGGGACAACCGAGCGCTGCGGCAGTTCGGCAGTGCAGAGAGCAGGGACGGCGGTGGCCGGCGACTCCGACCGACGAACCTAGGACGGTCAAGTGCAAAAATGGAACGATCAAAGCTTGTAGATCACGTTCCCGAGGTCAAGAAGGGATGGAACTCACCGGAGCTAGCTCGAGCTCGGTCGAACACTCTTGGCAGCAGGGAGGATGAGGCTAGCACCGCCGTGATCCTTGGGGTTTCCGTGGTTTTCTCGTGGGAACGTGGAGAGAAAGGAAGAGGGTTCTTGCTGGCCGAGATTTGGAGCGAAATGTCGAGGTTTCTAGAGATGTGCATACCAGGCTGCTCTGTATACTGTGAGAGGGAGGAAGAAGATCGGCAGTGACACATTGCATGCAGCTGCTGAGTTGTATCATTGCACAGTGTATCAAGGTGGGTCCACACGTAAGACAATATTTTTCTACACATAAGGGCTAGGTTTACTCTATGACTTGTGGTCAAGAGGTTAGTTCCTAGGGGAGAAGGAGAGGAGTATGGGTAGGAATGTTGGTGAACACACTTCCCCATGCTATGCTATGCATACAAGTGGGTCAGTCTTGTGGTCCCACTGGTCAGTGACTTGAGAGAGAGAGAAACTCTAGAGACTGTCTGAGAAAAGTGTACTAGATAGCTGTCTTGCATCTGTGATCTCAGCAGTTACCAAGGTATAATTCATGGAAAATTATGGAGGTAGAGAAGATGTTTTTAACCTGCTGACCAAATTTCAGGGTTAGAAGTGGTCTGGTTCATCTTTGGTGAAATGCAAATTACGCATAAAGACCAGTTTTTCTGCAGTGTAATTTATGTCCCTAGGGCTTTTCTCCTATTATTTCATGTGACTTCTTGGGAATTAAAATTGAGCCAAAATTACTGTGGTAGGTTTTGTTGACACACCTTGTAACAGCCCACTTTTGATCTTGTGCATAAAACCGTTTTTTTTTCATTGCATGCTCTTCATATCATCTTTCATGCATGAAAAACCCGCCTTGCCCCGAAGTTTCTTTTCGGTTGGAAGCATGCTGCCCAAATCGGACCATCCTCTTGGGGATTGGACGGTCCGAATGCTTCCCATCGGACAGACGCCTCCCGATCGACCAGCCGCCTCCGATCGGACCCTCGCCCGCGCCGCGCTTGCTCGCGCCCGGCTCTCTCTCGAGTCCGCGCCTTTTCTCGTGCCCGGGACTTGCTCCTCTTGAGTCCACGCCCCTCGCGCCGGACTCTGCTTCGAGCCGCGCCCGGACTCTCTCTCCCGATCCTCGAGCTCCGCCCCGCGCCATCGTCCCGACCCCTGACCTCGCGCACACGCCGCCTCGCGCGCGCCCTCTCTCGCGAGCCCGCGCCAGTCAGCTGGCTTTTTACTTCGCCTATGTTGTCATCGGCTTCTAGCCGATGCTCATGTATGCGAATACTTCGGCATCGGCCGGTTTGCTTCTCACTTATAACATCATCGGTTTGTATCAATCTGTATCGGCCGATTGGTTTCGGTGTCAAACCCAGAGGCAGTTCCTGAAGTGTGAATCTCGACTCGTGATGCATATCCGTTGTGCTCTGATCCTCACATCGTCCAAACGAGATCAACGCCAGGATCTCTCTCCGCTCCGTGCGGCTCGGTCCAGGTGGCTTCCTCTGCGCCCTAGACCACGTGAGAGGGAGAGGCAGAGCCGCCTTGGGACCTCGTCGAGATACCCCCGACAGCCTCAGCAGCGCCCTGCCTGTCCCATCTGTCTGCTGCACGCTTGCCCGCGCGCACGCCATCGCGAGACCGTGGAGCAGTGCAGCGCCCCTCCTCTCCTCTCCTTATCCTGCTTCCTTTTAACCAAGCCTATGCCTCCTGCCTCCCAGCTCGCCCTCTTTCTCACGCACCCAAGGACCCAGGCGATTGCCTTGGTTCGCTGAGAACGTGAGGGTGCCGCCCACGGCGCCGGCGCACAGCGCTTTTCGTCTGAGAGCTCGGTGAGTTTTACCTTGTCTGCTGTGTCCACTCGTGTTCTTGCCCGATCTAACTCCGTTTTTCGCCCTCGGCGGGCAGCAGGCACCACCGCAGCCCCATCGCGTTTTGCAACGCCGACCGGGTGCCGCCGTGACCTTGCAGCCGCTAATCTGCGCCCTGGTGAGTTAGCGCTGTCTCTGGCTGTATCACATCTTCCATTCACTCTTTGAGCTCATCATAGCACTTGTCTGCAGCCTCCATCACGAGCGACCTGTTACCGAGCCGATCACCGCCTCAACGTCGCACCCCCACAGCCTGCACTCTTCGGTGAGCTTCTTATTTCTGCATGTACCTCCTTTTTATTCCTGGGAGGCCACTAGTTCTCCCACGTCCTTGGCTTGGCCTGTCACGCCATTGTTTTGCCATCCACCCAAGCGTCACCACCGTGGCCGCATGTGTGGATGAGGCTCCATCGGAGCATGGCCGCGTGTAGTAGAGCCTTCGATCTTGCATGCAGGACCCTAGAGCTTCCCCCCACACCCTGCATCACTAGCCATTCACTAGAGCATGAGAGGATAGAGGTAGACAAGCCGTGCGTTAGCTTGGCTTTTCATCAAACACCTAAGTGCGTTTTGTGTTTGAGTGAGTAGCAGCCACCCCCATCGGCCCCATGCAAGCCAGGTTGGCCCTCTAGCGTCAGAGCAGGATAAAAACCGAGTAGAGTAGCTGCGGTGTTTTCCCGTTTTTGCCGGTTGTCGTTAATGTGCGAAGACGTGTAGTTTGCGCATGCGAAGACATCGTTTTTGGACCAAGGCGTTCGACACTACTGAGGCCTTGCCGTAGGTTCCACCTGTACATCCAATGACTCCTAGGCCCTAGAAACCCTCTACGCCCCCAAATGCCTTAGATTAAAACTTCACGCCCGGTGGATTTCACGTGTTAGGCCATTTTAGTGACGTGTGAGCGTGTGTGATTAATATCCTAGCGAGTTGGAGAATATCCACTTTTGGGAGTTGTCCTTAGATTCACAGCAGCACACATGTAGGTTTCGTACCATAAAAATGCCCTAGAACCGAAACGTCTCAAATAGACCACCCGTTAAGTCGTTAGAATGTTTTCAGCCGTTTCTGCAGTTCGGTCGAGCGAAAACGCTGTTTCTCATTTATTTTCGATTTTAGGACAGAGCAGACTTCGTTTAGCCGTATCTCCCTCATACAAACTCGGATTCAAGCGATTCTTTTTCCTAAATTCATCTAAAATCATGCACTTGCATATTCTGCAAAAATATTCGTACTTCCTGTTCTGTTAAATATTTTGCTGTTGTTTTCATTGCATTCGTTTGGTATTCTCGTAGAACACGACGTCGTTGACCGGTTGTGGAAGGATCAGAAGAGTTCCAAGAAGTCCAGGAACAAGGCAAGCACCCCTTGATCAATTGCTCCTATATTTCAAACTTACAAACTATATTGAATTGCAAACTATTATGCACGCGATGTTTTACTTGAAAATGTGTGGGATTCTTGGGTAGTTAACCTCTGTTGCATATGCTTATCCTTGTTACTTGAGTATCATGATTTCCTTGTCACTTATGTTGCCACTGAAACTTGGGTTCATGTGGTTGGGAAGATGTCAATAGGTATGCTTAGTTTGCTTTTTAATCAAGGCTACTTGTTACTTGATTTTGGATGTTGGGAAAAGGAAGCATTTGCGAAATTATGGAAATGAACAGTGGGTATTCTTCCCTGTGCTCTTGGTGGAAAACAAAAACTGAAAACAAGCTTTTGGACTTGGGAGTGGATGTAGTGTTCGGTGCCTTGTTGTGGTATCGATTAGGTGGTGTCTCGCCCAGGTCACTAAGGACCGATTCTATGGTGTAGCTAGAACCAAGAAGCACAGTGCAAACCACATGTGGCTCTGATGGGGAGTTCCTAGCTTAGTATATTGTTGATACCTAGCAATAGACCGCCGGTGGTAGTAGTAGGTCATTTTTGTTGACATTGGGATAGTGCGGGTTATGGTTGTTGTCCATAGCTCGAAGGTACCTTTGATTATTGTTCAAGGGTGACCAGCACATTGTATGAGCCTTGGGGGATTTTGGAGGCCTCCCAACTCCCTAGGATGGATCATAAGCGCGGGATATTGCTAGGTCAACGTGGAAAGCTTTGTCATTGATGGTGTGAGCCTCCTGTGTGGTAGCTCATGTTGTCCTTGTCATGTGGGTACAGTTGTACACACTCTCGAGAGTTAAAACTATTCGAATAGCCGTGTCCTCGGTTATGGACGACTTGGGAAATTCTCCATCGTAGTAGTTTTAATTTTTGGGAACTGTTTTGGGGAAAGATCTTGGTGCGAACGGGGAGTTCGCTGGGATGGTTGTGGCAGCGTGTTGCCACTGATGGCTGGCATGGGCAGGGAGCCCATATGGTTGGAAACACTTGGGGGTTGATGCTTATATACTTGTTTGCTGTGGTAGCTTGATTTACAAAAATTTCGTTGCAAAACCACAATGTTTTCGCTATGTATATTATGTTTTATGCAAACCGCAGGACCTAAACCATTCCTTGTTTATCTTCGCATATTATGGAATACCATTGCAAACACTATAAGTCTTGCGGAGTACGTATTGTACTCACACACGCTTGTGTGACTTCTTTTTTTTAGAGATGGTTGAGGAGGACCCGACAATCGGGTACTTCTATGCAGCGGGTTTTGGAGACGACGACGACGGTGCTTACTAGGGCTTACCGGTTGGTTGCCTGTGGGCGGGCAAAGGCATACTTGCTGGTTTTTGGTGCCTCTATTATCTTGTTTCTGCTGTTGAACTCTTTGTTAATTTGCTGTTCTATTTGGCCGGTCGGCCTCTATGTAATCGCTAAAGTCTAGACTCTTGTACGACTTATGTTTGGACTGCTGTGAGCTGAACCTGTGATGTATGGATTATGATGCCAATGTTGAATGTGTGTGCTAGCAATTGATCGTGGGACTAGCACGGTACACACATAGGGTTCGGGGTCAAACCCGGGTCCGACACACCTGTTGGTAGAATTGAACTACCTAATTAATCTTCATTTTTATTTGGTGAGTTTTAGAAGTAAACCAATTTATTTCAGCTAGCTTCCTAGTTTTGCTGATTTGAGGGATTTCATTGAAGCATTTATTGAAGTGATAAAATCATGTAAAATTTACAGTGGGTTAAGTATGTGGGATAGTGTTCACAGGAATTTTTCCATGATTTTATGTGCAACCAAACATCTTTAGAAAAATCCTTAGACTATACAAATGCATAGGTCAAGGAAAAGGATCCAGGCTGAAACTTGTTTGAATTTTTAAGGGGTCTAAACTAATGAAATAAATTCTGGAAAAATTATATTGATTCATGATAAATAAGCTAGTATTTGAATAAATTATTTCTCCCATATGTTTCTGTTCAACTTGATGCACTTTTAGGAGTTGGTCTAATTTTGCCGATTAGGGTTTAATATTGCCAACTTAAATTTCCATGAAGTGAAAATGCCAGAATTTTAAATTGTGCATTCTGATGACAGTAGGGCATAACACTAATTACCTGGAAATTAGATTTAGGGCTGTGACAGGCATTGTCGAACAGGGATACGTGGCAGCCCTAGAGGCTCAGCCCACACTTTTTGATCAAGTTCGCAAGGCACAAGCAAATGATCCAGAAATCAAAGAACTTAAGAAGAACATGAGAGTTGAAAAAGCTCAAGGTTTTGTGGAAGATGAAAATGGGACTGTGTGGATGGGGGAACGTTTGTGCGTTCTAGAGAATAAAGAACTCAAAGACCTAATACTTCGGGAAGCCCATGAGACATAGTATTCCATTCACCCCGGAAGCACAAAGATGTACCAAGATCTTAAGACAAAGTTTTGGTGGGCCAGTATGAGAAGGAAAATCGTAGAATTTGTGGTGCTTTGTGATGTGTGCTAGCGAGTCAAAGCAGAACACCAATGGCCTGCTGGACTGTTACAGCCTCTCAAGGTTCCAAAGTGGAAGTGGGAAGAGATCGGGATGGATTTCATCACTGGTTTGCCCCGCACATCGTCGGGGTATGACTCAATCTGGGTGATCGTGGACCGACTCACCAAAGTTGCACATTTCATCCCGGTGCATACAACATATTCGGGTAAAAAGTTGGCAGAACTGTATATGGCTCGTATAATGTGTCTACACGGAGTACCCAAGAGGATTGTCTCCGATCGTGGCAGCCAGTTCACTTCTAAATTTTGGTAGAAGTTACAAGCAGAATTGGGAACCCGATTGAACTTCAGCACAGCATATCATCCACAGACAGATGGTCAGACTGAAGGAGTTAATCAAATATTAGAGGATATGCTAAGGGGTTGCGCACTGGACTTCGGATGAACCTGGGATAAGAGCTTACCCTATGCGGAGTTCTCGTACAACAACAGTTACCAAGCCAGCTTGCAGATGGCACCGTTTGAAGCTCTGTATGGCAGGAAGTGCCGTACCCCGCTTTTCTGGGATCAAATGAGCGAACGTCAGGTATTCAGGACTGACGCACTCAAAGAGGTAGAAGAGAAGGTGGCCATAATACGGGAGCGCTTAAAGATAGCTCAATCCAAACAAAAGAGTTATGTCGACAACCGTCGACGGGACCTAAGCTTCGAGGAAAGGGACTACGTGTATCTTCGTGTCACACCACTCCGCGGGGTACACAAGTTTCAAACCAAAGGGAAGCTAGCACCTCACTTCATGGGACCCTACCAAGTGCTAGCCCGTAAAGGTGAAGTGGCATATCAGTTGAGTCTCCCAGCTTCAATGACAGGTATACACGATATGTTCCACATGTCACAACTGAAGAAGTGTCTGACGATACCAGTGGAACAGGCAGACCCGGAATAGATCGAGATCCAGGAAGACCTCACCTATGTGGAGAAGCCAGTTTGGATCTTGGAGATCAGTGAAAGAAACACCAGGAGCTAGGTAATCAGATTCTGCAAGGTATAGTGGAGCCATCACTCAGAGGAAGAAGCCACCTGGGAGTGAGAACACGAATTGAAGTCCACCTATCCCCACCTCTTCGCTAGCACGTTCGAATCTCGGGGACGAGACTCCGTTTAAGGGGGTAGGTTTGTCACACCCTGATATTAGCCACATAAAATAATACCTGAGAAAATGCCCAAAGAAAAATAAATTTAAATGGCAAAAGAAATTAATTAAATATGTGAAATGCAAAATAATAAATTATCATGGCCGAGAATATTTTTCTTATGTTCTCCTTGCCAAAATACATTAACTAGATTTTTAGTGGAATTTTCAGACCACAAGAACTATTTTTAATAAATCAAAAACGATTATCGGAATTAATTTCGCTCTGGAAATCATTTTCCTTTTCTTTTTCTCCCGGTTTTTCTCTTTTTCCTTCTTATTCCCCTTGCTGGGCCATGGCCCAGCACTGTGCCAACGGCCTCCGCTAGCCTGCGCGCGCGCCTGCCTCCGGCCGACCCTACCTACCAGCCGCCGCTCCTCCCGCTCTCTCTCTCTGCTCTGCAGGGCCCGCCTATCGGGCCGCTCGCCCGCACGACCCGCTGACAGGCCAGGCCCGCCTGTCAGCCCCGTCTTCTACCTCTGTCCAAATCGGGCAGAGGGGAAATCCCCTCCAGCTGTCCGATCGGCGCCCGTGCCCGTTTCCTCCCGCGCTCGCCTCTGGTTCAAACGGAGCGGGACCGAGTCCGCGCCCACTCCCCCACGTCCTCTGGCATCCTCGTCGTCTCTCTCTTGCGAATCTCATGCACGACTCCGACACCGCCGCCCTCAACCTGTGCACGATTGGAGCCGTTACGGCCTCGTTCTCGCTCGGCCGAGTGCATAAAAAGCCTCTCCACCCTCTCCTCCGCCTTTTCCCCATCACGCCGAGCCTCCCCATGCCCTAGAACCCCATCGCCACCGTGCACCCAAACCTCCGCTGCTTTGCACCAACTCTGGCCGTCGCTCACCGCCGATCCAGACGCCGCCAAGCCACACCGCCACCGCCATCACCTCCGCCGTGCTGTGTCACTCCTCGGCTACCACTCCATGGAAGCCGAAGCCCACCAGGACGCTTCGCCCTCGCGTGCGGTGGGGCTTTCTTCATCCTCTCACTCATTCTCTGACCTAATTCCTTTTCCGTCCTCCTCATCTTCCAGGACACCTCGGCCGCCGCCTCTCGCTCGTTCGCCGCCATCGGAGCAGCGTCGCCGACGTCGTCCCGAAGCAACCACTGCTACCTCCTCGCCGCCGTCGTCTTTGTGCCATTGCTTGCTACCGCGAGCCACTAGTGAGAATCCCCGCCGTCTCTCCGTCCCTTTTCGCCCCTCCGCGTGCCGTCGCCGCGCCGTGTGGTCGCCGCCGGCGACCATCGGGGTGCGCGTGCCACCGCATCCCGCTCGGGATGGCCGGCTGCGGCCGCCGTTCCCCGGGGCCGTCCGATCAGCCGGGTGGCAGATCGGGGCCGTCCGTTGGCCACCCGCATGGTCGCCACATCGGCGCCATGTGTGCGCCACGTGGTGCGCCCGTTTCCGGCTCGGTGGACCGAGTCCACCATGCACCAGCGCCTTGAGTTCCTGACAGGTGGGGCCCACTGGTCAACGCCGCCTCTCCCTCGGGTGACGCCATAAATCGTGTTAATGTGCAATAAATCGCTTATTAATTATATTTGAATTAGAAAACATAGTGAAACTTCAATAAATCATAACTAATTCATACGAACTCCGATTAAGCCCATTCAAATTTCATTAAATCCAGAAAAATGCCAAGAATGCGTTAAAAATACTTTTAGCCCATGTTTTATTGTCCACAGGTACTTTTTTAATTATTTGTGCATTGTTTGTTATAGAATCCGACGTTGGTGACCCTACTGTGTATTACGAGGTCGTTGCCGAGTACATCAAGCTGGAGCAAGGCAAGTCGCACTTTTACCTTGATCACTTCGTACCCGTTTTTCGCTAAATTGCTTTGTTTACTTAAATAAACTACATTATTTCTATATTTCATGTGGATGGGTATAACCTATACATTGTTAGGACTTTGCCTTAGTTTTGAAACCTGAATCCTTGTCACCTGGGTAAAAATGTGATTAGATTACTGCTCTTAGGATGCTTAGCCATGCTTAGCAACTTAGCTCACACGGGAATTAAATAATGTCTTTTTATATGATTCGACTCGATGTCGGAAAATGGAACTGTGGATAGGCTGATGTTAAATTATTAAAATTGGAACTAAATGGTGGGCTGTGGGTGTATGGTTTTGCTTGTCACACCCATGGCAATTAAGGACTGGTTCGCGGGAACCACTTGAGCAACTACCCATACTTTCCACAAGCCAGCGTGGGCAACGGTTGGGCTTGCAGCGTCTCTTCTCCCTCTCCTAGGCACCGAAGAAGAGGGTGGGCATGATGGAGTTGGGTCAGCCCGGGGTAGGGTTGATCGGCTTCCGGATTCACCATGGTGCAAGGGGGGTAGCCTGGCCAATATGGCGTGCCCTATCGGCAGGTGCAACCTCAGCGTGGTGTGGATGGTTTGGGAGGGGTTTCGTGAACGGTCCTGTCACAGCCTCTCACGGGGCATCGTGGTGATGCACTGGCACACGGGAACATGTGTGGGGCTATGTCTTGTGGGTACAGTTGTACACCTCTGATCAGAGTAAATCTATTCGAATAGCCATGCCCGCGGTTATGGGCACATTGGTCAAGACTCACCGTGATTAATCTCACCTTTAGATAAATAATCTGGTTTTATGAAACTGGTGTGGTGGAAGGTGTGAGTCGGGTCAACGTGGTTGAGTTGACCGGGGGTGGCCGGTTAGCGTGGTGTAATGCTAATCGTTGGAGCCTGGTGAGCGTGGTGTAACGCTCATCAGTGACGCCTGGTGGATGTGGTGTAGCGTTCATCAGCGCGGCCTGGTCAACGTGGTGTAGCGTTGATCAGGAAAAACTGGTCAGCGTGGTGTAATGTTGTTCAGTGGAGACTGGTTAATGTGGTGTAGCGTTAATCAGTGGAGTTTGGGTAACGTGGTGTAACGGTACCGGGAGGAGTCTAGTGAACGTGATGTAGCATTCATCAATGGAGACTGGTTGACGTGGTGTAACGCCAATCAGTTGGAAAAGGTTGGGCCTGGTTAACGTGGTGTAACGTTAATCAGTGGAGAATTAATATTGTTAAATTAATCAAATTTTTACTGTTTGCGAACTACTACCATTTGCAATTGCCTTTACAGAAACAAACCCTAGCTCATGTTTGTACCCTGTGCATATGCATAATTGTGGGTGTGATTTGTTGAGTACTGTGGGTGGTACTCAGCCTTGCTCCCTTTTCCCCCTCTCAGTGTTGGAGAATGCGTTTGACGAGGATCGTCCCGAGGACTAGGCTGGCTCCGCCGTCAAGGTGCTTGTGGGATGGACGCTACTGATGGACCCGCTGTCTATAGTCTACGTTTTACCTTTTCCACTGCATTTTTGTAATATACTTTTACTCTGTTTGTAAGACACTCTGTATGGCAACTTGGATTTATGTACCCTGGTTTTCCTGGGCAGGGATTTAATACACATGAATGTTCAGAATTTCGGTGGCGAATTTCTGGGCGTTACATTGCCTCCCCTTATATACTGGGGGACAGGGGTACAAGGTAGGAGTTCCAGCCGAATACGGCCAAGGGATCTCCTTAGAGATACAATCTACCCGACTAGGACTGTATATTCCTTATTGTACAAGGCAAAGTCTGCCGGGTGCTACTTATCTCTAATTACAAGTCTCGGCCCATCCTCTATCCGAGTGGCCCATATGCTTGTGATGAGGTACCCGGGGCCCATGGCCTCCACAGTAGCCCCTGAGACCTTCATAGTTGAGTCATAGCTGATGCCGAGTGCTCATCCTCTATGGTGAAGATTGCCTGAGTGCATTGCTCCTGAGTACTCTTTGTCTGAGTACTTCTTCTTCCCGAGTCCTGCTTCATGTCAGCTGGCAGCGAGGCTATGAAGGGCTTCATGTAGATGTATGAATAGTGTGCACCGAATAGGCGCACCTATTAGGGACCTTGTGCTTAATTGTGAAGACAATTAAACATAAAGTCAAAGATCTTTAACCTTGTAGTCTTTCCCGAGTAGTATACTACTGGTATATGAGACTCTTCAGTACATGTCAACCGGAATATGATTTATAGTCTTACCGAGTAGCATGCCACTCGTACATGGGACTCTTCAGCTTCATGTCAGCTGGAAAGGGGATTTGTAGTCTTTCCCGAGTGACGTCCCACTTGGAAGTTAGACTCCTCAGCATTATATCAGCTGGAAAGAAGGTTGATAGTCTCTCCGAGTAGTGCACTACTCAAAAGTTGGACTCTTCAGCATCATGTCGGCTGGAATAATGTTGCTCATGGAAACTGTTGGCCAAGCATGTAGGCCAAGTACCACTTTATGAAAGTAAATCCATTGCATGGTCAGGTGTACTCTAGAAAGATACCTGCATCCCTAATTTTAATGAAGACCAGCTTGTGATCCTTATAAGGATATATCCTCGATACCTGGTGGATAAGACATGATGCGCCTGGGTGCCCGATCTTCCGATAGGTTCGATTTGGCGACGTGAAGACGTTCATGTTTTGAGGCTTCTGATTAGCAATGCTCACCTCGCAACCGCTACACCCACACATCTAGTTGTTATCAACCACGCTCTCACGTAGTCGACCTCAGCACGAAGGTTTTATCCCTGCAAGCAATTGAAGAAACTCACAAGAACAAGGAAGAATGCAATCTGAATTGCAGATGAATGTTTAGCACACGAAGTTGGGGTTCTACAAACCGATCTAGATGGCGAAACTACAATGGCAAAATAATCAAGCAAAACCCACCTCTAAACAATGACGGCTACTGAATATATATGAGTTGGGATGTGCTAGGGTTAACCCTAGGGCACACACCCCTTGGGCTTAGCCCACGACACAATTACAAGGCCCAAGGCCCAAAACAAACTCGGACTGGAAGAGGTATGTGTCTTGTTTTGATGATTTTGGACAGCTCTGGAGGAATTTTGATGTAGAACCAAAACCATCTAAAAGTAGACTCCATAAGCTTTCCAACAAGTACTCATGGGCCCCAAAAGTCCTTCTGGATTAGCGGTTAGATTTGTTTGAAGTTGATGCTGTCAGGAGGCCCGAATCCGAATCCAAAACGTGCAGAACTTCATCTCTTGCCTTCTATGGACCAAAAGTGACGTGGTGATGTAGGAGTAGACTGGGGTAAGGTCTTGGTTTGGTCCCCAATCAACTTCTTTGATCATCCATTTATTCCTTGCGCTTGGTCTCTTTCCCTTCACCCAAGCAAGTATCTCCGCAAACGAGAATACACAAAACTCATGGTGCAGTAACGGCTGTTCAAATATATAACACGCAAATCATAAGTAGAAAGCATGCACCTTTCGTTAATGAGTACATAAGGTAGTTATGGTCATATCCGAGCTAGTGATGTCCTCATCATCCTCCTCTTCTTGGTTGGAAACCGTCCACGGTTTCACCTTGTCATTAAGCCTAATGAACATATCTTTATCTTTCACAACATAGGGTGAGGTAGTGTTGTGCATATGGTTGGATTCTAAAATTTTTAAACACATAGAACACTTTGTAGTGTTGTGCAGCTCACAACACTCCCCTTCTTGCAAACCAACCTGCAACTCATTTAAACAACTAGAGGGACTAGATAGAGAATCATTTATACTCATACGGTCCTCTAGACAAGACATGTCATTATGAAAAGGAGGTATATTAAAATTCAAACAAATGTATACTCTATGCACATTATATTCTCCTTTATTATCATAATTGCCAATAACATGAAAAATCACATAAGAAGGACATGGCAAATCAGATCTAGCAAATAATTTTTGCTCTAAACAATTGAGTGGACAAAGATCATCAAATTGAATATAGCCCCAAGTATTTAAAGAGATAGCAATCTAAGCTCTTCATTCTCGCTAGCAATGTGAACAACATGTCTAAAATCAACACATGGTGGTTCAACAACATTACTAACATGTTCATTCACTAGTTGTGGCATGGATATAAGTAAAGCATTGCACAACTCTTCTTTATCATAAGAAATAGGAACCAAATCATCGTGTGACAAAGGTAATTTAACACACGATTCCACTGGTGATTGCTCTAAACTAACATGATTAGTGGACATATGTAGCACATCAGAATTGTCCATACCTTGAGTGAATGTAGCACCATTTCTATTACCGTTGTTCTCATTTTCAAAAACTGTAGGTGCACTCTTAATTAAACCATCTTGAAACATGTATGGAATAACAGGTGGATCTTCTTTCTCTATGTCTTTCTTCTTTTCCTCATTACCTTAGCTCTTCTCAGATACCTGCAAAATGTCAGTGCCCAAAACAATACGTTCATTTTGCAAGAACTCAGGTTTAGGTGAAGGCATCAAAACATTAGTATTATTACATTTATTTCTCAAAACCTCAGGGTATTTAATCTTTTCCCTCTCAAGACCATCTTTCAAAATTTCAGCAGGGGACATAGGTAGCAACTTAAATTTCTTGCCATTATGTGTGAAAGTGTATGTGTTGGTTCTTTCACGGTGCACAACATCTCTGTCATATTCCCAAGGTCTACCCAAAAGTAGAGAACATGCTTGCATTGGAACAATATCGAATATGGCATTATCATGATAATTGCCTACTAAAAACTCCACTTTTACAATTTTACTTACCTTCAACTTACCGCAAGAATTGAACCACTGGATGTAATAAGGCCGAGGATGCAGTTGCGTTGGCAATCCAAGCTTCTCGACCATATCTAAACTTGCCAAGTTGCTATAGCTCTCGCTATCAATAATAACATGGCATGCTCGATTCATAACCAAAAACCTTGATTGGAACAAATTGTGGCATTGATTTTGCTCCGCTTTCTCCATTTGAGAACTTAGCACTCGTTGTACCAAAGTACTCTCATTATCCTGCAAAAGGTTAGTCATAGAAGAAGGGACAACATGGGGTTGCTTCTCTAAATGACACACTTTATTTTTGTAAGCAAAATTCTGAGATTTAGAAACAAATTTCTCTCGCATAAGCATTTTCATATCATTCCAAGTTTGAGGCAATCTATCATGTGAAGACATTATTAAATTTTGCCACCATATTAAAGCATGAGAAGTCAAGACACTAGCAGCATACTTAATCTTTCGTTTATCACACATATGACAATAAGAAAAAAATTTATAAATCACAACTTCCCAACTCATGTATGCTTCAGCACCAAATCCATTATACAAAGGGGGAGATGACACAGTCTTACCTTCACTTATCGAAGGTGATGTGGCAACTATGGTAGGGCTCTCATCCAAATTCTTTGTCTCCTTTTCGTCCTTGGTGTGAACTGTCATAGTTAGTGGAAGACAAGAAGAAACAGTAGCTGGCTGCTGATGTCATCTCAATTGTTCATATTCACTAAGGAGACCTTTCGTTCTCTCAGCTATTGCCTAAAGGTCTTGTTGTATAGAGTTCATGCTATGTCATCACATTCCTGCCACTGTTAGTAGAAAACAGAAAACAACAATACAAAAGCGTTATCCCTATCAACTACTAGGTAGTGGACGATGGAATCATACACTCTCAAGCAACCAAAAGCGTCTTACCGAACTCTTATGATATTCTTACCGATTGAAGCAAGTGGTACGACCGGAGAGGTGGGACGTTGACAGCGGTGAGTGTTGTGATTACTCGGATCAAATCTGTATTGATAAGAAGTTTGTGGATCTCAGGAGGCTCAAAAGTATGGTAGCAAGGATTAGCAAAAATTAATAATAGAATAGCAAAGCTGAATAAGTGTCCCAAATACTTGTAGCAGTCGTTGGCCAAGACACGTTCGTAGAACCAGCCTAACAAGCGAGAGTAAGAAACAAAGGACTTAGGATAACTCTCTCTCACCAAGTCTCTTGAAAATCTTGAAAGATCAGCTTAGCAAGACTGCTCACTGAAAACAACTCTCTATCCTTTTCTTTTTTCTTTTTTTCTCTTCTCTTTTTTTTATTTTTTTTTCTCTTCTAGGAGTACACCTAGTACACAAGAAGCAACCACAAAAATTGGCAGCTCGATATGATGCATGGAGTGACCCTGGAAAAACACGCAGAGGCGCTCTAAAAAGCGTGTAGGAACTCCGGGGCTTGAAAACTCAGTCTTGCAGGCCAAATTTCATGATTTTAGATCGGTCAAACCTAATGAAGTGGGGGAGGAGCGGATGTAAAATTTTTTGTAGATGCCTGCAGATATAAAGTTTGTCCAATTCCGAGTCCGTATGCAAAAGTTATGGCTATTTTAAGATAGGTAGCGTGAACTAGGGTTTCGCGCATCAACCCTGTTGCTCCGGCTAGAGTATAAGTGCCAATAGGTCAAGCGGGCTGACAAGGAGGCTAGCAGTGTAGGGCGATTGACACAAAGTGGCTTGTGACCTATCTAAAAAGGCTTGCGAAAGCAGGTTAAAAGCTCAAGGCGGCTTGCAATCCGAAACCGAGTAGAACTCGATCTCTCAAGGCAGGCTCTCGCGCAATGTAGCAGCTAGAACTAGAACCACGAACACGACTCTAAACCAGTGACCACTAACTTGACCTAGGACACAGACTCAACAAAGCAAAACTGAAATAAATTTTGCAAAGGCACAAAGGGGTTTGGATAGGGGATAAACAAAACTTAACAGATGGAAACAGAGATGATACCTATCAAGCAACCTGATGCTCTGATACCACTTGATGCGCCTGGGTGCCCGATCTTCCGATAGGTTCGATTTGGCGACGTGAAGGCGTTCACATTTTGAGGCTTTCGATCAACAATCGTCACCTCGCAACCGCTACACCCACACGTCTAGTTGTTATCAACCACGCTCTCACGTATTCAACCTCACCACGAAGGTTTTATCCCTGCAAGCAATCAAAGAAACTCACAAGAACAAGGAAGAACACAATCTAAATTGCAGATGAATGTTTAGCACACGAAGTTCGGGTTCTACAAACCGATCTAGATGGTGAAACTGCAATGGTAGAATAATCTAAGCAAAACCCACCTCTAAACGATGACGGCTACTAAATATATATGAGTTGGGACGTGCTAGGGTTAACCCTAGGGCGCACACCCATTGGGCTTAGCCCACGACACAATTACAAGGCCCAAGGCCTAAAACAAACTCGGACTGGAAGAGGTACGTGTCTTGTTTTGACGATTCCGGATAGCTCAGGAGGAATTTTGATGTAGAACCAAAACCATCTGAAAGTAGCCTCCATAAGCTTTCCAACAAGTACTCATGGGCCCTAAAAGTCCTTCTGGATCAGCGGTTAGATCTTTTTAAATTTGATGCTGTCAGGAGGCCCAAATCCGAATCCAAAACGTGCAGAACTTCATCTCTTGCCTTCTATTGACCAAAAGTGACGTGGTGATGTAGGAGTAGACTGGGGTAAGGTCTTGGTTTGGTCCCCAATCAACTTCTTTGATCATCCATTTGTTCCTTGCGCTTGGTCTCTTTCGCTTCACCCAAGCAAGTATCTCTGCAAACGAGAACACACAAAACTCATGGTGCAGTAACGGCTGTTCAAATATATAACACGTAAATCTTAAGTAGAAAGCATGCACCTTTGGTTGATGAGTACATAAGGTAGTTATGGTCATATCAGAGGTAGTGATGTCCTCATCAAGACAGATACCCAAACACATGTGTTTAGCAATTAGTCCTTCATGAAGCATATCTGTTTACCTCATCGGTTCCTGTTGCTAGCACGAGCACTGCGATTTTAACCAAGCCTGTGAGCGGCCCATAGTGAGTGTGCTACTATATAAACTCATATCTTGGTGGTCTACTACCAAATAAGCCAGCCTAAACCGACCTACCTAGTGTAGCTCTATAAAATTGTCATCCCTCGTATGTCAGGATGAGTATTTCAGCGTCGATAACCACAATCAACCAGAAGAATCCTTGTCTGCAAGCCTTTCCGACTTATGTTCTAGATTCAGCCTGTTGCCACAAATACCTGAATAGGTATATTGCAGATCTACTTGCCCTCCCCAGGTGTGACGCAGTGCATGAGAACTCTGGATGCGCTTTGACAACGTAGATCTTCTCTGACTTTGGTAAAGCCGAATAAGGTACTCGAACCTTGCATTAGCATAGAATTCGGCTGGCGACCCTCATGGGGCGTACCCTATCCAACAGAGTTATGGCCAGATAAAGTACCCGAACCTTGCATTAGCATAGGATTTGGCTGGCGACCCTCATGGGGCGTACCGTATCCAACCTAGCAAAATTGTAACTGAATAAGGTACCCGAATCTTGTAGAATTCAACTGGCGACCCTCAGGGGGCGTACCCAACTCAGCAAAGTTGTACCCGAGCCCCGACTGGCGCCGGAGGTCGATTGTTAGCCGAATAAGGTACCCGAACCTTGCATTAGCATACGATTCGGCTGGCGACCCTCATGGGGCATACCTTACCCAACCGAGTGGTACCTGAGCTCCGACTAGTGCCGGAGGTCGGTTATTAGCTCACATGGAGTGTAGCCGGGGAAGATGACATCCTGACTGGCGCAAGTACTCGGTAAGTAGCCCTCATGGAGCATCCCGAATGTATCTTGGCAGACTTGTCCAGCCCGAGCGTAGGAGATAGGCTCGCAGCCTTGAGTTCCTGTCACGCTTATGTGGAGCTGGCCCTGCACTATAAAGATATCGGATGAGTAGCATCGGATGATGAAAACAATCACCCAATAATATTTATGTATTTTACAATATATGTAAATACGTGTTCTTCCTCTTGTTGACATTAATTTTCCCGAGTAGTTTACCTCTTACGTTTAAGCACTCTGCCCGACTAGTCATAGCCCTCTAGCGTCAGGAGTTGGCTCATGGCTCTTTCCCAGACACGCGTTTTGGGTGACTTGAGTTCGTCTTTCATGGAGCAAAGTTTCATAGATCAAAATTTATGCTACTCAAGTACTTTTGCAATCATTTAAGAGCAAAAATAGAAAAAAGTGCAGCTTGTACACCTATTAGGTGTAAGCGGCTGCAGCATTGGCAAAGCCAAGTGAGGAAATATTTATCAGAGAGCGACTTAGCTGTTCGGTATTTGGGAATGGGGATGCCATCCTTGCGTTTGGGCTTTTGAGGCCCCGAGCATGTCACTTGTTATTCTGATAATCTTCAGTTGTAGGAGGTCGAGGACATTTGTGACCGACTGCCACAATGAAGTCGTCCAGCTTGCGTTTGTGGTTCCCAGCCTAAGTCGGGGCCGCGTCCTCGGTGTCCTTCCACTTCTTCTGTCAGGGTGTCTTCTTGTCATCGAGGGCCTCAGCAACAGCGTCGGCCAAGTCGGCGTACTTGTTTGCCATGTTGAATAGAGCCTTGACAGAGTTGGGAGGCTTCCGAGTGAATTTGGCGATGAACAAGGTGTCTTTGACTCCTTTTCGAAAGGCGGCGATGATGACCTCGTCCTTGATCTTCGGGATTGAATTCTTCTTTTCAGAGAACCTCTTGATGAAGTCACGAAGAGACTCGTTCTTCCTTTGATGCAACTGATATATGTCGTACTCGGAAGATGGCCTCTCATATGTTCCCTAGAAGTTGGCGATGAAGCGTTCCCGGAGTTCTCCCCAGGAGCCGATTGATTGCTTGGGAAGTCCTGTTAGCCATGTCCTCGCTGAGTTGGCTAAAGCGACTAGGAGGTAGTTAGCCATGACTTTGTGATTTCCTCCAACTGCTCAGATTGCCAGAGTGTAGACCGTGAGCCAGGACTCGGAATTGGTCTTGCCGTCGTATTTTTCGATAACTGTAGGCTTGAAACCCGACGGCCAGTCGACCTGTTGTAGCTCCTAGGTGAAGGCCGGTACTCCTTCATCTTCATGAGGGCTTCGGCTCTGCCTACGACGGCAAAGCAGCTCGTGGTGGAGCCCGACGAGCTCGTTCTCGTCTTCTGATTGGCATTGCTCATCTTCCTCTAGTTCATGGCACCGAGCGTTGATGTCCTACCGAAGTTCACGCCTTTGTTGGCCTCAGAGATTCTGATTGTCCCGACGGTCGCTTCGACACTGTCGGTTGTTGTTGGGGTTGCCGAGTGACGTTTGGCGTGACTTCGTGTGCTGCTGACTAGAGCCGGCCGCTCGGCGTTGCTTTGAGGTGGACGAGACTGCCGTTGGGGATGCCGACCGGTTGTCGGTATAAGGGTATCGCCCGACTGTTGGTGCTGCTGACATGCAGCAGCGGTAAGCATGGCTTTTATCCTTGCGATCGTCGGAGTGGCCTGGTGATCAGGCCCGAACTGGAGTGTATCCAGTAGAGTTGCAGCTGCCACGATGTTCTGTTGAGGAGTAACGAAGACGTCGTGGTCGCTGACTCGGGTTTGGAGGATTTGATGTTGAGCGGTTCGCCCAGCCCTGTGTAGATCGTCGTTGCAGGCGTGCAGGCGTCTTGCCTCTTCCTCCTGTTGTTCTCGCAGTCGGCAGGCCTCCTCCTCTTGTTGCTCGTGTAGTCGGCGTGATTCCTGAGTAGGAGTAGAGCCTTTGGATGCCATGAAGATTTCTCGTGGTGAAGAGAAGCTTGCCGAGCTGCTGTCCGACTTAGAGTCGGAGTTTGACTGAGAGTCGGAATCTGACTGAGAGTCGAAGTTGGAATAATTGATGTAGGTGATAATAACTCCGGCAATATGAATATGGGGCTACCTAGATCCAATCTCGAGCGACTCTGGGCCGTATCCGAGTCGAACTCCAGAGGATCGGGTTTGCCGCGTCGGATGTTGTTCGAAGATATCCGTGGTGTTGCCGAGTCCAAACGGAAGATTGACGATCTCCTCCTTCCTTAGCCCAATCTCGGCCGACTCAAGACCAAGTCCAAGTCGAACACCGAAAGGAAGAGCTGTCCCAAGACCCGGGCAAGTGGAAGATTGCCGCAACAAGTTGATGATGGTCGCTGCAGCATCGTGTGGACCGACTGGCGCGGAGTCAGCTGATTCCTCGGCCGGTTGGATCAGGTCTACGTCGGCCAAGGTGAGATTGCCGAACATGTCGATGACGAAGTCGAGGCTTCCAAATGAGATTGTATCTCCGGGGGAGAATTTGCCGCCGTCGACTCCGGTTGCTAGATCCATCGAGCTTGTAGATGTAGATCTCACCGAAGCCCCTACCTGGCGTGCCAACTGTCGATGTTTTACACTGGCAATATGAATATGGGGCTACTCAACGGATGGAAACTCGGTGGATTGCAAAAGAACAAGGAGAGGTTTATACTGGTTCAGGCCCTCGATGTGAGGTAATACCCTACGTCCAGTTGTGGTGTTATTCCTTTGAGGATTTGTGTCTACTTCTATCAGCTCGTGCCCCCAGGGGGCGCCCTGCCTCCCCTTATATGCTAGGGGACAGGGGTACAACGTAGGAGTCCCAGCCGGATACGGCCAAGGGATCTCCTTCTTAGAGATACAATCTACCCAACTAGGACTGTATATTCCTTATTGTACAAGGCAAAGTCTGCCGGGTGCTACTATATCTCTAATTACAAGTCTCGGCCCATCCTCCATCCGAGTGGCCCATATGCTTGTGATGAGGTACCCGGGGCCCATGGCCTCCATAGACTTCATAGCCGATAAAGTTCAGGAGTCATCATCGAACTCCTCACATGACTACAAGCAGTTCAACAACACATATTACACAATGCGGAGCAATCTTGGGCATATATCTACAAGCACTCATCACATATGGATAACCGGGTTAATATCAGCGAAAGTTAACCTTTGGAACGCGCTCTTCAGGCTGTAAGCCACCACGGACCATTTCTGAGTCTTCGGTTTCGAACCACCCCGCTGAGCGAAGAAATCAGCAGGATGTCGGTCCCTTGTGCTTGTCCATCAGGTCGAAGATACTCCTAGCTGGGATCACCTATGCCCTTATTGTCCCAGCCGAAGTGACACCTCAACTTTAGCGGCCTGATGCACCGAGTCAAGAAACATTTGGCCACCCATGGACCAGTCAGCCCGGCACTCTTCAGCTTGTCAATCTTTTCAATCAGTATATGAACTTGGCCCATTTCTTCCAAGGTGGGCACAGATGACCAGTTGGGCACAACCACCAGGGGCAAACCCATAAAAGGGGGGAGGCTTGGTTCAAGATCGGAATAATAAAACCACTCCCTATGCCAACCTTTGAGAGAAGTTTTCAAGGGGACTTGGATATAAATCTTCTTCATCTCACTCTTGAGTTGGATACCGGCCCCCCCAATCACTTGGACCTTGCTCTTGGAGGGTTGGGGTTTGATGTGGAACAGATGTCTGAACAGATTCAAATAGGGTTCCACACCTAGGAAACACTCACAAAGAGTCACAAATATAGAAATTTGCAAGATCGAGTTGGGATTTAGATTCACCAACTCGAGTTCATAGAAGGCAAGAAGCTAGCGAAAGAACTCGGAAGACGGAAGAGAAAGACCCCGGTTGAAAAAAGAGGCGAAAACAACGGTCTCACCAGCCTGGGGCTCCGAAACCAATTCACCTTCAGCCGGACGCTAATTGATGACATCGTGGCTTTGCAATGTCAGCTGCTTCTCTAGAAGCTTCAGCTTAGCCGACCCACAATCCGAAGTCGGCCAAGTCTCGTCCGATTCCTCCAGGAAATCTAAAGGCCCTCGGCATGGTTAAGGGCAAAAAGATTTGGGGGAAATGTTGCTGGGGGCTTGGAATGGACGAGGAGGAGTGGGATCGCCCGAGTTTCAATGGGGAAGAGCAAGCAATAGCGAACCCTAGCAAGGCAGGAGGCAAAATTTCGGCGCGGAGGCTGGAAGACGAAACGATTGGTGGATTGGAGAAGATGAAGGAATCTTTTCTCTCTCTCCCCACCTTTTATAGCACCGATTCCGATTCGTGGACTTGGGCTTACAAAGTCGGTACTGGACCACCAAGATATGAGTTTCTATAGTAGCACTCTCAATGTGGGCCGCTCGTTGACTGTGTTAAAATCACGGTGCTGGTGCTAACAACAGGAACCGATGAGGTAATTAGATATGCTTTATGAAGACCTAATTGCTAAACACATGTGTTCGGGTATCTATATTATCCACTAGGTTATTGAGGATATATCCTTACAAGGATCATGAGCTGGTCTTCATCAAAATTGGGGATGCAGGTATCTCTCAAGTACACCTGACCACATAATGGATTAAATTTCATAAAGTGGTGCTCGGCCTACATGCTTGGCCAACATTTGCCATGAGCAAATATTCTTCTAGTCGACATGACGCTGAAGAGTCTAACTTCTGAGTAGTGCACTACTCGGGAAAGACTATATATATTTCTTCCAGCTGACATGAAGCTGAGGAGTCTAGCTTCTAAGTGGGACGCCACTCGGAGAACAACTATAAACACCTTTCCAGTTGACAATGAAGCTGAAGAGTCTCATATACGAGTGGCATGCTACTCGGCAAAGACTATAAATCATCCAGTTGGCATGATACTGAACAGTCTCATATACCAGTAGTATACTACTCGAGAAAGACTACAAGGTTAAAGATCTTTGACTTTATGTTTAATTGTTTCACAATTAAGCACAAAGTCGGGGGCTACACCTAATAGGTGCGCCTATTCGACACACATTATTCATACCTCTACATGGAGCCCTTCATAGCCTCGCTGCTAGCTGACATGAAGTAGGACTCTGGAAGAAGAAGCACTCGGACAAAGAGTACTCGGGAGCAATGCACTCAGGCAATCTTCACCATGGAGAATGAGCACTCGGCATCAGTTGTGACTCAACTATGAAGGTCTCAGGGGCTGCTGTGGAGGCCATGGGCCCCGGGTACCTCATCACAAGCATATGGGCCACTCGGGTAGAGGATGGGCCTAGCCTTGTAATTAGAGATATGGTAGAACCCGGCAAACTTTGCCTTATATAATAAGGAACATACAATCTTAGTCAGGTAGGTTATATCTCTAAGAGGAGATCCCTTGGTCGTAATTCGGTTGGAACTCCTATCTTGTACCCCTGTCCCCCAGTATATAAGGGGTGGCAGGGCGTCCCCTGAAGGCAAGAGCTCATAGAAGCGAACATACATCCTCAAAGGAATACACCACAACTGGACGTAGGGTATTATCTCACATTGAGGGCTTGAACTAGTATAAACCTCCCCGTGTTCCTTTGCAATCCACCGAGTTTTGATTTGCTGAGTAGCCCTATAATCATATTGCCGGTGTAAAACATCGACATATAACCACTCAGGAAAGATTTAAAAGTTAAAGATCTTTGACTTTATGTTTAATTGTTTTACAATTAAGTACAAAGTCAGGGGCTACACCTAATAGGTGCGCCTATTCGATGCACACTATTCATATTTTTCTATGAAGGCATTCATAGCCTCGTTGCCAGCTGATATGAAGCAGGACTTGGAGAAGAGGTACTTGGACAATGGGTACTCAGGAGCAAGGCACTCGGCACCAGCTATGACTCAACTATGAAGGTCTCAAGGGTTGTTGTGGAGGCCGTAGGCCCTGGGTACCTCATGAGGAGCTTTGTGGCCACTTGGGTAGAGAATGGGCCTAATCCTGTAATTAGGGATACAACAAGACTCGATGCATATTACCTAGTATAATAAGGAAAGGGATATAGTCCTAGTCAGGTACGTTGTATTCCTAGAAGAAAATCCCTTGGTCAAATCCAACTGGGATTCCTACCTTTTAGCCTTGCCTCCTCAGTATATAAGGAGAGGCAAGAAACCCCCTAGTGCAAAATGATCTCACCAGAGAAAACACCACAATCTCATCATAGAAACCTCAAAGGCAATACACTACAGCTAGAAGTAGGGTATTACCTCACCTTGATGGCCTGAACCAGGTTAAATTGTTTCATGTTCCTTTGCAATCCATCAAGTTTAGGTCTCACGAGTAGCCCCATATTATTATTGTCGATACAAAGCATCAACACCGGGGTGACCCAATAAAACACCCGGGGGAAGTTTGGTGGCGGAGCTTCATGCCTAGGGATGTCTTGGAAAATTTTTAGAAGATTGAGGATTTTCATACCTCTTGGAAATCTTGAATCTCCACCCTTGTGCGCCAGAGGTGGAGATAGTCGGCAAGGTGCCTGAAGGCCTACTCGGCGGCGATATGCCGCCTACTGTCGGGCTCTAGGGCGCGGCAGTAGGTGGTGCAGAACTTGGCCGATCAGCACCACACTAGGTGTGGCTGACTGGGGGGAAGGCATTGTCGGTAGCACGGTCCAGGGGGCTGGTCGGTCCAAGGGCTGTGCTGTTGGGGTCCCTTGATCATCGAACCGCTTGATGCCTTACTCGGCATGCTCTTTTTCTTGGCCTGGTCCATCATAAGTTGCTTCCCAGCCCACTTGCGGCTGGGTTGGCCTGCTGAGGGGCTGGTCGGCTGCTTTCTAGACCCACTAGCTAGCCGGTCAGGGAGGTTCAAGGAAAACTCGACAAATTCCTACAAGTGTCACACATCAAGGAAAATTCAATTGGACAGTGTTTCATGCCATTCATTGCAGAACAAGCATCAGGGACAATGGGAAAACGAGATATCACCGCTGTCTAGGGCCTGTCTTTGCAGTACGGCTTGGGGGCTTTCTCGGCATCTAGAGTCTCAATGACTCCATTGATGAAGTAGCCAAGCAAGGTGTCGGTGACAACATCCTTGTTGACGAAGTTAGTGCATTCTTGAGTTGGACCCTTCTTCCCCTCATAATCGTAGCCAAGGTGAATCCTGGCCTCCAGGGGTTGAATCTAGCGATTTTGGAAGGTCCTGGCCACCTAGGGCCTAGTCAGCCCTATGTTCATCAAAGCGTCGATCTTCTCCAATAGTAGCTGGACCTAGACCATCTCTGCCTACGATGGAAGAGCAGTTCAGCTCTCTAGTAATGTAGGTAGATTTACGGAGAAGAACAGCAAGGAGGGCTCAAGATTAGAGCAATAAAACCACTCCTGATGCCACCCTTTCAGTGAGGTCTTTAGGGGAACATGCAAGCAGGCCTTCATCTCATTGCGGAGTTGAAGGCCTGCTCCCCCTATCACCTAGATCTTGGATTTGGAGGGCTTTAGCTTAACATGGAAAAGGAAGTTGGACGAGGTTGAAATGGGGATCGATCCCTAGGAAGGCTTCACAGAGAGTCACAAAGATGGAGATTCGAATAATAGAATTGGGGTTGAGGTGGATGAGCTCGATTTTGTAGTAGTCAAGGAGACCATGATGAAAATCGGAAGCAGGAAGAGCAAATCCATGGTTGAAAAAAGAAGCAAAAAACCATGATTTCGTGAGAACCCGGAGAGGGGATTGTCTCACCAATAGTGGGGCGGCAGTTGATGACTTTCTTTGGCTAGAGGCACTTCTTCCTCTCTAGAAGGGCTAGCTTCGTTGAGCAGGCGTCGGACTTTGGCCACGATCTAGACGACATGCTGGGATGTCAAATGGAGCTTTCGGCATTATCGGACTGTAAAACTATGGGGAAGGGCTCCTTGACGATGGGAATCGATGCGGGGGAGGAGATCCCTGTGGATTTTTGGAGGGGAGCTCAAGCAACAAGAAACCCTAGGTGGAGCGGAGAGCGTGAAGTTTGGCGCGTTTGCGGGAAGACAAAGCGTTTGGCGAATTGGGAGAGAAAGAGGAATCTTTTCTCTCTCCCACTGCTTTATAGGCCTGTGCTAGGTAGCTGGTCTGGGCCGGCTTGTTCAGTAATGGGCCATAAGATATGAGTTCCTAAATAGCATGTCTTGTTGGGCAGTACATATGCCTAGTTTCAGGAACCAATTAAAAATAATCAGATATGCCTTCATGTTAGCCTAATTGCTGGACACATGTGTTCAGATATCAGAATTATTTGACAAGATATTGAGGATATATCCTTATGAGGATTGATAGCTGGTCTCCATTAAAAATGGGGATGCAGGTATCTCTCAAGTACACCTAACCACTTATTGGGTCAAAATCCATGAAGTAGTCTCGGCTTATATGCTTAGCCAAATTGCCTTGAGTAAAAACATTTCCAGCTGATATAATGCTGAAGAGTCCAATTTCAAAGAAATATATCACTCGGGAAAGACTTAAAGGTTAAAGATCTTTGACTTTATGTTTAATTGTTTCACAAATAAGCATAAAGTTGGGGGCTACACCTAATAGGTGCGCCTACGGCGCACATTATTCATATTTTCTTTGAAACCCTTCATAGCCTCGTTGCCAGCTGATATGAAGCAGGACTTGGAGAAGAGGTACTCGGACACTGGGTACTTGGTAGCAAGGCACTCGTGAAATCTTCACCAAGGAGGATGAGCACTCGGCGTCAGCTGTGACTCAACTATGAAGGTCTCAGGGGCTACTGTGGAGGCCATGGGCCTCGGGTACCACATTGAAAGCTTTGCGGCCAGTCGGATAGAGGATGGGCCTAATATTATAATTAGGGATACAATAGGATTCAGCATATGTTACCTTGCATGACAAGGGAAAGGGTATAGTCCTAGCCGGTTATGTTGTGTTCCTAAAAGGGAATCCCTTGGATGAGTTTGACTGGGATTCCTACCTTGTAACCTTGCCTCCTCAGTATATAAGAAGAGGCAAGGAACCCCTTGGGGTAGAACGATCTCATCAGAGAAAACACCACAATCTCATCAGAGAAACCTCAAAGGCAATACACAACAGCTGAAAGTAGGGTATTACCTCTCCTTGAGGGCCTGAACCAAGATAAAATTGTTTCGTGTTCCTTTGCAGTCCATCAAGTTTAGGTCTCACGAGTAGCCCCAAATTATTATTGCCGATACAAAGCATCGACACAAGATACAGTATACCTAATTCTTGAACTCTCACTGTGAAACCGCTTGTCTCATTTAGTTTTCCAGCCTACCTATAACAAATAGAGTGCAAACAAACCCCTGGGCTGAACTCACAAAGGGGGTCCATCTGGATCCTTGCTATTGGTGTTTACACACCGACAAATGCATATTTTGAAGGCAGTGTGTTTCAAGCTGGTGGTGAAACAGTACAATGCGAAAGAGGGTTGGAATGTATTATCATGTCAGCTATGGAAGTTAAGAGGTGAAATATTAATCCATAGTTTAATGTTAAAATATATTTCCATGAGAGTTGAGATGTGCAAAGCATTTCCATTAATAACTTAATATAAGGACTATATATATTGTTTTAGATTTATATGCTAAATTTTGCAGATGATTATAACATCTCCATGGCGATATTGTTACAAATAAGTAAAACAAAACTAATAAAATGGTTAGTGGTATAACTTTGATCCATCTACCCTATAGTTCACCAACTCCTTTTATTCATGACCATGACCATCATCAAAACTAACGGCTCATGTCATCTGTCTTTGATCCAACGTCCCAAATCATTGCCACTCCCACTCCCCACTCCCCAACATTCGCTCTGCCACATCCACTCCTTCCCGACGCCACTCCCTTGCACCACGCCCTTACAACCGCCGTTCGTTTCTTTTGAAACCCTAATTACTGCGCCATCCCTCTCTCCCTGCCGCCGCGCCTCCAATCCTCCGTCGTCACTACTACCCTGCAGATCACGCTCAGCCCAATCCCGCTCCCTCCCATCCATCCTTTCTTCGAAACCATAATCTCCGCACCGTCCTCTCTCCCTGCTGTCACCGCCTATGATCCTCCCCTACAGATCTACTCCCCAGATCCTCTCCAATGCAGATCTTCAACGTCATCAAGGGCATCATTTGACCGTCATCAAGAGCACCTCCTCACTACCGTCGAGGCCCACCGCCTCACCCCCACTTTCTTGGAGGTTGCAGCCAATCCGTCTCCACCGGTTATCCATCGTGTTGCCTCGCCGCTGTCTCAACGTCATGCCCCAGCAGAGTTCAGCTGCCTCCTCACCACCGTTAGCGCCGGTATCCCACCTTCCACCACCAGGTACACCTCCAAGTCACGGTGCATGGTTCTTCTCCCCCTTTCTTTCATTTCAAAAAATCTTATTGGGGTTGATGTGTATGTGGCTCAGATCTGAAAATTTGGATTTGAATGGTAGGGTTAATGTGTATTTGGCTCAGTTCTAGAAAAATTGGATACAACTTTTGCATGGCTGTCCTATTCATAATTCCATAAAAATGAAGTTGTCAAACTTCTTTCTTTGTGAATAATCAACATTTGTACTGTAAGGAAAGATTTGCTCAATATCTATGCAAATAGCTTGTGTCCGTGGTCCCAATGAGTAGGTCTGTGAATAATCAATATCTTTCAATAATTTCTTGAATAATTTTGTTCGGCAATTAATGTTCCTTTCTAGCCATTGATTTAGTATGAGTAGGTAATTTTCTGCATTTTTCCTAATTGATCTCTGCCATGTTCTGATGTGTGATATGTGAACTGATATGAGCAGATTTTTTCTGCTTGTTCTTCCCAGTGAGAAATGGCCAATGACGATACTTTTATTTATGACTGCAAATCTGATATGAGCACATACTTCTTTGTTATTTTTCCGTTGCTTCCTCCTTCTATTATATAGCCTGGTGTAGGTAAGAACAGATCATCCGCCGCCATTCCTTTCTTTGAAACCCTAATCACCCCTGCCATCCTCTCTCCCGTGCCGCCATCACCTCCGATCCTTCATTGTTGATGCTCCCCTGCAGATCCCCCTCCCCAACAACCCCTCCCTTCCCCACTATCTTCATCATCATCAAGGGTGTCGTTTCTCCATCATCAAGGGCACCTCTGTTAGTGATATACCCTAGAGGCAACATGGAGATGTTCTATATATCACATGCTATGTTTATAATGTATTGATTTGTTCCTTGAAATAGACATTATCATTATTGATCAATGAGTACGTGACTTATTCATGAGACTCTTAATGTCAAATGTTGCTATTTCTAAATGATCCCTGATTATATATCATATGAGGAAAAATATGATTCTAACATCAGCATATGTATTGATTGATGATCATGTCTCATGGATCATGGTATGGAGATACCAAATTGATAATATGGACATATGTTAGTGAACATATGTTGGATAGACCCGCCATGAGATACTGCAGAGATTTCATGTGTCATCAGTTAGTCTCAAGTAGTGTTTATGTAGAGTCCTTAGACTTGAGATCATCTTGGTTCCCAACATACGTAGTAGCTTATTTTGGGACTACTAAACACAACTTCGTAACTGGGTAGTCATAAAAGTGGTCTTCGGGTTTGCTATGAAACATGTAGTGGGATGTGAATGATCAAGATAGAATTTGCCCCTCCTTACGGGAGAGATATCTCTAGGCCCCTCGATGTAATAGATTATGGAAGTGTATGGCCATGCTAGGGTGATTGAGGTGTCAATCACAAGTTTGTAATCCATCATAGGATAGAGAGAGTGATTGAGCTATTAAGAGGATGACACAAGTCTCGCCTTGAGCTCAATCGATATCGTGAGGTAAAGGGATTTATACATGAGAACATTACAGGTTCAGCCGATATGATCTTTACCTATATTTTGAGGCTAATATATCTTGCTAGAGGCCACTATTAACAGGGTGACCAGAAAGGCGTTTTCAGGTCGCAACAAAATATTCATGAACCTACAGGGCCGCACGCTTAATGGGTTGAAACACTTATTCGAATGTGATTCGAATATGGGCTCGATTCAGATAGAGATCCGAGTAGACTCTTATTGGGTCTCGGTCCACAAGGCCCAAGTGAGGAGTTCTATATATAGGGAGGCGAGGGGCAGAGGAGATTGATGTTTTTTGGTTGACCTCGAGCCAAACCCTAGCCGCCACCTCCCAAGCCAAACCCTAGCCACTCATGAGTGCTAGTACACTCGCAATCGGCATTCTAGCCCCGGACGTGTGGATACCTGTGGGCACCCCGGAAGTGCATTATGAAGAGTAACTATTACGGCAACGCGAACTATCTGGATGGATGGGGTCTCGAATAAAAACCAAATAAGTACGGTAACCATCCATCCTCATTGTAGACTTGCCATAATCTTTACCCACTCACAATACAAGTCCAAAATACCGAGAAGTGTACAAAAGAGATAATCATAAGGATAGCTTGCCAGTCCTCCCCGTCATACGCCCGTCAAACCACTCGATGGTGGCGACCAAACACGATACGTACCCCAGAGGACTCGAACCACAATAGCTATCCCCCAACCATCTCAATTATACACAACTCATACTCATGTTCAGCTAGTCCCCAGGAAAGCGACTAGCCTCACACTTTCATCGCAAGCAATTGATAAACATCACAAGTACTCTAAAAATGGATAGACGAGTAGCAGGGTTATAGATTCTACATAGAGGGTTCACACCCTAATTCATCACAAAGTGACACAAAAGATTTTGCAGCGGAATATAAACACAAAAGATAAGAACCAGTGGTGCCAAACCCATGCACAGGGCAACCAACTGGGGGTAGAGCTCAGCTCAAACTATTAATTATCCTCGCCACCCTCGGCGGGATAATAGTAGACCACATCAGCTTCGTCGTTGTCCTCACCTGAAAAATAGCAACGTGAGTACGAATGGTACTCCGCAAGACTTACACAATAATAATAGTACAAAGGAAGCATGCTGGTTTCTACATCAAGGAAGAAGGCTATATTGATTTGATTTTGCACAAAGCTGATTTTATTGAGCAAGTAATACTTGAAACTATAAGCATTTTGTGAAATAACTCAATCTGAAATTTTAAGACAGCAAGTATATGGTTCTGAAAATGGAATATAAATGAGCATAAACCATGCTTTAAGCACCATCCATGGGCCATCCTTGCCCAAACAATTGTGCTACACTAGCACACCATTTTTCATGACTAAAGCCAAGTCATAATTAACATTAAAAAAATCCCTTATATAAACCCATCCATCCATGACTATCCTAAGTCATGGTAACCACATAACCCAAAGTTGGATGCTAACATGACTAACTAACACATCAAGCGTTCGTCCTGTAACCGTGGACACGGCTATTCGAATAGTTCTTACTCTGATCAGAGGTGTACATCTTTACCCACACGATGTGATAGAAGCCAAACGGCTACACTCTAGTTTGATTCGTACCTGCCGGTACCCACACTCTACACATTGAGTGCGGACTAGAGGTCACAACAGAACCTTTTGCACGCTTAGCCCCAACCACCTAAACCACCTCTGGGCCCCCGGCGACTTAGTCGTGCGTGTGTGATGACTAAGGCGGGCTTACCGTCGTGGGAGGCACCTCCGGCAAGTCCAGGCGCGCTCCAGGTCCTCCAACGGAAATCCATCCTCACGACTGACGGACGGGCGTAGATGGCTACAGCCTCTCGTGCTACTGAGTTAAGCCGTCCCACTCCCGGCATGTGGAAGTACGTAGGGTGCTTGAATAGACGTCAACATGTTCGGTCCTTAACGACCCAGACGGAGCTGCGTGCATCGGGGAAACACCATCCCTCCATCGCCCTATCATCCGTCCAAGTCAAACATATTCTCAAATATTAATTAGAAGTTATTCTTGTCAGATTTTAACCCATCTATTCGCATTCAACTAATTTTGAACCGATCGCTCCATCTATCGGATTTTGCTAAGTCTAGAATAAGCATGGCTAAGCATTCAGTAAAATAAAAGTATCCCAAAGTCCTTAACCAGTGGTGACAATGTATAAACATGGCATCAATAACCAAGGAATGGAAATGCATACAATTGGGTAATATTGACTCTACCCGTTTTCCCATTTTAAATAGACTGGAGCATGCATATAGATATTGTTTTCACAAACAAATCAATTTATTGAAAACATAGGTTCAATATGCTTAGAAGCTTGCCTTGCTGCAGCGATGGGTCACACTCAAGCTCTGGGTTAATCTCCACGTACTCCGTATCCTCAGAATCTATCGATAAGAAGCAAGATGCAAATAAGAAGCAATTAAACATGTCTATGCAACATGATCAATTAATTATGAGATAAATACAGTAGATATGGTATGTCCTAACAAGATTTTAGGAGAAAGAACCAAGTCATTTGCATCCCTGGATTGGGAGATACAAAAATGACAAGGTAGAAACGGCAAAAGCCGAAACTATAGGAGAACTCTAAGTGGAAAATAAGTGCTTGCCTTCTCTGGTAGGATTTTATGAGTGTGAGCATTTTTATGTGGAAATAAATATCTTCCTGGTTCCGACAAAATTTGTTTTACTGAAATCCGATTTAAAATGATTTAGATATGAATTTTACAAGTTTAACAAAAAGAAAGGTTAGAAAAATTACTTAGGCCTATTTTGGGAGGTATTTTTATCAAATACAACTTTTCCACAGTAAGTTTACAATTTTCTGAGTTTAACAGAAGTGGTTTCACATTTTTAGCAAATAGGATGAATTTTATGGGAATATTTCAAGTTGTTAAGCCCAAAATAAGTCAATTTTGCTTCATATTATTTTATGGATATTTTCTGTACAGAAGTTGTCCTATTTTATTTTACAGTAATAAAGTTCACAAATTTACAGAGCTAACAAAATTGGTTTCACTCAATTTGGAGTCAAAAATGGAGAAGTTATGGATTTGCAAAGTTTAGCCATTTTTCTGTTGTAAGATAATCTTTCAATTACTTTTCCTATTTCTTTCTTCTTTCTTCTTTTCTCCCTTGCAGCCTGGGCCCGCAGGCCAGCGAGGCAAAGCAGAGCAGGGCGCGGGCGCGAGGGCGCGGGCACGAGGGCACGGGCGCGAGGGCGCGGGCGCACAGATCGGACCGTCTGTTCCCGGAGTGTATGGTCCGGCCTGGCGAATAGAGAAGGACGCGGGCAGACAGAGCTGGCGAGCTTCTCGGTGGCGGTGACGGCGAACGGCTGCTCGGCTGTAGCCAGGCCCCAAAGAGAAAAGATAGAGGAGTTCACGGCGGAGCTAAGGGCGGTCTTCTTGGCACCTCGGGTCACCGGAATCTCGCCGGCGGCGAGCTCCAGCGGCGGAGTGGTTCGGGTTAGCTAGGCCGACTCGGCTACGGGCGGTTTCAGGCCAAAACAAAGCATGCCTTAGCGTCTAAAGGGTACCAAGATGCTCACTGAAGGTTGTGCTGGTCTCGGTGAAACGGAAACAGCAACGGCGAAGGCGAACTTGGCCCGGCGGCGGCGAACTCCTTCGGTTTCACATCGGCGGCCTTCTCCCGGGGTTCTGCAGTCGGGGTGAGGTGTCTAACAGGTTAGAGACTTCCTAGTGATGGCTCCTGTGCAATGAATGGAACTGAGGACTACCAGAGAGAAAGAAATCGACGGCGGCGGCAGTTGGCCGGACCTGGGGAAGATGACCTCGATCCCGAGCTTCACTATATCCTTTCCTGATTCCTTCTGCCGGTGGTCTTCTGGAAGTGAGGCGATGAGGTTGGCGCAAGGGCTCGGTCGGCGGTGTACTGTATCGGCCGGAACGACCGTGATGTCCTGGCGGCGGCGCTGCAGAGCAGAGGGCGAAACACGGCGGCCTCGACCGGCGGTCCTAGGGCAGCCAAGAACAAAAATGGAACGGTCAGAAGGTATAGATCATGTTCCCGAAGCTTAGAAAGGGTGGAGCTCACTGGAGCAACCTCGAGCTCAACCGAACACCTTCAGCAGAGGGAAGAATAAGCTTGACGGCGGTGATCTTTGGGGGATGCTGTGGATTTCTCCGGTGGGAGAGTGAAGAGGAAAGGGTGAGAGGTTCTACTGGCGGAGTTTGAGTCGAAAATGGTCGATGCCCCATGGAGGAGCTCATCTAGGTCACTCTGTGTGTGCTGTGGGAGAGGAGAACGAGAGGAAGACACGTCTGCCATGCAATGCTGAGTCGTCTCCACTGCTACAGTGCCTCTGGTGGGTCCCACATGTCAGGCAACAATGTTCTACTCATATTTAGCTAGATTTACTCTATGACTTGTGGGTCCTTGGAGTTAATTCCTATGGAAAAGAGAGGGGGTGTGGGTAGGAATGGGGTGAAACTCACTGTCCCAAGACTGGCAGAGGGCTTACAGGTGGGCCAGGGTGTTTGTGGGTCCCACTTGGTCAGTGAAAGATGAGAGGAGAAAACTCCAGAAACTAAGTCTTGCTAGCTGTCAAGCAGGCAGTCTTTACACTACTGTTTCACTAGATTAATGAGGAGCATAAATTGTGAGAAAATTAATGGAGGTAGAGGAAGATGTGTTTTAACATGCTGACCAAATTTCATGGTTAGAAGTGTTCTGGTTTGCCTTTGGTGAAAATGCAAAGTAGGCACACTGATCCAGTTTTGCTGCAGTTTCACTTGTTTCTCCAGTGCCTTGATCTTGTCATTTTATGTGTTTTTCTTTGGGGGAGATAAAATTAATCCAAAATTCCTGATGATAGGGTTCATATTGGCACACACTTTGGCAAAAGGGCTCTGTCTAATTAGTCTTCATTTTCACGTGGTGAATTTTAGAAGTAAACTAATTCATTTCGGCTAGCCTCCTAGCTTTGCTGAGTTGAGGGACTTGGTTGAAGTATTTATTGAAGGGATAAAATTATGTAAAATTTACAGGGGCTTACTCACCTCACCTGACATGTTTTAGGAATTTTTGTAGGATTTTTAGATATATAGAACTTGGGAAGTGACAACCAGCACAAAGCAAAGGATTAGCTAAGGCTTAACACTAATTACCTTAATTTAGATTTAGGGCTGTGACAGCTCTCCCCCTAAAAAGAATCTCGTCCCCGAGATTGCGACGGGTTTTGGAGAAGAGATAGGGGTGGCATTGCGTAGATGGTCTTCGTGTTTCCCATGTGGCTTTCATCCTCGGAGTGATTACTCCACTGGACTTGAAGAATTTTATGGCTCGTTTTCGAGTGATACGCTCAGCTTCATCAATAATACGAATCGGATGCTCCCGATAGGAAAGATCGGGTTGAAGGTCTAGATCTTCCAACTTGGTTTTTTCGGTGGGAATCCGTAAGCATTGCTTCAGTTGTGAGACATGGAATACATTGTGGAAAGCTGAGAGTGATGACGGAAGGTTCAACTTGTAAGCAACAGCTCCTCGCTTTGCAAGAATGCGGAAGGGTCCGATATAGCGAGGTGCTAATTTTCCTTTCATTCCAAACCGATGGGTGGTTTTAAATGGAGTGTCCTTGAGATATACGTGATCACCAACATTGAAGCTTAGTTCACGCCGGCGACGATCGGCATATCTCTTTTGCCGGGATTGAGCTGTTCGCAAGCGTCCGCGAATAATTCCGCACTTGTTCTTCAGCTTGCACACATCAATCTGGACCAAAGAATGGTCTTTCTCCAGACTCGGACCAATTAAGAGGTGTTCTACATCTTCTTCCATACAAGGCTTCAAAAGGAGACATGTTTGAATGCATCTGGATTGATAACTATTGTTAATAAAGAGAATTCTGCATATGGAAGGCACCTTTACCCAATTTTTACCATAATCAAGAACACATGGCCCTCAACATATCTTCTAGAAATTTGATTTAACCTTTCAGTTGGCCTCCGGTTTGTGGATGATAAGTGGTACTAAAAGAGAGTTTAGTACCCATGGCTTCATTGAGGCTCTCCCAAAAATGAGAAGTGAATTGAGGGCCCCTATCAGAAACAATCCTCGTTGGGACTCCATGGAGGCAAATGATACGTGAGAGATACAGTTCCGCCAATTTGCTCGTTTGGATCAGTAAAACTTAATAGGAAGGAAGTGGGCAGAATTTGGTGAGGCGATCAACAATTACCCAAATGCAATCATTCCCCTTGGGTGACTTTGGTAAACCAACTATAAAATCCATACCAACTTCCAATCCATTTCCATACGGGAATAGGAAGAGGTTTGAAGTGTACTGCTGGTCTTAAATGTTCAGCTTTAACCTTCGGCAGTTATCAAACACTCGGAGACATACCGTGCGATTTCCGCGCTTCATTCGGGTCCACCAAAGTTTCTGGCGAAGGTCTCTTGGTACATTTTTGTACTACCAGGATGGATAGAAAAAGGAGAGTTGTGAGCTTCAATCAAGAATAAGTTGCTTCAACTTTCGGTTTCTAGGCACAACCAATCGCTTCCCAAACCATAGAACACCATTCGTGTCTTCGGTGAAACACATTTTGGCCTTGCCTTGTGAAATTTTGGCGCGAATTTGTGCCATGCCCTTATCCATTCTTCTGGGCTTCTTGGTGATTTGTCCATAGAGGGGTTGGTTTTGACTTCAAAAGAATCAGCAAAGGAAACCAATGTTAAAACATTTCCAAACAAGCTTTCTAAAATTCAGAAACATAAAGTCTCACATTGGGGGAGTTACCGACAAGCATTGCATTGCGGTTTTCGGCCTCAATGCATCGGCAAAACATTGGCCTTCCCGGGTGATAGTGTAGGCCCATGTCATATCCTTGATGAGCTGCTAGCCATCTTCTTTGTCTAAGGTTTAGATCTGATTGGGTGAAGATATACTTGAGGCTTTTATGATCGGTGTTAGATTTACACACGGTTGCCGTAAGAAAATGCCCGCCAATATATTTTGAGAGCATGTCCAACTACGGCTAGCTCTACAGTCATGAGTTGGATAATTCATTTCATGAGGCTCATTGAACGTGAAGCATAATGCTACCTCGGCCCTTCTTTGCATAAGCACACACCGAGTCTAAGTGAGATGGCATAACAATAAATGTCGAACTCTTGTGAATATCCTGGTAGGGCAAGTATAGGAGCAGTAGTTAATTTCTTTTTAATATTTGGAAACTTGCTTCGCACTCACCTCGTTGAACCCACACAACTTCTCATTCTTCTTCCAAGATTGAGTCATTGGTTTAGCCAATTTAGAGAAAATTCTCGATGAACCGGCGGTAGTAAACCGGCTAGTACCGAGAAAAACTTCGGATTTCGGTGGAAGTCTCCAGGCTGCTGTTTCCAAGTCAGCACATTTGTACTTTGCTATAGAAGAACAGCAACTCCAAATCTTCTTCAGATAGCACATGACTGAAAGGTTTTTTTTTAAAAATTCACATTTGCTAAATTTGGCATAAAGACGTGCTCTCCGTATTTTTCTAAGAAAGCATAAGATGTTCTCATGTTCTTCTTTGGACTTGGAGTAGAATAATGAGAATGTCATCACATGAAATGACACAAATTTATCGAGATTACTCCAGAAGTTGGAATTCCTCAAGTTCATGAATAAGTCTGGAGCATTAGTCAACGCAAAGAAATGACTTGTATACTCATCACACCTAACGAGTAGAGAAAGCTGTTTTTGGAATATCTTCAGTTCTGATTTTGGATTTGATATACTATCTCAAAGTGTTTAGAGATACTCGACTCAGTATTGCTCAAAAGATCATCATTCGGGGAGTGGATACTTGTCTTGATAGTACTTAGGTTTAAAGGACGGTTAAATCAACACCATCGTAAACTCTTGTCCTTTTTTTCCACGAATAGAACCGGGCATACCCCAGGTGAGGACTCGGTCGATGAACCTTGGCTAGTAACTCCGAGGAGTTCTTTTCATTCTTTTTCTCATCATTTTGGAGCCATATCGATACAGGTCTTTTGATATGGGGCCGTTCGGGTGTAAGTGTAACAAACTCGACTTCCGATTGGTGGCTATACCTGGTATTCTCTGGAGACTCCGGGTATTCACACCACTGGGCAACAGCAAGCTTGTGGGCTGTGGCACCTGAGAGTATGAATTGAGGCGAGGCATCGTTTGGGGCAAAAGAGATCGGTACGGTATCATTTACAGAGAGATAAGACGACGGCCACAATAATGACCCCTGATTTTTTGCGCACACATCAATGCTAATGACTTATCTTGGTGTAGAGAATGTATAGGTCAGCATAATATTCTACCCTGATAACATCTTCAACGTCCGATATATATTTTGGCTCTGATTTTCGAGCGGGTGCTTTAATAATTAAAGGTACTTGTAATTGCTAACAAAAGATCATGGTGAAGCAATACTTCTGTAACAAAGGAATGTGTAGCTCCGGAATCAAATAACTAATGGATGAGAGTTAATAAGTAGCGTACCGATCATAACATCCGGTGCTGGTATCGGACGCAGGAGGGA